>ML788893.1:74603-124654 GCA_009831015.1 Picea engelmannii
ACCTGTCCTCCACTCACCCATCTCCCCACCTATCACATCTCTCTTTTCCCTATGACGCCTCTCACCTCCCGACATCTGTCTTCCACTCCCACTTCCTGTCCCACCTCTCCATTATTGTCGTTTAACCCTGAATTGTCCCTCCTCTCTTCCCCCACGTCCTATCCATTTTCCACATCATCCTCACACCCTTTTACACCTCATTTCCTGCACACTGATGCCCACACATTCCCAGTCATCTCTCTACCTCCGCATCCTTCCACTTGGCCATAGATCACTCGTTGTGCCATGTGAGTTTGCGCCAATCACCTCACATCTCGCCATCCCCTTCCTCCACATCCGCTTGTCAGTTTCCCCTACAAGCATCCAACAAATATCCAGATGGAAAAAGAGCAGGGCGAGGCCACCACATTTTCCAGGTGTAGAGTTGAGTCAGGTCCGTTCATATTCTGATGTACACAATTAATGAAAGTGAGGGAGGTGGTTGAAATCTTGTCTCACCACATAAATGGAAAGCTTGAAGGTACTATCAACAAGTCTGTTTCTCTGCAGGTCCCTTCTGAAACATGATTGCGTCTGATAGAAGCTCGCATCTCATAGAAGACATCATGCACAGTATGCCAGAGAATATGCAGACGTAAATCATTGAATGAAAATAATCTAGCACGCCTCTGCTGTTGGTGGCGAATTGTTCTGAGTATATATAGGCATTTTTGATATTTTGTTATGGTCGATGGTTGAGCAAGGTTCCAATATTGTAAAGTTTTGATGAATCTCTGGTTCTTCTGGTTATGCATATGTATTTGAGACTTCTTGTTTAATGGAAGTCAGTTTCCTTTTCACTTCTCTGTAACAGTTGTGTTAGAACACTCGGGCATGTATGATCCAGTCGAGGGTAGTTATGCTGTTGTGATGTAGGTTTGATCACAACAGTATCTTGACCAGTTTTACTTAGTTCCCTGTGTTATCTTTTCCCTCTTACACTGGATGGCTCGAGCATGGATGATCCAGTTGAGTTGTTGTAGTTGCAGGATAATGGAGGTTTGATCATTCCGCTGCTGTGACTGTGTTTCTTGCACCATATTTTAGTGTCTGAATCTTGAGCTCAAGATTGCTCTTGAGTTTGAGTTTTTCCTCTCCGATCTGCTGGAAGGCCTGAAGCCCATAACAGTCTCGTTCATCTTTCTCACTAATTCTTCCCTCTGCTCACATTTAAGCTCAACGTACTGACTGAAGTTGATCAACACCTCACCTGCTTGTGCATGCTGGTCCTTGTTTTATGAGTTAAAATGATATTATCTTGAGTCTATGCCCATTCGACCTCTTAAAAATTATTCATTGTGACATAAAAACTGATGGGTACTGGGATTACCTTCAATCCAATCTGAAGGTGAATTCTAGTGCTAAAATTTGTGGCGTTGTTGTTAGGGAACGCATTGAATACATTTCCTTGGGATTGAACGACAAAGCTTACTGGTTCTGAAGGTGCATTATAACTCAGTACATCAAAGATTACAAATCCAACCCGGTGACTCCACTATTTCGACTCCACTGTTTCAGTTGTGGCTTCCAGCTTCCAGAAGCAGACACACAAAGTCTACTACATAGTTGCCTCTGGCTAGAACTGAAGCTGATACAGATAAAATTACCAGAAAATGAAAGCTTTCTCATGAAGGCTTTAGCTGGTGCTCCAGATTGAAGAGCTCTTTGGGAGAATGACAATGTTCAGATCTGGCCTTTGATGGTGAATGAAGACCAGACACATTAAGACTGCATATCATTCACCTGACGACTCCATGATTAAAGGATCCAGTGGCCACTCCACTGTTTTGAAATGGAAAGGATCTTGGCTCGAAGGTTTTCTCCCTTTAATTTCTCTGTTGTTCCTGGTTTTCCTAGTGCTGTTACTACTCCAAATGAGTGGGTTAATTTTTTTCCCATATTTAGAGAACATAAAGATGACAACCCTGTCAAGCATCTTTGTGAGTTTCATGAACTCATGCATCAATGGGAAATACATCATGAGGATGTATTATTGGAAATTTTCATGTTCTCATTAGCAGGAGATGCTCGTGCGTGGTATCACTCCTTTCCCCCTGCTAGCATCTCCTTCCTGGAGAAGTTTCATGCAACTTTCAACAGGAATTGTCAAAGGTATTATTCCTCTAATTTAATCTGTCATAACTGTTGTAAGGAATATAAAGACCGCGTTCGAAACATGGATGTTTCTGATGAAGGCTGTGAGAATGAAGGAGATGCAGAGGATATTCTGGTCTTTGAAACAAAGGATTTTGGCAGCTCTGCTCATGATGAAGGAGTGATGTCGAGTATTGACCCAGAACAACCAAATTTTAATGAATATCCCAACGAAGATGACGAAGAGCAAAGCTTTTCCATGGTTTCGATATATTATGGTTGTGAATCTGATCCTTGGGAGAGTTGTGAAGGAGAAAAGGAGGAGCTAAATGTGCAGTTTATCTCCTGTTCATAGCCCAAATATGAGCAACCTACTTTTAACCCATATGATGATGATGGGATATTGATTCTTGGGTTGGATCTTGATAGGTAGCCTGTGTTCAACGATGAAGATGCTGAGGTGTTTTCTGAAGTGAAAGGCATTAGCCTCCAACCTTCTGATGAAAGTGAAAGATTTTACCAAGAGCAACATGATAAAGATAAAGAGCCATCTATTTATATACAAGAGGTTATCGAAACATACAAAGAAGAATTGGATCAACAGCCTGCAACAACCTTTCACTCACCTGTGCTTGCCACATACATTCATCCAGACGTGAGCAGCTGTAAAGCAGAGCATGTTTTCTGTTACCAATTTTGTGGGTTATGTCACTTATTCTATGAACCTGTAAGGGATTACATGGAGTTGCATTTCCTCCACATTTTGAAGCCTCCAAGCCTTATCCCACCTTTGTCACTAGGAGGAGGGATGAAAAATGTAATTGTTTTTTTGTCAATGTTTCATTATTTTTTATTAATCAGCAACAGAGTAAATAAGTTTTCAGTTAGGGGGTTACTTGACTGGCTTTGGTGGAAGTCCACTTTCACCTAGCCCTTTGAAAATATCAATTAGTCTAGGATTGTACATAAATAATCTCCCTGGAGCATGTGTGTTTGCTTCATGTTTGTAAGAAGAGTAGTTTAAGTTGTCGGTATAATGTCTTTGGCATGTATCTTAGAGCATGACTCCACAACCCAACATTAAGTCACTGGAGCTGCAAAGGAGTTCTTAGAGCCTCGCATGGAGGTCTCTATCCCCCATGGAGCCTAATGTTAGCACATATTATTGATAAAGGGGTGTTTTTCCCTCAAGAAATAACACCATGGCGAAAAATGAAGAAAAGGGGGGTAAAAACCCACAAAATGTGTTTTACCCTAAGACGAGGCCCGAATTTGATGGTTTGTCGCGTTGTGATAAGAGACGCGCAAATTTGAGCGGCTAAGTTTAGTATGCTCAGATCTACGGCCCACAGTCCATATTAGACCCCCCGATCTTCTGACTTTAACAAGGGGGGTCCAAGTAGGTGGTTTTCTGGCAAGGCCCCCCCACAGACGTGGCGCCTCCTCATCAACTTGGACCCCCCTGCCCTAAACCATTTACCACCTACGCCCCCTCCATGCTAACTGCTAACCATCGTCCACTCCCGCTCACACCTGTCCTCCACTCTCCTATCTCCCCGCCTATCACATCTGCATTTTACCTATGTTGCTTCTCACCTCTCGACATCTGTCTTACACTCCCACTCCATACCACCCCCCACCCCCCCCACCATTATCGTTGTTTACCCATGACCTATCCCTCCTCTCTGCCCCCACATCCTCTCCCTTTTCCACATCACCCTCACACCTTTTTACACCTCATTTCCTGCACGATGATGCCCGCACATTCCTAGTCATGGCTCTACCACCGCATCCTTCCACTTGGCCATAGCTCACTCATTGTGCCATGCGAGTTTTCACCAATCACCTCGCATCTCTCCATCGCCTTCCTCCACGTCTGCCTGCCGGTTTCCCCTACAAGAATCCAACAAAGATCCAGATGGAAAAAGAGCAGGGTGAGGCCGCCATGTTTTCCAGGTGTATAGTTGACTCGGGCCCGTCCGGATTCATATGTAAACAATTAATGAAAGTGAGGGAGGTGGTTGAAACCTCATCTCACCACATAAATCTAAATCTCGAAGGGACTGTAAACAAGTCTGTTTCTCTGGAGATCCCTTCTGAAACACAATTGCATCTGACAGAAGACAGCATGCACAGTTTGCCATAGAACATGCAGATGTAAAGCCTTGAATGCAAAGACTCGGGCACACCTCTGCTATTGGTGGTGAATTGTTCCGAGTATATCTAGGCATTTTTGATATTTTGTTATGGTTGATGGTTTAACAAGGCTCTGATATTGCAAAGTTTTGATGAAGCTATGGTTCTTCTGGTTATGCATCTGTATTTGAGACTTGTTGTTTAATGAAAGACAATTTCCTTTTCATTTCTCTGTAACAACTGTGTTATAACACTCGGGCATGGATGATCCAATCGAGGGTAGTTATGCTGTTGAGATGTAGGTTTGATCACAACAATATCTTGAACAGTTTTACTTAGTTCCCTGTGTTATCTTTTCCCTCTTACACTGGATGGCTTAGGCATGGACGATCCAGTCAAGTTGTTGCAGTTGCAGGATAATGGAGGTTTGATCATTCTTCTTCTGTGACTATGTTTCTTGCACCATATTTTAGTGTTTGAAGCTCGAGCTCAATATTTCTCTTGAGTTTGAGTTTTTCCTCTCTGAGCCGTTGGAAGGCATGATGCCCATAACAATCTGGTTCATCTTTCTCACTAAGTCTTCCCTATGCTCACACTTAATATCAACTTATTGACTGAAGTTGATGAATACCTCACTTGCTTTTGCATGCTGGTCCTTGTTTTTCGAGTTAAAATGATATTATCTTGAGTCTGTGCCCATTCGACGTCTTAAAAATGATTCATTATGACATAAAAACTGATGGGTACCGGGCTTACCTTCAATGTAATCTAAAGGTGACTTCTAGTGCTAATAACGAGGAATATTCCCCCCAAAACAAAAAGTTTAGAAACCCCCATAGAGGATTTCCCTTGCATGCAATTGAGGTCATCTACAAGAAAGGGGAAAGAAAAAAAGAGTGGAAAAGATGCCAATGTACACCCACCTGCACTAGAGACGCCACAAAGATCTCTGTCCTCTTTCCACTCAGAGGAAGACCAGAAAACCCCCATCGAGCAACAACCTGATAGGCCTGTGACTCAAATGAGAGGGAAAATCAGACCTAGTTCGCGCAACAAGGAAATAATTAAAGAGAGGGATGTTCATGTAGAAGCTACACCTAAAACATCTCCTCCAACCAAACATGACATGAAAAGGAAGGGTGAGCAAAACTCTGAATTTCCAAGCAAACCTAACAAAAAGACTAGAATTACGAATCAATTGAGGCTGAACTCCAAAGATCTATTCAAACCATCACTAAAGGACCCCCAGTCGATTCTGATCGAGGATGATGACAGTCCCGAATTCGCCAGCATGGAGGAAATGACAATAAATGTGTTAAAGGGTATGACAGTGAAAAGAGAAAAATCAAAGTCTAGTGAAAAGGAGGCTACAAAAACACCATTGGTGAAAGTGAAAAAGGAGCATCCTTCAGACTCCAGTCAACGGGGAATACAAGATTATGGATTTGATCCCGATCAAGACTCTATTGGCACCTCACCACATGCAGGGGAGACTTGCCACAATTTGCAAGACATCAAACCAGAAGTTAAATATGACACTGTGAGAGTCCAGGGGTCCATTAAAGGAAATAAAGGGAAAGAGCCTGAAGTTGTACACATTTATAGTATGAGAACTAGAAGTAGAGCATTAGATGAGCACAACAAGTTTAACATAGAGAAAAAAATGAAGGAGAAACAGGTCGGGGTCAAAACAAAGAAGGTTGATGACAACCAACATGTGCATAAACTGAAGCTGTAAGTCCAGACCTTGCAACACCATAATCAAGAATTGGAGAAATTGTACTCCAAGCTGCAGAAGAAATATCAAAGACTCCAAAAGAAGCACCATAAGACTTGCTACTTTCTAAAGGAGATAATTTGAAGGAGTACTTGAAGAAGCTTCCAACACACCCAGTTATATCCCAGTGGCCTCCAACAACGCACATGGACACCAATACTTGATACAAAGTTCAGTTCAATCACTCCCATTTAGATTTTGTTAGCGTCCAATTTACTCCAACATATGCATCAATCTAGTTTTATTTCTAGTAGCAGTTTTTAGTTGTTTAATTGCAATAATTTTTTTTATATTAAGGCATAATAAGTGGTCTTTTATGTGTGATATGAACCACTCCTTTTTTATTAAGTCAAGCTCTAAGTATACATTAATATACTCGAATAGTGTTTTAATTTAAGTTAATAAGTTGTTTTACAACTAATGTTGTAGATTTAAGCTTTAGTTCCAGATGGATGAGAGTCTCTACAATTTTGATAAACATGCGGCTTTTATATGTTTTGAGGGTTCGGTTTTTGGGAAAAGAATATCAATACATCAAACTGGTTGAACCTATTCTATGCATGGATTAAAGCTCTCTACCTGGTGAATATAATCTTGATGAAAATGTGTTTGTGTCCAAATTTACATATGTTTTTGTCTTATATTGAATGCGGATTTTGATTTGTGCAAAGTATATTTCATTTCCTTCAACTATTGTATAACTTTTTTTTACTAATATGCAACCTGTAAAACAAAAAATGCTTTGGTGAGGATTTGTTTCTATTGCAACTTGTGGGATTAATTGTGTTTTTGATACATGTTTAATGCCTTGAAATGATATTTTAAGTATTAAACTTCTTGCAACATATTATTCATTGATTGGTTTTTTGTTTCCCCGTGTTCTATCCTCTATTGTATCACTTGTCTGTCATTTGTGTGCCACTAACCAAGGATAACCCTCCTCCATATCAGTTTTCCATCCCAACCATGTTCTTGTCTTCTCCAATTGACCAACAAAATCAAAAAACCAAAAAACCAACTATTCCAAAACTTGAGGTGTCCTAGCTCTTCCCTTTAGCAGTCAGGTGCAAACTTTAGGACCAACGTATTTAGGTTTTTTATCAAATAATGAAAAACAATGTGATATTAAACAATGTTAAATTATCAAATAGAAATAAATATAAAAACAAATAAATAAAATAAAAATTGTATGGGAGGGAAAATGTGGCTCACATAAATGAGCTCATTTGGAAAATACCTTGTTTAAGTCACTATCATTTGGACAATTTTTTCAAGGTTACAAATATGAATAAGCTACCCATGCTCAAGATGAAGATTGACACCATTGTAAAGGAAAATCATGGACTATAAAGAAAACTTGTGGAAGATATTTTCTCCTACAAGATGAAATGTGTGAGTATGTAGATATTGTCCACTCAGTTAAGGGTTTTCATTGAGGAAATCACCCATTGTTGAGGAAAAATGTCCTTGATAGGGCCATTTTCTCCTATGTCCTGTCACTTTCCAGAAAATAATCACTTAGATTCTTCTCAATCTAAGGTAAATGTACAACAAATGGTTTGATACAGGAATTGCACATAATATTCCTTTCTCTACCGTGAAAAATTGAAATGAACTTAAGAGAAGTTGTAACTTCAAGAAGAAATGTTTCGAACTTTATATTTTCTTGCTATGGAATCCTACATCATGCTCTTCTAAGTTTGATATGTCAAGTGTGGGATACTTATCCTACATCAGGTTTAGACGTAGACTTGTTGATTTCAAATTCCAATTGGACATTAGAGTAAATATGGGTCTAAAATGGACCTCACAAGAAAAAATATGGTTGATGAGTTGGAACTCAAAAGCCAATAGAATTTCAAGAAATTGGGTCAATGATAATCGGTGAGTTGGAACTATAGAAGGAAAATATGATTATGTGTCATATGTTTATTTGGAAATAGTGAACTACATCTAAACCCCACATTGGTTAAGATTTTGGTAAGATCATCTCGAGATATGATAAATATTATTGAAATACTAAACATAGAATAATTTATATTATAAAGACTTCCAATAATTTTGAGAATAAATCTTACATTAATTCAAATCATAATAGAAACACTTCAAAATATAATAAACATTTTACATTATTAATTATTTAAAAAACATCTATATAACTAATTATAAAATATAGTATATTATATATTATAACTCATTATAATAAACATTTTACATTATTAATTATTTAAAAAACATCTATATAACTAATTATAAAATATAGTATATTATATATTATAACTCATTAGTTATAATGAGTTATAACTAATGAGTTTATATATATAACAAAACAAAAAAACTAATGAGTTATATTATATAATAGTTGTAATCTATTTGTTCTACGTTTTGACCCTTTTCAGGGTATATATTTTTGTTTAATTTGATTGAAATCCAGTCAGAAATTGTTATATATATAACAAAATAACTAATGAGTTATTTTGTTCTATATATATTATAACTTATTAGTTACAACAAATTACAATTAATGAGTTATAATATACTATATAATAATTAACATCTAATGAGTTACTATTTAATGAGGTATATCTTGAGTGGGTCCAATCACTCGACTCCAATGGTTAAGAATATGTGTTTTTTCATAACATGTTATAAGTTCAAATCTAAAGGGGGTAGGGTATGCACACCTTCGTAGACTTTACCAATCAAATTGTTGCGTTGAGGGGATCCTTTGTCCCACAAACAAGGAATTCTCATACACCAATTTGATATCTGACTTGACAATAACCTCAAAATTAGATTATTTGTTATCAATATATATAATATAATATCTAGTAATTAATTAGTTATATTATATATAATAATAAGTTATGTATTAGATAAAATATTTATAAGAAGTATATATTATTATTATTATTATTATACTTTTTGAGTTTTAAATTTATTATTAAATGTATAAAAATAGTAATAGTATATTTAATCAATTATGATTTATTCTAAATAATTATAATCTAAATTTAAATATTTTGGCACTATATTTGTTTTGTGCATAATAATAAAAAAATATTATTATTATTTTTTATTTTCATCTCTTAACTTTACATTAAATCAACTTACTTGGAAACTATTATTAATGAGATAATATTGATTAACTTTTATTAGATAATACCAATAACTTAATGAGATATGACATATATGCTTTTACTATTTTAATATTTTTTTTAGAAAGTCCATTTTAAACCCAAATTTATTTTAATGATTTGTTAATGGGTTTTTGCAAGTTTTTCCCTATGAATTTTTCTTCTTGTCATGTCAATTGCAAGAACATAGATATCACCTTATGCATTAATTTTTTCTTTGAAAGATATATAATCACCTTGTACATTGAATTGTCCTAAAATCTATGATTATTTGTCCTAAATCTATCTAAATCATGATAGATTTTGAAAGGTTCTTCTAAAAACTAATTTAAATCGAATCATGATAAAGAAATCAAAGTAAATATCTCTAACATCCAACAATAAAGCCATAAATACTTGTCAAAATAATACTATCCTTTTTTTTCACTTTTATCTAAAATTTGTAACAAATTGTAAATCCAAAGAATATTGCAATAGTCTATGTATATAGACACAACTAATGTATAGATTCCCCTAAATAAGAGTGTGTTAATAATAATATAACTAACTATACAAACATCATATAATGGACATATTATATATAATATATTTAGAAAAAATAAATGCCCAAAAATAGATAGATTCCCGTAAATAAGAGTGTGTTAATAATAATATAACTAATTATACAAACAACATATAATGGACATATTATATATAATATATAATATTATATATTATAATATATAATATTATATATAATATATAATATTATATATTATAATATATAATATTATATATAATATATAATATTATATATTATAATATATAATATTATATATTATAATATATAATATTATATATAATATATAAGGAAAAAATAAATGCCCAAAAATAGATTTACTAAAAGGTAAATGTTACTAAAAATACACTGAAGTAACTATGCTAGTTTTAAGGATCAAATAACTATGCCTCGTCATTATATATTGGTTT
The DNA here is from genome assembly GCA_009831015.1 of Picea engelmannii. Classification (NCBI taxonomy): domain Eukaryota; kingdom Viridiplantae; phylum Streptophyta; class Pinopsida; order Pinales; family Pinaceae; genus Picea; species Picea engelmannii. Next base: position 84,756 of record ML788893.1, read on the forward strand.
GAGAACAACAAAACCTAAATCACTCTAAAATCCCCATGGATTGAAGAAATAATAGATAAAATTACTTCATAAATAGTCAAGTCCAAATAATCTTGAAAAGGAAAAGGAAAATGAAAATGAAAGAGTATCCAAAGGATTTGAGTCTTTTGGACTAAAGTAATTGATGAAATTACTTATACTTGGTCACTCCAAATAATTGTGATAACAATTGAAGAGGAAAAATAAATAGAAACTTATATTTAAACTGTTAAACATGGTCAAAGAAACAAAATATAAAAGTGAAGGAATAAGCCTTTAGAACGCAAATATGTGATTTGATATTAAATTGTCTTTTAAAGAAAATTTGTTAAATTTTGTAGTAGAAACCTCCAAGAAGAGGTAGAAGAGGTATACAGAAGAGTTAAAAGTAGTACCATTCATCTTTGTTTTGATTTCTAAACAAAACACCACCATTGGATAATACGTTTATTGAAGAACCTCAATTTTAAAGATAATAAAATGAGGTTTGATGAAATTTTAGAATTATTGACCAGTTTCCCTCGGTAACAAGAAGAATTATTGTCTAGCCCAAATCCATGGATTTACTTGTATATCCTTCAATGGTAAGAATTATCTAGACATGCATATGAATTTACATAGTATATAAGTGGAGATCAATAATTCACTAACAATGGGCATGGTCCTCTTATGTTGGCATCGATCAAAAGAAAGATCCTAGTCGGGTAACAAACAAATTCTAGGTCAACCTTTTAGCTAAGAGAAATTTAAATTTCATCCAAAAACACAACCATATAGTTGTCACAAAGTGTCAAGATAAAAGAGCTTAGTTGGACAAGTCAAGTTCTAGATCAACCGATTCAAAAGCCAAGGAACTAAGAGATAATTTCATATCCTTACATTTGCGTTACAATTAGCCAATGCTTCTCAATATTCAATCCTTGCAAACTCTTTCTATACTCATGTCCACCCTTTCACATCCAATTTAAAGCAATGTCATGGGAACACATATGGAAATGAAACTTCTTCACATCCTATAGAAAATAAAAAAAATTAGTAAGTATCCAATGTGGCCAAAGATATGGGATAGAGGTAAGGTTTTGATGTGAGACAAGGTCCTTACAATACTTCCAAGAAACATTTCTTTCCTTCACCATTTTGTAATCTTGTAAAGATATAGAATTTGGTTTCTTGTGATTCATGAGAAATTTGAAAAATAATAAAATATTCTATTTTTATGGCATTTTAGAAAAAGTTTAGGTAGAAAAATAGATGAAGATTCTTAAAAATCCTTTAAAAATTTGTGCAAGGTCTCCTTTGATGTTTAATCTATTACCTAATGTGCTTCCCTTGCAAAACAATGTTTCCCAAGTGTAGTTATAGTTTGAAAATCTGGGTTGTCTTCTCCCGATTGATGTTTTGAACTCCAAATCCTCAAAAAATATCTAATGATCACTTGAGTAAAATATTAACACACATATCAAGTCCTTTCCCATAAAATCATTTCCTAATATTTCAATTTCATCTTTGTTTTTTTATACAAGAGAATAATAATAATACTCAAATTTCTCTATTTCATTTGTATGTTGCATAATTCAATGGCTCAACGATGTCCCAAGAGTGAGTTGAAATCAACTGTACTATACAACAAAATTGATGACCAAGGAAAATGGGTTTTGATGCCATTATCTATTGGGTCATGGGTAAAAATGAAAATTCTCTATCCTAATCTATCATCTTAATCACCTATTACATTAGATAATCGGTCATCCTAATATGTCATCCTAATCACCAATGGGCTGATTCTTAGTTTTTAGTGACATACGCTCTTTTTACCATCATCAATGAAGTTATGATTGTGTTTTTCATCTATCACCAAAGGATTTTTTTTGTATTAGTGAGAGGATTCCCATTTAGTATAATTGATGACAAAATAATAAGTACCCTTGATGTAAGGATACATTTTTCTAACTTCCAATGAATCTCATGAGGATATTTCATGAAGCAAGAGACTAAACTCATAATCAAAGGAAAGGTCTAGTTGAGTATGGGTCAAGTACAAAATAATTCCTACCAATTGTCTATACAAAGTAGTATCAACCTTAGGAGTTGAATACTTGGTACAAAGTTTGAAACCTAACTAATAAGGATTAAGTGATCCAGGTGGATATCGGTGGCCACCCACCTTTTCCAAATGGCTCAAAACGGCTTTCTGGCAATTTTGGCAATTTACTATTTTTAGCAATTTTTTCGGGTCCTGAACTTCCGGGGCCATTTTGAGGCCCTAAACGATGTTTTTTTGGGTATGTTTCTCTTGCAAAATACCATTTACAATGCTATTTTTTTTATCAGGCGTTGTAGGCCTCGGATAGATCTTTCCAACGAGCTATCACACGCCTAAAACGGAGATCGTATGCAAAAGTTACGACCCCGAGAAGTTGATGTACTCACTTACCCAAACGGGGCCCACATGACTTTTGGCGCTTCATCTCCTAGGGTTAGGTTTTCGGATGTCTAGGACTTTTGGCATTCCCGTTTATTGTAAAAGGGCCTTTAGAGCCTCATTGTAATCATCTTCTTGCGAATGCGAGTAGTCGTCACATCTCTTCTCAGAGATAAGCTGTCACCATTCTAGCGAGTCTTTCACTCTGTATTTTACAGTCTCTGTACATTTCTTTCATTAATAGAAATCGTGTATTACTGTAGATCTGTGTTTATGGTTGCATATCTGATACATTTCTGTTATATTATTGAATATCTGCGATATCTCTATGCATTTCTTTATTATATCTCCGCTCTCATTTCGTGCCGAAAATAATCCGGATCAGTGGTATCAGAGCAGGCTGCTCTTGATCATTTTTTTGCATGTCCCCGACGAGGTCCGAGTATAGAAAGTTGTCTCTCGAGCTTGTCTCTCTTGAATACAATCTCTCTCGCACACCCAAGAAACCCTCAATGGTGGAAGAAAAGAAAAACGATGGAGCAGACGATCCTATCAATCTATTGCTTGAGCAAGATCTCACGCGATAGAGGGACGAAATGATGGAGAATTTTGCCCACATCCTTCAACGCCTGCCGATAGCATCATGCAATCTTCATCAAGCGACCACTTTGGAGGCACCTCGCCTTTCAAGGTACAAGTTAATTTTGATATTCCTGTATTTGAAGGACAGATAGATGCAGAAGCCCTAGAAAAATGGTTAACTCTGCTGGAAGGTTATTTCTCTGTTCACAATTTTTCCGACAAAGAAAATATCACCTTTGCACTCCTTAAAGCTCTCCTTCATGTCAAACATTGGTGGGAAACTTACTGGGAGAAAAGTTCCACAGAGGAGTCTGGAATATATGGGGCCGATCCCACTTGGGATTTTTTTGTGGATGTGGTAAAATAATAGTATTACCCTATTGGAAACTATGAGGACCAGTACATGAGATGGACCACATTGCGGCAAGAGAGGGGCCAAGAAGTTTCGGAGTTCACCAATACCTTCCATACCTTGCACACCAAGCTGGGTATCAAAGACTTTGAGCGACATTTGGTTCTGAAATACCGTGGGGCTCTATATAGATACATCCAAACTGAAATGGATTTTCTGGACATCTCATCACTTGGTGCTGCTTATCGATATGCTGTTAAAATTGAGCATAAATTTAAGCACCAGAACAAAGAAGAGTTCGGGTCTGCAAATCCGCAACAACCAAAGTATGAAAAATACGGCCCGAACAAATAGTCTCCTAAAAACTAGTCCAAGACACAGGAAAAGAAGGGTCACGGGAAGACAAAGAAGGACACCGGAAAATGGTGCGAGTTCCACAAAAGCCCTTGGCACAACACCGATGAATGTCGCTCAAAACAGTCGTTGGTGGTTGAGATCAAAGACAAGGAGCCAAACCTTGATTTAGAATCTGATTCTGAAAATAATGGTAAAAGACAGATCATCGACGCAGACCCCACTGCTATTGTCGCGACTGCAACAATTCAACCAGAAGAACCAACAGATCCTGAAGAAGGGGAGCGCCTTTTTCATTCACAGATGTGGGTGAAGGGGACCCCGCTGCATTTTATTGTTGATAGCATAATCCAGAAGAACCTTATCTCAGCAGAGGTCGTCAAACAGTTGGGATTGTCGACAACACCACACCCGCAACCATACAACATTGGGTGGCTTCGCCAAGGATGAGATCTCCATGTCAACCAACAACGTCGATTATCATACGGCATCCAACCCTTCAAGGATGATGTATTATGTGATGTTTCCCGACTGGATGTCTATGATGTTCTCTTGGGCCAACCATATATGTGGAGACACCATGCTATTTATGAGTCTCGATCCCGTAGTGTCATTGTTACTTTGGGGGGTCATCTCTACAGAATACCAGAGGTATTTCCAACTACTGTTCCATCTAAAAAGTGCCGCAAGGTAGTATCTCATACTGCAAAATTCAGCTTCTTCACAATCTGTTCAAAAGGAGAACAAAAGGACACTGCAACCACTACAACCTTGCCCCAAGCACCTTCTATCCAACAGAAGCAGGTCGACAAGGCTGCAACAAAGTGCAAAGATTCCTTCTGCACATCGTCCTCTCATGTATCTCGACTTGTTGAGCATCCTCAACCGCAACAGGTTCGTGACAGATTTCCACAAACTGAGCAACACGACGTCTCCAGCAAGACAAGCAACTCACCAAGATGCAGATTCAACAAATGCTTTTCCCTCTCCCACGGGAACTCAACACAATGGAGAACATTGCTTCCTAAGGAGGGAGGATTGATCCAGGTGGATATTGGTGGCCACCCACCTTTTCCAAATGGCTCAAAACGACTTTCTGGCAATTTTGACAATTTACTATTTTTAGCAGTTTTTTCGGGTCCTGAACTTCCGGGGCCATTTTGAGGCCCTAAACGATGTTTTTTTGGGTATGTTTCTCTTGAAAATTATAATCTACGATGCTCTTTTGAATCGAGCGTTGTAGGCCTCAGATAGATCTTTCCAACGAGCTATCACACGCCTAAAACGAAGATCATATGCAAAAGTTACGACCTCGGGAAGTTGATGTACTCACTTACCCAAACGGGGCCCACATGACTTTTGGTGCTTCATCTCCTAGGGTTAGGTTTTTGGATGTCTAGGACTTTTGGCATTCCCATTTATTGTAAAAGGGCCTTCAGAGCCTTATTGTAATCATCTTCTTGCAAATGCGAGTAGCTGTCACATCTCTTCTTAGAGATAAACTGCCACCATTCTAGCGAGTCTTTCACTCTGTATTTTACAGTCTCTGTACATTTATTTCATTAATATAAATCATGTATTATTGTAGATCTGTGTTTATGGTTGCATATCTGATACATTTTTGTTATATTATTGAATATCTACGATATCTCTGTGCATTTCTTTATTATATCTCCGCTCTCATTTTGTGCTGAAAATAATCCAGATCATTAAGGGTATATTTGCAATCTTCCATGTGTTACCAATGAATAAGGTTAAGAGCATACTTAGGCCGAGAGACAAAGATTCCCTTATTGGATCGTTTGATTTGAATACCAAGGAAATACTGAAGGATACCTAAGTCAAATGTCTCATACTAACTCATTAGACTATACTTCACATGGTTGATCTAATGGCGATTACTCCCAACAATAAGTAGGTCATCAACATAAAGAAAAAGGACGAGGATTTCACCATTGACATGTTTAATGTAGAATCAGTATTAGATTGACACCTAGAGAAACTAAAACTAAGAAGGAAATTTCCCATATTTTCATACCAAGCTTGAGGAGCTTGCTTGAGACCATAAAGTGACTTCTTAAGGTATATAAAAAAGGATGAGTCATTTTGAGAAAAACTTGGAGGCTATTCCATGTATATTTACTCATTCAAGTCCCCATGTAGAAGGGTTATTTTGACATCCATCTAATGTAATTCCCAACCTTGAGAAGTATTAAGTGAAAGAACAAGGCAGGCTAAATCCATCTTTGCAATAGGGGAAAAAGTTTCTAAGTAATCAATACCTTCAACCTATGAGAAATATTTGGAAACAAGATGGGATTTAAACTTATCCATGCTTCCATCTACTGAAAACTTGTTTCTATAGACCCACTTGCAATGGACAATCTCCCAAGTGTAATTTATTTTTTTATAAGGAGTTCATTTCTTTTTGCATAATTTCTTCCCATTTAGGTAGACCACTTGATTCTTTGTAAGTCTGGGGATCTTTTATCTTAACGTGTTGTGCCATAAGAGATAAACCAATTGTATGGAGTTAAAAGTAGGTCCTACGAGGATTTATCAGATCACCAATTGAAGTACCAACAACTTCCCTAGTTTTCTAGATCCATTTTGGAAGTGGAGAAACTGGAGGTACATGATCTATAGATTGAATTGTAGGAGTTAAAGGTTTATGTTCATGTGAGTCATATAAAGAAGAATCATCATTCAAAATAGATACAAGTCTTGGAGAAGTAGAAGAATAAAAAGAAAGAAGTGGAAAACAAGAAGATGTAGGCATGTAGGCCAAGGAGAGTTCATCAAAATGAACATGTCTCCAAAAGATAACCTCTGAAGTGTGACTTACAAATGAATTAAAGGCTTTACATATTTAGCATGGATATACATTTCTCACATTTAGGTTGTTTTTCCTTATGATTTTCATTGAGAATATGAGCCCATGCTTCACAACCAAACAATTTAAAATGCCTTACATCATGGTTGATATGAGACCAAGCTTTTTATGTATTTACATTCATTATACGTTTTGTAAGATTAAAATTCAAGATATATTGAACACAATTTATTTCTTGTACCCGAAAATTGTGGCGCTAAATTCTTTGATTGAACCATGGAATTAGCAATTTCTTTAAGTATTCAATTTTTATGTTCAACTACTCCATTCCGTTGTGAAGTGTAAGGCATGGCATGTTGCATTTGAATTCCATTTTTAGAGAAAAATTAAATGAAGTTTTTATTAACATACTCTCCATTAATATTAGTGTGAATTCTCTTGATTAGATATCATGACCTACATTTCAACCAATTATTTGAAACAAAAAAAGAGATAAAAAACTTCACTTTTGATTTTTATGAAGTAAACCCATGCACATTGAGTGTGATCACCAATGAAGGTAATAATGTATCATGCATCTGAAAATGATGGAGTGGGGATTGGCCCACTTATGTACTTATGTCACCATGAATCAAGTAAAGTGGTTTTTTTTCTTGCCACGATTGACCAAATGGAAATGGAAATCTATTATTCTTACCCAATACACAACCATGACAAATACCATTATTACATGAGACAAGAGGAAGGGCATGCACCATTTGCTACTTTGAGAGATGTTGCAATTAGTGATAAATGATCAAATTACTCATGCTAAAGTTTGTTCAAGTCATCAATGTGAGCAATTAAAATGGTGATAGGTGATGAGAGTTCAAAGCTATCAATTTTGTCCACAAATATATAAGGAAAAAATAGATGCCCAAGACTTATCTCAACATCAGAGATGTTCCATCCTCTGCTCCTTCTGCTTCAACATTTCTTCTTTGTGCTTTCGAAATGTGAGCTTCACCTTCTCCTTCTTTCTTTCTCTCGGGACATTCCCAAGGCTTATGTCTTGCCTTTCCACAGGTGTAACATCTCACTTCTCCTCCTCTGCCTCTTCCTCTTCCTCTGGAAGAACTTCTTCCACCATCTTGTCTTCCTCGAGAACTTCCTCCTCTTTCCGAGTGACTATGTGCTTTCTCAGTCTCATCTTTGGATTTTTGTGCCTTGTCATGGGAAACTCCCTTGCCTTTGTTCGAGGCTGGGATTCTACCTCTACCTCGTTGGTTTTGTTTTCTGGACAACTTCTCCTCTGCCTTCAATGCGAACTGATAAGCATCCTCCACAGTCCTCAGTGACATCATGCTGATCTCATCCTGGATTTCATACCTCAGGCCATTTATATACCTGACAACGTTTTCTTCATCTTTCTCTCTTTGTCCAGTTCTGATGTTCATCTTGTATAACTCCTCTGTGTACTCTTTAACTGTCATACCCTTCTGTCTCAGGTTCTTCAACTTTCTGAACATATTGATCTGGTAATCTTTGGGCATGAATTTTGCCTTCAGCTTGGCTACCATTCTGTCCAAATTCTTTATCTTCTGTTTTCCCTTGCTTCTCCTCTCAGCCTGCAGTTCATCCCACCATAGTGCTGCATGTCCCTTGAGTATGGTGACAACATATCTCACCCTTTTCTCCTCATCGATGTCTTCATAGTCGAAATATTTATCCATGGATCTTATCCAATCCAGTAGCTCTTCAACATCCAAATTTCCTTCGTACATTGGGACCTCTATATTGGCTCTAGATCCCAATCTGACAACTACTCTTAGAAAGTGCTCTTCGACAACATTATCTCCTATATCTTCTTCAACTTCTACCTCTTCACTCTCTGCATCGTTGATGTCTCTAGCATCAGGTTCTCTTCTTTGCGTTTCCTCCATCGCCTCCAATCTTGCATGAAGTTCTCACATCTCTCTTTCTACATCCCAATTGTCTAAAGGTTGTTCCACTTGTCTCCTCGATGGCATTGTGTCGACTGTCTCTCACACACAGAGTGTATCTTCGAGTTCTTTTATCTCCTTTATCTCCTTCACCTGAAATCTACCGATGAAACTTGGCTCTGATTCCACTTGACATAGTACCCCACCTCAGGAGGGTTTGCTGACCTCTCGGTCTCTGGATCTTCTCAATATTTGAGCTGGAGCAACTCTTCGATTCCCTGCTTGAATCTTCAAGAAATGTCCACAGGTCCTTTTCATGAAACCCCGCTTTAAGAACAAGCACCAGGCACAAGATTCTCTCACGCGACCACTGGCTGTGACCATGAGCCTAACCCAAAAGGTGTTTCGCGATTTCGCGCATTGAGTCTATGCATGTGAATCACCCCAATTCTCTGGACCTCCGAAACCCCGACAAGAGCCTAGCGTGTATTAGACCCTCCCTTATATTCCCTCAATGTGACCTCCGGTCACAACCCGGGGCTCAACCCTCAAGCACATCGGGATTTCGCGTATCGAGAACTCCTGACATGATTAGATCTACGGTCCACGATCTTCCCTCGACCGACGACTACGATCAAGTCATGATTTCGCATTTCACGACTTTGGAGGTTGGTTCACCTCTGTTCTCCCGATCCCAGATTTTTCGATATTTATGAGCGCCAGATTGACGGTCCAAACTTTTCCTTCGATCAACGACTGTGATCAACTCTGGATTTCACGTTTCACGACTTTGGGGGTCTCCTTACTTCCGTTTTCCCGATATCCGAGATCGCGATGGTGCTAGATCGACGGTCCATATATTACTGGATCCATTGACCCAGATGAAGTCAGGATTTCACCTTTCTCTCCTTTACCTCTTATGGATTCCCTTTGACACTTAGCCGAATTCTAAATCTGTGCACTCCTTGCAGCATATTCCTACGCAAGACTTGGTTCTTGCAGATGATTGTGCACGCCTTGCAGCAGTCGCTTTGCACTGCTTGCAAAGGGGAAATTTCATGTTATCTCTTCTAATATTTGAAATCGAAACAGATCCCGTCACACACTCCTTTCGTTCTGTGTGCACACCTTGCACTCACTCAACAAAAGAGAAACAATTGAAACTTATATTAGGATTCACAGTTTCATCCATTCATAAAGAAATTCATTCATTTATGAAAATACAATAACATAGAATTACAAACAATAACAGTGATATGCATTTGAGTCAATTTTCCTCTGTCATATTCATTCAAAAGTAAATGGCTACAACTAATATCAAAACAATAACTCAAAACTCAGAAAATTCCTAGTAACTCGCAACAGACTCATTTGGGCATACACAACCTCTATTTATCTCAGAGGGTCCTTAGGGTCCCCCCCCGACTACTCCTATACTCGAAACGAAAACCTAACTGCTACCTAAGTTCGGTTACATTCAAGGCTAGGGGTGAAAACTCCCAGATCACTTGTGATCATCAACTTCCAAGCATTTGATCTTCTTTCTTTTTTCCAATCAGCTCCAAAAGATTAGCAGTAACTCCCAACGTTTCAGATTCCAAAATGATCCCTAGGCGCTGAGTTGTCCTGCCATGTGTGCTCGATGACGATGCTTCTGCATCAGAGAGAAATAACATAGAAAACATTGTTAATTTTCCCATTGGGAATATTTGTTGTTCATGATTTTACAACATAAAAAGGAGAACTATCACTAACAAAAATCCAATGGGTTGTACAATCATCAAGATTAGAGAAAAAATTCCCTATGGTTGGCCATATGATGAAAGGCCTTTGAGTCTAAAACATACTCATGATTAGGATGAAATGCCATAGTGGAATGAGCATGAGCTTTATAAGTAGAAGAGGATGAATAATCTAATTGAATATTATGCTTCTTCATGGCTACTTACAATGTTTACATCTTCTTCCAGCAATGGGTATAAAGATGCCCATCTTTTCCACAAAAGGAACAATACACAAGTGGTTTCTTTTCCTTTGATTTGGTTCCCTTCCAAGAATTTGGAGGAGTCGTCAGTATAAACGACTTGGTGGTTGTGGGATTTTCGTCTCCTTTGAATTGCTTCTTAGAGGGTTTGGAGCTAGTTGTTGTGAGAAAAAAAGGTTTTCTTCTTATAATGTATCAAGCACACCCATATGCAAGAGAATGTATTTCTCATGTGTTATCTATTAAAAAAAAGATCAAAAGTAGGAAATTTATAAGTTTCTCTTAATTAATCTCCAGGGAAATAAAATGTTGAGACAAAAATATCAAAGGGAGATTTAAGCATAGAAATAATAACGACGATTTCTTGATCATTTGACTTAGTGATTCCATAATCACTAAGTTGAATTTTTAAGAGATTGAATTTCATGATGTAGACTTGAGAGCTTGAATTTCATCATTACAATTTATCCATTTTTCACATTTCTCATTGGTCAATGGTGTAGCATCTAATACAAGAGTGATATATTCAATGTATTCCTTTACTCTTTGAGTAAATTCTCCATAAATGATTTCTAGGAATAATAGTTTTGTGTTGGTTAACCAAACCCCATGAGTATCCATTTTATAAAATTAGAAAAGAAAATGTGTAATTAGCTAAAATAACCTATACCAGTGACATAGATCTAAAAAAATTAGCTAAATTCAAATAAAACAAGACTAAAAATGGAGTACATATGAGGAATATATACCCTTGTTAAGATAAAAAAATGAGGATGATGCATACTTGTCTGTCGAAGAAACAAATTTCACTTCATTAGGTTACAAAATACATTCAATCCAACTATACCGTGATCTATAGGACTAAAAAACACACACTCTTTAAAAAATGACACCAAGATCTGATTTTGTATGGGGAAGTTGTATCAGTTTGAAAAAAACCTCCAAAAATCATAGTTGAATCCTTGTAGGGGGGTAGAACTACCACACGAAACTGTATGGTTCACTACTAAATAGGTAGCTAACTATGAAATTGAGTGTGTTATTGGATATACTATCGAGTTGGTGAGGTCTGCTGACATGGTAGTAGGGGATACTAACTAGGCATCCACATGCCACTACTAGTGTTGGGTTGGTTGATAGAGATTCTAGTCATTATCCTTAGCATATGCATTTTAGTCCTTAGCCTTAGCACATGTATTTATCGTTATTATTTTGGTAGGAGAGTATTATTATGGTTTGGAGGGTGATAAATCCTTTTGGTTTCCTATATTCATGGATTAGTTTAGATCATATTTCTAACTATCTCTATTATTGTGCTTAGTTGTAAGTTTTTAGGATCTAGTTGAGCATTTACCTCCTAGTTTGTTGAGGTAGTTTTCTTTATGTAAAAATATATAAGATTGTATCTGTCTTAATAAAATTCAGTCAGATATCTATTATTCACACTTTGGTATTGAAATCTACTCATGAGTGGTTAAATCCACATCACTTTTTTCATATTCCTAATTATTCCAGACTATTTAAATTTGTAAGTGCAAGGTTTCTTTGTGATGTTTTGCGGAAACATACAATGGATGATGATAAGAAGGAACTTGATGTTGATGATTTGGAACATGCTCATTGTGATGTAGTTGATGATACTGATGATGAGGATGTAGGCGATGATGATAAGTTGTATGAAGTACATGAACTTGAGGATCATAATGAGGAACATGGTGCCAACACTGTCACCAAGTTGGTCATTTTTTATTGCATTGTTTTGATCTTACTCCATGTAGTTTATGTGGGAAGAGAAATCAAATTTTAGAAAGGTGTCAAAAGTGAAAGATTAAGATAAAACATATAAATATTGGATGGTTAGGTACTTGGTGCTAGATTTTGGAAGCCAAGTTGTTGGAGTGGTCTTATTTTCGAGTTCATACATACATACATACATGCATATTTGATTGGAGAGGTTTCTACAACAGATGGACATGGATGTTTTGATTTAGGAATTGATGATCCATGGTATGATTGGGGTCCATTTGATGTTGAATTTTGAGTTGAATATTGAGTATTCCTACTTCACTTAAAGACAATATTTTTACCCTTTTTGACTTTTAGGGGAGGTATGTTGATGCTTTTGATTCATAGGTCCTAGGAATTCTCACGTTTCAGCGAACAAGGGGGAATATATTGATGATATTTGTCAAAATTTAAGTTTTGAAGTCTACTTTTGATTTTGAGGATTTTTGTTTCTTCATGATAATGGATTGGGGTTATTACTTTGATTTTTTTTGGATAATGATGGATTGCGGATAGAACCTTTGAACCTTGCAGAGAATAGATGATTATTCTACTCTTTTTCTTGGCATATTGGATTGTCAGGAATTTTTAGGATTTGGGATGTGATATTTGCAGCCAATTCTATTCTCATCAGGTTTTGATCTCATTGGATTTGGGTTCACATCAATGAACACTTACATGTTATTTGACTCTTTTTTTACACAATACGTTTTCTAGATTTAGTTTTTTGGCATCCACTTTTGGCGATTTTACAGGTAGTTCTTCATTAATACTCATGAGGTTTCAAAACATGATTATTAGTTTGATGACTTGGATATGTTATCAACTTTTGCACTACTCTTTTTTTCTTAGTTTATACACTTGTACTAACTTATGATTAAGGGGGGATTGTTAGCAATTTTGTTCTAATCATTAAGTCATGAGACCACCTCACTCATGTATTAGGATACATTCATTATCCTAAGTTTATTATGATTATTTATGTGGAATGATGAAGGTGGTTATTGAAGGTTTGTACTATCATGTGGATAATATAAAGAATTATGATTTTGGCTTCTTTCCTTTCCACCTATTCTTGATCTTTTTGTTCTTCATTATGTCTTTCAAAAAATTATTTCAATGTAGGGATGCACACTACACATTGTTATAAAAATGATTGTATTTATAAAATACCAATGGGGTCAATGGTTGAAGGTATTAAGAAGGCATGTCTTATGAATGAAAATTCAAAAAGAGAATTCATGCTAATGTTTTTCACATCAAACACCATTATTTTTTGTCAGGGAGGAAAAAATGAGAACTCTACTTACAATGAAGTTTAACACATTAGATGTTCTTCAAAATCCATGGTATCTAGATTAAGGAATAAAACAAATAAATTTCTACCACTATAAGGATATCTTTAAAAATGGTGATTTGAAGGTAGTGAATGGTAATAATGGATTACAAAAATCTAGATCTAATAATATTGCAATAGTGGTTGGTGTTGGTAAGATTGTGGACCAAAATTAAGATAAGACTCCACATCTAATGCACTAAATATGTCAAGATGAAACACAAACACCTCTCAAATTATGACCTTCAGATATGACCTAGGATTTAATTCTCAAAAATATTAACTAGGACATGGTTATGTTGGTTCTTTGTCCAGTTTCACAATCCCATTTCAACATAATAATGAGAGATTAATTTCCAGATATTATGATCACAAAGATAAACTTTTTGCAAGGTTTAATGATTGTGTCTCAATAATCAACAAACTTAAGGACACCCCCAATCCAACCAAAGTAGAATGGTTGTGGGAATTTTAAACAACCCATAGTAACTATATTGTAGATTGTTGCAATGTATGTTATGCCCACAAATTGAATTCAGAGAAGAATCTTAGCACTTACTTGAGCATTGTGTATGAAAAGATGTATAAGGAAAATACTTCTATACCAAGGTTGGGTAATAAGGAAAACAAAAATAGTAGTTTCATTAATCTCCAAATTTTTTTACTGGCATGCTTGCACATGGACGCAAGACTGGGGGCTTCGGTCAATTGAAATTTTCTTTTCTAAAGATGGGTTCAAACTTCACTATGAATGAATTAGATAAATACCTCAAGGACCTCGAAGAACCAATGGTGTATTTATATAGGGATTTGTTGTACAAAAGGGGAACACCAAACCATCCATTGCATGATGCTCTATTATAAATTGAATCTTATGAAAAAAAATTGTTCTACAAGAAAGATGATATGCAATCTCCTGAAGTAAGTGTTGATAATAAAAATTATTGTAGGTCAAATAGAAAATTCCTAGCATTATTTTTGTTGCAAATGGATACTTGTGCAGATGATAAAAAAAAAATCTATTTGTATGAATTAACATCATTTTTAACAACAATGAGGGTGTTTGACATTATTAAAGTTAGTTTCCTCCTAGCGGGAGCCACAATAAAGACATAGATGGAACTTACGAGAAGTTATAAATTCAAATAAAGTGAAAATACGTATTTTCATTTCCAAAGATGATACAAACTTAAAGAAGATGTGAGGATCACAATTCCTTCATCCCACATCTAATTGATGAATTATTTGACTTTAAAAGCTTTGTGGATCCACACAATTTGGATGGTATTTAGGATACAAATGGTATTTATTGTCCCCTAGGGCATTCCAACCACTCTCACATAGATGGTGAATGGTGGGGCATGATGTGTAAGTGTATCTCCTTGTACCACCATAATCCTTCAAGATGGCTCTAGATCCATGGGGGTGCCCTCTAGTATCCTCAATATGTATTCTATGAAGCGTGTTATAATTTAATAGAAAATGTGGATGTGCATTGTGGTGGCCTCTACAATTTGCAACAAACAAAACATAAAGAGGTGATGTGTGTTGTTGGAGGGAGGCTAGGGAGAATGCACAAATTCTATAGGCATAGATTTAGTGGTATAAACTCAAATGGATTCTCTAATCATAGCTCCACCCTTAGAAGATAAATGAAAAAAATGAAAGAATATGAGTTTAGGAGGAGGTTGAACAATACTTTTGTAAAACATACATACATTAGATAGAAAACCAAATGGGAAAGGAAAACATAGATCCATTGGTTCATTCAACACCATGTGAGACAAAATGGAGAGGGAAATAAGGATAACTTGCATGAGTTTCATTAGTATAAAAATGTCTTAATCATTATTACAAAAAAAACCCACTATTTTGTTTGATACAATAGTATCTCTAGGGGTAGGGATTGCTGATTTTTCACTAAGCTAGGCTCAAGAATGAATTTAATTCCAAGTTTAGCATTTTACTTGAACCATAGACAATTGCAATTACACCATAAACAATTTTATACAACAACCAAGATCACAAGAAGAAACACCATGCACAAGTACACAAGAAGTATCCTGGGAAACCCTTCTCAACAAGGGAAGAAAACCTAGCCAATCCTTTTCTATATTCTTCAAGAGAAAGACTTCCCACACCATAAACCTAGCACAAAAAAGGGTGCTCACAAAACCTAGAAGGCTAGCACCCAAGAGAGGTGCACACTTCAGCCCTAGTACTTGTACTTTCTGAAATTTCCAAATTCATACTTGTGTTATGTTTCCTCAATGGGGAAATTACCTTTATTTATATTAGACTAGACATATCAAAAGTAGTGTCTGTTGGCACAACATGGATGACCTTAATAACTAAAAATATAATTAATAATTGTCATATTAATTATCTTTTACATTAATTATCTTTTATATTAATTATCTTTCACTTTATGGTGGGGCCGACCTGTACCCTTTATGGTGGGGTCAACCTATACCACTAGGGGAATACCCATCTATGCTCAACCACAGGGAATTTCAAGTCTCTATATCATTGCATCTCAAAAGAGAATCATCAGAATACACACTCACTAGTGCTCAACCACTAGGATCATGTCCACTCGTGATCAACCACATGAACGTCCTACTCAATAGATCTCTATCTCACTGCATCTCATAGAAGAATCATATAAAGTATCACATCATCTCAAATCTCTACCCAGAGGAGAAAAATACATCATTTCATCTTCTTCTCAGAGAGAACGACACACCCAACTCATGGTCTTCGTCACCCCACATAGGGGCACAAGGCGTTCCATCTCCGTCTCAGAGAGGAAACACAAACCCATCTCATGGGAACACCCAACTCATGGGCTTCCTCACCCCACATAGGGGCACACAACGTTCCTTCTCCATCTCATAGAGGAATAAAACACCCATCTCATGGGCACAACCAACTCATGGGCTCTCTCTCAGGCCGGCTCACTTAGTTTGTGTCCCGGAGGATGTCTCACATAGCTATAATCATCAACACTCTCTCTCAGCTAGGGAGACATTCTCCACCAGGCCAATTCTCTCACGGAAGTACTCGAACTTTGTCTTGGCAAGTGGTTTGGTGAAGATGTCCGCAATCTACTCATGGGTAGGAAGGTACTGCACGTGTACTGTTTTCCTCTACACCATGTCTTTGATACAATGATATTTTATCTCAATGTGTTTTGATCTATCATGAAACAAAAGGTTCTCAGAGATCTTCACATAGCTCTAGTTATCACAATGAATAGTAGTAGGATCCATCTCATGATCAAATAAGTCTGTCAGAATCTTGTGAATCCACACTGCTTCGTGGACTGCCACACTCAATGCTATATATCCTGCCTTTGTGGTATTCAAGGCCACAGAGCTCTGTTTCCTACTGCACCAGGAAACCATGGAAGATCCTAAGGTAAAGAAACAACTAGAGGTGCTCTTCCGGTCCATTGCGCTCCCTTCCCAATCTGCATTGACATATCCCTGCAAGCTCAAGTCTACACTGGAGGCATATATAGATCCATATCGAACTGTGCCTCGTAGGTATCTTAATACATGTTTCACTACTATCCAGTGAGTCTGTATTGGTTGACTCATGAACTGGCTAAGCACATTCACCGCATAACATATATCAGGTCTAGTGTTGACCATATACATCAGTGATCCAATTAGTTGTTTGTACAAGTGTGGATCAATCTCGCCTGAATCAACATCATTCATCTTCTTCAAATACATCACCATTGGTGTAGGGATGGATTTTCATTATGTCATACCTAACTTTTTCAATATCTCTACTGTATATTTTCCTTGAATCAAGAAAATGTCATCTATCCTCTACCATACTTCTAGTCCTAAGAAGTAGTGCATCAAGCCTAAATCCTTCATCTCAAATTTAGTAGTCAATGCTTGTTTGCATTCAAAAATGAGTCTCTCTGAACCGATAAGGAAAAGGTCATTCATATATGGGACCAATATTAAGCACTCATTGCCAACAATATAATATAGGTTTGGATCAACAACACTCTTGCTGAAGCCCAACCTCATAAAGAATCCATCCATTTTCTCATACCAAGCATGAGGTGCTTTCTTTAGTCCATATAAGGCTTTCTTCAACCTACACACATGAGATTTTTTCGTTATGTATAACGAATCCTTCTGGATTCTCGATATAAACTTCTTCCTCAATATCACCATTGAGAAAGGATGTCTTTACGTCCATTTGATGTAGTTTCCAACCCATGGATGTAGCTAGTGCAATGATAGAACGAATGGAAGTGTATCGGGCTACTGGAGAAAATGTCTCATCATAGTCAACTTTCTCTTCTTGTGAGAATCATATGGATACATATCTCGCTTTGTATTTCTCTAAAATTCCATCAACTGCATGATTGATATTATAGATCCACTTGGAAGTCACGACATACTTCCCTTCTAGTCGCAGAACAATATCCCATACATCATTCTTCAAGATAGACTGATATTCTTCTGTCATGGAATCTTGCCATACTTGTTCACTTGTTGCTTTTCCATGAAAAGAAGGCTCATAATCAATGATGTGGCTCATGGATGAAAGGTAGCTCGAAAATCTCTTTGGTCTCTTTCTCTCTCGGGATATTCCTTGAGGGGCTTGTATGTCCCTCTGCCTCCTGCAGATTTTGTCGAGCCCGGGAAAGACTTTTATGCCCTACTTCAATATATTTGGGCATATCAACTGGGTCAGCTGGAACAACTAGATCAACTGGAATAATGTCTATCTCCCTGTGACCTGCTGAAGGGGGAGAAGGTATTGTCTCACTGTCAATATCCATATGATATTCTCTGGATCTTTGAAAGGATATCTCTTCTTCAAAGACAACATCTCTGTTTATCTCAATCTATCTCTGATGAGGGATGTAAATCCAATATGTCTTCGAAGATTCACTGTATCCCATAAATATATCCTTTCTCCCTGAAGGGTATAGCTTGGACCTATTCTCTTTGGGTACATGAAAATACACTGGGAAACCAAATATCCTGAAGTGTTCAATCTCATGCTTCACTTTGGTGAAGGATTCTTCAGGAGTTATGTTTTTAAAAATATGGTGAGGACAACTATTCTTAACATATATAGTTGTCATTCATGCTTCTTCCCACAGAATCATAGGAAGACTCTGATCATGCATCATTGCATTGGTTTCCTCAATGATGGTCCTATTCTTCCTCCTTCTCAAATAGTTTTGACTCCCTCAGAGTAAAGTGACTCCCTTTGAAGTCAAGTGTCTCCCTCTGAAGTTTGAAGTATAACCATATTCCTTTGTTGTTAACCTACCTGGAACAAGAAAACAAATGAAAGGAAATAAAACAAGAATATCTCCTAAAGGAGAATGATGAGCACATCTCTAGAATCAAACCAATTTAAGGATTGTTGTCACAGCTAAAACACCTACTTGTAATGTATAAAACTTTATAAATGTAGGTTAGAGGCATGATAATTAAAACAATCAAACCTGGAGTCTTCACTTCCAGTGTGTTGTTCCTCTGAGTGCACTGAGATCCCTCTGGATCCATGACTTCAACAAAGGGTCCTTCCTCCTGCAAGTACCCTCATGAAAATGATACAAATCATATATAAAAGTTCATACCTGAGGGTGATGATATGACTTCTCCAATGGCACCTGTATGATCTCTTTCCTTTGACATATTCATGAAGAAGGTAGCCATGGTGTCACCATATTTTCAGATTCTTCACAAACCCTTGTCAACTGGGCTATAAAACCTAATGACTAGGCTAAGCTAGCAACCTTAGGTTTTGTTGGGCTTATGACTGACAACAATAAGCCTTAAGAGAGTCATAGGAATACTGGTGAGTTGAAAATATCCTTCAATGAGCTGCAGAAACCCAAAAGCCAAAAATCTGCAAAAAATTGTGAAACCCTAGAAACCCTAGGGCCAAAAATCCAAAACGCTTGGAAATGAAATATGAGACTTGCTGGAGGTGCACTGAAGGAGGCCGTACACTCCTGTACATATTTTAGCTCCATTTTCCAAGTTTAAGGTGCTGAAACACCTCAGAAAAGGAGGGCCGTATGGAATTGTAGCAAACCCTTGAGGCCATATGGAATTGCAGAAGAAAGGACGACTAGATTTGAATGCTTATGCAATGGTTTCTTCAAGACCTACGCTCTTAAACCATGTTGATTTTTCACTAATCTAGGCTCAAGCATGAAGTTCATTCCAATTTTATCAGTTTACTTGAACCATAGACAATTGCAGTTACACCATAAACAATTTGCTGCAGTAACCAAGATCACAAGAAGGAACACCATGCACAAGTACACAAGAAGTATCCTAGGAAACCCTTCTCAAAAAGGGAATAAAAACCAACCAATCCTTTGCTATATTCTTCAAGAGAAATACCTCCCACACCATAAACCTAACACACAAAAGGGTGCTCAAAAAATCTAGAAGACTAGTGCCCAAGAGAGGTGCCCACTTCAGCCCTAGTACTTGTACTTGTTGAAATTTCCAAATTCACACTTGTGTTATGTTTCCTCAATGGGGAAATTACCTTTATTTATATTACACTGTGTTATCACCCTATAATTTCCCAGGCTAAGGATAAAATCGACAGTGGTAACCACAAAACCACTTAGAGTCTAGGATCTAGCCCTCCTAGACACAGAGAGGGATCTCTCTGTATGATTTAACTTTGTTGGGATGAGATATTAGACTAGTTATGAGGATAGAGGGTTTGTTTTTAGAGTTTTTGGTTGAGACAAAAAAAGAGGGCCATTGGGAAAAATGGAGTCAAAAGTTCATAGATAATTAAATGAATGAATAACAGAGACATATGTAACCAGACAAGATAGTTGTAACACCCTGTTTCCCCCTAGCTTGTAAATATAACTGGACTGGCCAAGAACTATGGCAAACTCATAAATGTGAATATGTGATGTAAATGGACCTTTAGGAAGAGGTCAATGAATGTGAATAACATTTTGAATTTATTGTAGGACTACTGAGAGGGGATGTACAGAAAAAGAGACCACGATGGCGGTGGAGGGAACCTGAAAAGGTGGCGTTAACTTCCACCAAGAATTAACACCGTATTTGGACTCCACTGGCCCGGAGAACCAAAAGCGGCTTGCTGGCCCCAAATTTAATGTCTCGCAGGCTGGTAGGCGGATGGCTTAATGAGGGATGGGGTGGTGAACCGCTCATCCGTAGAGCTGTCAGGCCTGATCAGCGTGAGGGAAATCGTGCCACACACAACCTCGCAAGAGGATAAGGCGTATGGTAGAAGCGATTGAGGGGGACGCGAGGGGAACTCTGGAATTATTACGCAGAGTGAGTGATATCAGAGAGGAAGGATCGCAACCTTCGCTCCTGGTCACTGGCAGATAGAGAGACGTAGTCTCAGAGCATCGTGGTCTCAGCTCGGGGGTGGCTAGTGGTAAATCCGCTGGGAGTCGCTACGCCTACGGTTGGGTGGAAACGAGCACCCCTCTCAGCAATTGCACTCACTTCTGGTGTTATTTCTGATAAGTGTTTTACATATTGCATCTTGAAATTCATATACTGACATATATGCTTATAGAACTATGAAATTGTGAATGATTACAATATTAGAATGTCTGTGTAGAGTTTAATAAGAAATAATAGATATATGCTTATAACAGAAAGACCACGTATGGCTTATGATGAAAAATGAATTTAATTGTGCATGAGTTGAACCAAGTTAGAGTTCTAGGATATCCTCGGGAATTTGCTTCCCCTTGTCTGTCTCCTGGGATGACCCCAGAATAGATCTCTTCACAAATACTTTCCCTCCTTGGAAAGGTTCATCAAGAACCCGGAAAAAGGACTTGAATGCGCAAGTCTTAACAACCCTGTACGAGGAGGAATGATCCTCTTAAAATCCCGAAGTAACAGTGTAGGGATAAGTAACGAATCGATGGACAAGGTCTCGTCGGAAGATCGGTGGTCACTCACGACCATTATATTGACGAAAGAAAGAAGGGTGTTACGTGCCTTGCCCCTTTTTCCTCTATCTTCGTGAATAGCGAGGAAATTGGGACCGTAGATCCCCAAGGTCTGTGGAAGTATCTGGACCGTTGGTTTTTCCACGTCTAGAGAGCAGTGTAGATGAGTAGAAGTTTGAGAAGAGCCAGAGAAAGATCGAAAACACCCTGGTATAAACAAGAGGTTGCTTGAGGCAGAGGATAGCGAGGAGGGCATCCTAATACATTCTCCATCTGAGGGAGAAGGGGAGAAAGATAAAATCCCTTAGGGGTCTGAGTACTTGCAGAAGCTCAGGACAGATAGCGCTTTGCGTGTGAGGGCTCTACAAGGAGTGTAGAAGTCAAGGAATCCTTTGAGGATTCGGGAGTAAAATCTCAAGAGGAACAATGTTTTTCATACATGCGACAAGCTCAGAGTCAGAGAGCCACAAGAGAAGAGAAAGAAATAAAATATTGAGGCCTTTGAGAGGTTGAATTTATTTCAAGCACAGGAAGAAAGTTCCCAAAGCCCAGGAGGACACAACAGCTGTCAGATGTTCCAATAGATACCCGTCATCCGTTAGATCGTGAGAAGGCACGCAGAGTTTAGCCTCTGGAGTAAGCACCGAAGAAGAAAGAAATCTGAACCGACAGATCTTGACTAGATACCCGTCAACCGTCGGATTGGGCAGGAGCTGCACGAGGGTTACCGTCGAGATTCCAGCCATCGACATATTGGGATTCTCGAGGACAAGAAAATCGAGACACTTCAAGTCTCGAAACACTGGGAAGATCTGGACCATCCTTTTGAGGATACATGTGGCAGAGATCGAGGTTTACTATTGGGAGTCAGTATATCGACATTCCCGTGGACAGGATATCAGGGAAGTCCGAAGTGAAAACCCCGGCAGAATCTGAGCCGTCCGTTGGGAAGACAGGTGTCAAAAATCTGTAGAGAGTAGGGATATTCAGCATCGCGAAATCGGAGTTCCTGAGGCCGTGAGAATTGGGACATCACAAGTCTCAAAATCCTGGAGAAATCAGGACCGCCCATCAGAGGAGGACGCGTGGCAACAATCGACGCCATCAGGGAAAGTCCTGACAGGAAGTTCTTGATCAACGTTTGGGTCATCGGGATATCGGGAATCCTGGTGACAATTTGTTTATGCATTTTGGAATCGTGAAGCTCGAAACCCCGATGAGTGGGAGCCAGCTGTCAGCATATCAGAGAAGTGGGAAGCACCATTGTGGGGGCCAACTGTCAGCATAATGGGAAGCCGAGATTCGAAGGATCGGGAATCCCATGAGCCAATGCATTTTGGCATTGAAAACCCCGTAGCCCCGATGAGGGATAAGACTGCGGTCACGCAGATAGTGGTCAGGTGGGCCAGGAACCTAGCTAGGAGAGCTAGCGCGTAAAGGGCGCGTCGGGATTCGAGAAATCACGAGTCCTGAGGACGTTTTCATTTCGACATTGGAAAGTCTGAAACCCCGATGGGGGACAAGGTTTCGTTCTTGTGAGATAAAGGTCATGTGGACCAAGAGCTTAGCCTGGAGGGCTAGCGGGAATTGGAGTGCATCGGGAATTTGAAGTCCAAAACCCTGAAAGAAGGATAAGGCTGTGGTCTTATGCAGGAGCGTTCATATGGACCAGAGGGCATAGCCAGAAGGGGCTAAGGCCGGAAGAGAGAACTCATCGGAGATCGGGAAATCGAGAACATAAGAACTCTCGACCTCAGAAAGGATGAAACCCCAAAAACCTGAAATTGTTATCAGGGAAAGACCATGGTTCTGTGCAGAGAGCCATGTAGGTAAATGAAAGACCGTTGGATATGGGATTGGCATTTCGCTGCTAAAAGCTCCGGGGAGTCTCTTCATTGAGAAAAAAAAAAAAGAAAACGAAATAGTTCGATTTTAGGTAGTGGGTGTGTTACAAAGTGGTATTAGAGCATGGTTACAACACTCGGCCTGATTGGGCTCATGAATGAGTTGCACATAAGATCTATTTGAAGCACTCCTACGAGGAGTAACTCCCCTAACTTAACCCTCTTGTCCAAGATTAAAAACTTGGAAAATGAGAGCCCAACTGTGTATGCATGTGAAATAATTACGAATTTATGCGCAAATTATAAAAATGAATTTAACTCTTGACTAATAACCAACATTGTCTTTTTCACTCTAGTGGACGATCAACCTTGGGAACCTACAGACGCAGAGTATGGTTACTCACCAAGAGGTGGGAGAATGCTCCCACAATAGAGGAAAAGAGTCTGACGAAAGAAGAGCAATAGGAACCCCTCCAGACCTAGCCGAGACTGTGAGGAGTCTCATGGTTGAATTGCAAAGATGCAAGGCTGACAATGAAAGGATGATGAAAGAACAAGAAAAGCAGACCAAAATTAATGCAGTTCTACTACAGAGCTTATCTGACCTACAACGACAAATGCAACATGAACCTGAGATGCAAAATTATGGTCGTGTCAGTGGCCATACTGAGAGAAGCACATCAAGAAAGGTCCACCCCAGAGGTAAAGGACCAGTACCAGACGATTCCACTGAGAAGGAAGCTGGCGATTCAGAAGGCTCTTCTAGCAGCAGGACCAGTTCCTATTCTCACAGAAAACAGAAGAAGCAAAAGACTTCCAACAGTCATAAATTTGAGGAATTTAGAAAGGCCAAACCTCCCTCCTTCGACGATGAGATAAAGAAAGAAGAGAAAGCCGAGGCATGGCTACTTGGACTGAAGAAATATTTTAGAGTCCATGATTTTTCAGAAAATTTGAAGGCCTGAGTGGCCACTTTCAATTTGAACAGAAAATCTTCCATTTGGTGGGAAGATCTTAAGAACATGGAAGGGGTCCGCGAGGAGGACCTGTCTTGGAAACAGTTCGAGAAGTACTTCTGGAAGAAGTATTTGTCGGAAAGATATTTTGACGAGAAGGCTAAAGAGTTTTATGAACTCAAATTGGGACAAATTACTATGGAGGAATATGTCAACAAATTCCTCGACTTATTGAGATATGTACCCTACATCAAAGCAGAGAAGGAAAAGGCACAATGCTTCATCAGTGGGCTACCCAAGGAATACCAGAACCGAATTGAATTTGATGAGCCAAAGACCTTAGAAGACACTATACGAAAGGCAACATATTGTCATGAACAATATGGACATCGAGCAGAGTCTTGTGGAGACTGGAAATAGAAGAGTGGTTCGAAATTTCAGAAAAAGGGGAGAAGATCCTCAGGATTTAAAAACTACAAAAAGAACCCCAGAATGAACTTCCCAACCTGGAGTGTACTCCAACAGAACTTTCCCTCGGTGGACGAAAATAAAAATTCTGTACCTATACCAGCAAAGACGAATAACCCAAAGAAAGAACCTCTGAAATGTTGAGATTGCGGAGGAGAGCATCTCCAGAGAGACTGTCCACACCGAAAATAGAACAGTCAGAAAGTCTACAACCTTCAGGAAGCTACCACAGTCAATGATGTGGCAAGGAGTGTGCCAAAGATTTATGCAGCCTTGGATAATAACCAAGCTGACCACCAAGCTTCAGTGGTGGAAATAGAAGGTATGATTTTCAACCATCTAGTGTCTGTTTTGATTGACCCTGGTTCAAATTTGAGTTATATATCCCCTAGAGATATTGATAAGTGTAAACTACAACCACATAAGCAAACTAAACCATGGTTGGTACAGTTAGCCACTGGCACCAAAATAAAGGTAGTAGAGGTCATGCCAACCTGCCAATTAATGTTGGGTGAATTCCCCACCCAAGAAAACCTTAATGTATTACCCCTGGGGTCATACGACCTGTTGATTGGTATGGACTGGCTGGCCACTCATAAATACAAATTGGACTATTGCCATAAAACCTTAGAATGTGTGAGCAAATAAAGAAAAAGGATAACCCTCCAAGGGATTCGAAAACCGGTCTCGGTGAGACAAATATCAGCCCTGCAAATGAGAAAGTATTGCCGAAAGGGATGTCCCCTATATGCAATACAGGTGCTAAAAATAATCGAAGGTGATAAACCCAGCCCTGATGATCACCCTATCCTGAGAGAATATAGAGATGTGTTTCCGGAGGAGGTACTGGGTCTACCTTCGAGAAGAGACATTGACTTCTCGATAGAACTCGCACCAGGAGCGGTGTCGGTATCCATGACACCCTACCGGATGAGCACACCTGAATTAGTTGAACTCAAATTGAAATTGAAAGAAATGATGGATAAGGGTTATATTCGACCCAGCGTGTCCCCATGGGGAGCACCAGTCCTTTTTGTGAAAAAGAAGGATGGCACCCTTAGACTGTGCATAGATTACATACAATTTAATAAAGTAACCATAAAGAACAAATACCCCTTGCCCATGATCGATGATCTATTCGATCAGTTAGGGGGTGCATCTATTTTCTCAAGGATTGACTTGAGGTCGGGATACCATCAAGTCCGAATTAAGGGTGAAGACATCCATAAAACTACCTTCCGGACACGGTATGGTCACTATGAGTTTGTGGTAGTACCTTTCGGGTTAACCAATGCCCCTGCCACTTTCATGTGCTTAATGAACAATGTACTCAGTAAATTTCTAAATAAATTTGTACAAGTTTTTATTGATGACATTTTAATATACTCTAAGAATAGAGAAGAACATGAAGAACATCTTAGACTTGTGATGCAAGTGCTAAGAGAGCATCAACTCTATGCCAAATTCAGTAAATGTGACTTCTTTCAGAAGAAAATACACTACTTGGGACATGTTCTGTCCAAGGAAGGGGTAGCAGTAGATCCTGACAAGATCAGGTCTATCATGGAATGGCCTACCCCAAAGGATGTCTCAGACATCAGATCCTTTATGGGATTGGCGGGATACTATAAGAGATTTATAAAAGATTTCTCCAAGATTGGTTGTCCAATCACTTCCCTCCAGAAGAAGGGGACACAATTCCTGTGGACACAACAATGTGAAGAAAGATTCCAAACCCTGAAACATCTACTGACCCATACACCCATGCTGAAAATCGCTGACCCAGAAGCTGACTTCCTTGTGTGCAAAAATTCCTGTAAAGAAGGGCTCAGAGGAGTCCTTATGCAGGAAGGAAAGGTGATATGCTATGAATCCCAAAAATTGAATGAACATGAGGTCAACTATGTGACTCATGATCTGGAACTGGCTGCCATAGTGCATGCCTTAAAAATGTGGAGGCATTACCTCTTGGGAAAAAAAATTGTGCTTATGACAGACCATTGTGGATTACAGTATTTGTTCGACCAACCAAAGCTCAATGCTAGACACGATAGATGGATGGCCCTCAGCGAATTTGATTTTGAAATCAAACATATCAAAGGGAAAGAAAATAGGGTGGCTGATGCCCTTAGCAGGAGCATGAGAACGATTCACCTGGCAGCAGTGAGTACCTGCGAGACAGATGTTAAGGACAGAGTCAGAAATGCACAAGAAACAGATCCCTTTGTCCAAACTGTGACCCTGTACCTACAACAAGAACACACTGGAGTAAAGTATGATGGCTACCAGATAGTCGAAGAAGGTCCGCTCACTTACAAAAATATACTGTACATTCCAAATTGTGACGACTTGAAGAGGTTCATTATGGATGAACTACATAAAAGACCCTACACTGGTCACCCAGGATACCAGAAAATGATCACTGCCACCCGAAAACAATTTTATTGGCCTGGATTGAAGAAAGACGTCGCCAAATATTTGGGCCAATGCATAGAATTCCAACAGGTTAAAGAAGAACATCGACACCCAACATGACTATTACAGCCTTTACCCATCCCAGAATGGAAATGGGAAACCATCTCCATGGATTTTATCACTGGATTACCGACTTCAACCAAACAGAATGATGCCATTATGGTGGTGGTGGATAAACTGAGCAAGTCTTCTCATTTCATCCCCTTCAAATCGACTTGCAAGGTGATAGATATCGCCCAAATATTCATGAAAGAGGTATTCCGACTGCACAGTATGCCAAGGGAGATAATATTTGACAGAGACACAAAATTTACTTCAAATTTCTGGAAATCACTGATGACGGGTTTAGAGACCAAATTGTTGTTTTCCTATCACCCTCAAACCGATGGACAGACAGAAAGAGTAAATCAGATATTAAAGGATATGTTAAGAATTCATGTAATGCATCAACCCAGGAAATGGGAAGACTACCTGCCATTGGTAGAATTTGCCTACAACAATGGCTATCTAGCGTCCTTAAAGATGAGTCCCTTCGAGGTCCTCTATGGTAGACAGTGTAATAGCCCAGTCAGCTGGAGTAATCCTATAAATAGGATTTCTTTTGGACCTGACATGTTGAAAGAAATGGAACATCAAGTGACTCAGATAAAACAAAATCTGAAAGTCGCTCAGAATCGACAAAAAAGTTACGTTGATCAAAAGATAACTCCAAGAGAGTTCAAAATAGGAGAGCATGTGTATCTCAGAATTAAGCCCAGAAGGAGTTCCCTCAAAATGGGATCTTGTGCCAAGTTGGCACCCCGGTATTGTGGACCCTTTGAGGTCCTAGATAGAGTGGGACCTGTAGCCTATCGGCTAACACTTCCTCCCACAGTAAAAGCACATAATATTTTCCATGTTTCATTATTGAAGAAATATGTACATGATGCTATTCATATAATTGACTGGTCTATGATCCAGGTGGAACCGGAGGGAGAATTTCTACTAGAACCCCAATGCATACTGGACAGAAAGGAAACCCCGCTCCGGAACAGAACCATTGCACAGGTCAAGGTGCAATGGAAACATTTTGGCCCAAATGAGGCTACATGGGAAATGGAGGATACCATGAGACATGCATATCCGATTTTGTTTACTTCTGTACAGGCAATTCACGTTAGTAGATAAGAACATCGAGGACGATGTTCCTTTTAAGGGGGAGGGAATTGTAACACCCTGTTTCCCCCCAGCTTGTAAATATAACTGGACTGACAGAGAACTATGGAAAACTCATAAATGTGAATATGTGATGTAAATGGACCTTGAGGAAGAGGTCAATGAATGTGAATAAAATTTTGAATTTATT
This sequence comes from Picea engelmannii, assembly GCA_009831015.1. Taxonomy (NCBI): domain Eukaryota; kingdom Viridiplantae; phylum Streptophyta; class Pinopsida; order Pinales; family Pinaceae; genus Picea; species Picea engelmannii. The sequence continues at coordinate 113,398 of ML788893.1, forward strand.
GCAGGACTGCTGAGAGTAGATGTACAGAAAAAGAGACCACGATGGTGGTGGAGGGAACCTGAAAAGGTGGCGTTAACTTCCACAAAGAATTAACACCGTATTTGGACTCCACTGGCCCGGAGAACCAAAAGCGGCTCGCTGGCCCTGAATTTAATGTCTTGCAGGCTGGTAGGCAGATGGCTTAATGAGGGATGGGGTGGTGAACTGCTCATCCATAGAGCCGTCAGGCCTGATCAGCGTGAGGGAAATCGTGCCACACACAACCTCGCAAGAGGATAAGGTGTATGGTAGAAGCGATTGAGGGGGACGTGAGGGGAACTCTGGCATTATTACGGAGAGTGAGTGATAGCAGAGAGGAAGGATCACAACCTTCGCTCCTGGTCACTGGCAGACAGAGAGACACAGTCTCAGAGCATCGTGGTCTTAGCTCGAGGGTGGCTAGTGGTAAATTCGCTGGGAGTCGCTATGCCTACGGTTGGGTGGAAACGAGCACTCCTCTAAGTAGTTGCACTCACTTCTGGTGTTATTTCTGATAAGTGTTTTACATATTGCATCTTGAAATTCATATACTGACATATATGCTTATAGAACTGTGAAATTGTGAATGATTATAGTATTAGAATGTCTGTGCAGAGTTTAATAAGAAATAATAGATATATGTTTATAACAGAAAGACCACGTATGTCTTATGCTGAAAAATGAATTTAATTGTGCATGAGTTGAACCAAGTCAGACTTCTAGGTTGTCCTCGAGAATTTTCTTCCCCTTGTGTGTTTCCCAGGATGCCCCCGAAATAGATCTCTTCAGAGAGACTTTCCCTCCTTGGAAAGGTTCATCAAGAACCCGGAAAAAGGACTTGAATGTGCAAGTCTTAACAACCCTGTATGAGGAGGAATGATCCTTTTAAAATCCCGAAGTAGCAGTGTAGGGATAAGTAACGAATCGACGGACGAGGTCCCGTCGGAAGACCGGTGGTCACTCACGACCATTAGATTGACGAAAGAAAGAAGGGCGTTACGTGCCTTGCCCCTTTTTCCTCTATCTCCGTGAATAGCGAGGAAATCGGGACCGCAGATCCCTAAGGTCTGTGGAAGTATCTGGACCATTGGTTTTTCCACGTCTAGAGAGTAGTGTAGATGAGTAGAAGTCTGAGAAGAGCCAGAGAAAGCTCGAAAACACCCTGGTATAAACAAGAGGTTGCTTGAGGCAGAGGATAGCCAGGAGGGCATCCCAAGACATTCTCCATCTAAGGGAGAAGGGGAGAAAGATAAAATCCCTTAGGGGTCTGAGTACTTGCAGAAGCTCAGGATAGATAGCGCTTCGCGTGCGAGGGATCTACAAGGAGTGTAGAAGTCAAGGAATCCTTTGAGGATTCGGGAGTAAAAGCTCAGGAGGAACAATGTTTTTCATATGCGCGACAAGATTAGAGTCGGAGAGCCACAAGAGAAGAGAAAGAAAGAAAAGATTGAGGCCTTTGAGAGGTTGAATTTCTTTCAAGCACAGGAAGAAAGTTCCCAAAGCCCAGGAGGACACAACAACTGTCGGATGTTCCAATAGATACTCGTCATCCGTTAGATCCGGAGAAGGCGCGCAGAGTTTAGCCTCTAGAGTAAGAATAGAAGAAGAAAGAAATCTGAACCGACAGATCTTGACTAGATACCCATCAACCGTCAGATCGGGCAGGAGCTGCACGCAGGTTACTGTCGGGATTCCAACCATCGACATATCGGGATTCTCGAGGACAAGAAAATCGAGACACTTCAAGTCTCGAAACACCGGGAAGATCTAGACCGTCCGTTTGAGGATACACATGGCGGAGATCGAGGTTTACTATCGGGAGTCGAGATATCGACATTCCTGTGGACAGGAGATCAGGGAAGTCTGAAGTGAAAACCCGGCATAATCTGAGCCATCCGTTGGGAAGACAGGTGTCAAAAATCCGTAGAGAGTCGGGATATTCGGCATCGGGAAATCGAAGTTCCTGAGGCCATGAGAATTGGGTCATCACAAGTCTCGAAATCCCGGAGAAATCAGGACCGTCCATCAAAGGAGGATGCATGGCAGCAATCGGCGTCGTCAGGGAAAGTCCTGACAGGAAGTTGTTGATCGGCGTTTGGGTCATCGGGATATCGGGAATCCTGGTGACAATTTGTTTATGCATTTTGGAATCGCGAAGCTTGAAGCTCCGATGAGTGGGAGCTAGCTGTCAGCATATCAGAGAAGTGGGAAGCGCCATTGTGGGGGCCAACTGTCAGCATAACGGGAAGCCGGGATTTGAAGGATCGGGAATCCCGTGAGCCAATGCATTTTGGCATTGAAAACCCCATAGCCCCGACGAGGGATAAGACTACAGTCACAGGGATAGTGGTCAGGTGGGCCAGGAACCTAGCCAGAAGAGATAGCGCGTAAAGGGCACGTCGGGATTCGAGGAATCGCGAGTCCTGAGGACGTTTTCATTTTGACATTGTAAAGTCCGAAACCCCGAATGGGGACAAGGCTGTGGTCTTGTGAGATAAAGGTCACGTGGACCAAGAGCTTAGCCTGGAGGGCTAGCAGGAATTGGAGCACGTCAGGAATTTGAAGTCCAAAACCCCGAAAGAAGGATAAGGCTGTGGTCTTATGTAGGAGCGGTCATATGGACCAGAGGGCATAGCCAGGAGGGGCTAAGGCCGAAAGAGAGAACTCATCAGAGATTGGGAAATCGAGAACATAAGAACCCTCGACCTCGGAAAGGATGAAACCCCGAAAACTTGAAATTTTTATCAGGGAAAGACCGCGGTTCTGTGCAGAGAGCCGTGTAGGTAAATGAAAGACTGTTGGATATGGGATTGGCATTTCGCTGCTGCAAGCTCCGGGGAGTCTCTTCATTGAGAAAAAAAAAAAATGAAATAGTTCAATTTTAGGTAGTGGGTCTATTACAACAGTCACATCAGTGGATCCTTATAATTTGTGAGATGGAAAGAGGAAAAGGTCAGGGGTCATTTCAAATGCAGAGCATAGCTTATCCGAATTCTACATTCAAACTTTGAGGAAAACATAAATATTGTTTCAAGCTAGTACAGGGTGTTAAGAACAAATCCTGCACGTCCTCTTCTCATAAACAATACAGAAAGAGATAGTATGTAAAACAAGAGAATAACAAGTTACAATAAGAATCACTTCACCACATGATCATGACACAAGAATATGGAAACAAAATATCTTTGTATTCATCCAAAAAAGTCACTTACAACCTACTAAACATATTTACAATAGATGGGGATGTCACCATACCATTCTTCCCTCTAGGTCTAACCCTTATGTCAAATTACATTCCATATTTTATAAATTCTAATTACATCCAGATCCTACAACTAGGGGATCAGATCTCCTCCACAACTGATTATAGATATTTTCTGTAAATACCTAATTAATACAAAATCACAATAGAGATCTCATCTCATCTCCCACATCGTACCATATATCCTATGCCTATTACAATATATGGATTTTTACCACTGAAAAGGGTAAAAAACAAAAATCTTCGTGCTCATTAGGATCCAAAAAGGTAGGGAAAATAAAACAAAATCCCAAGGAAAGAGCTAAACTTTGACTTTCTTCAAAGACCAAATATGATTCAATATCAACCTTGATAGCAACATCTTGGAGATGTATTGGCATTGGAAAATTATCCTGGAGATCTGGGAGATCATTGAAAAATCTGTTTTTCTTGATCTGTAGGGATCTCTGTGTCTTCTCCTGATGACCGATCTTTTAGAAGCTAAGAGACCAAAACCTGGTGTATTTAGCTGCCGATATCCTGGACTTGATTTTCGAAAGTTAATTTTGGATTTTTCAACTGCCCTTAGCTGGAAAAAATGATAATTGATCCAGAACTTAGTAAAAAATGGTTTAGTTTGATCCTCAATCCTACTTCATGAATCATGGTCACCTCCTCTCATACCAAGGCAAACTTCAACCAAGGTATCAAGCCCGAGGTGATCTTTGGGTTTCAACTTTTTGTGAACAATCTTAAACCTCAACATCTTTTTCATATTCTGTAACCTGCCATTTTGTTTAACCAACTTCTTGTTTTTGTGCTTTGCAGTTTCATACTTGATGACCAATTGATCTAATGTAGATCCAATTTTGAGGGAAGATTTCTTAAGAGTCTCATTTTATTTCTTCTGGTGTCTTTCTAACACTTTGAACTCAACAATTTCTTCCTTTAAGTTCTGGACCTTAGTTTGTTTGTTGACCTTCTTCTTTGATGGTGTCCTAGCTTCTTCAGGGTTTTCCTTTTCCATAACTAATGGATTAACTTCCATTTCAATAGCTGTGGGCTTTGAATTAGAATCAGAATATGGAAAGTCCAGGATATTTGTTGTTGTAGTTTTTCCTTGGTCCTCTGCCTATTTCCCAAATTCTAAATTCTTCTTTTCTTTTTCTGATTTGGAGGGGGAAACCTTGGTGGCAATTTCCACAGAAGACAGTGCTCTTCTTTTCCTTTCGCTGGTTTTTGGGGAGGTTAATTCATGTGAAGGGGTTCCTCCTTTCTTGGGATGAACCTCTTGCCCAAATTCTCCCCAAAACAATAAAAATTCCCAAGTTTTGTTCCTCCTGCTAAGCTCTTCTGAAACTATAAAATTGATTAGCCCATGATGGAAAATACTATTGTTGGCTTCCTTAGGCTTGGCTTGAACTTTAGAAGACATCTTGGAAAGACTCTTGAGAAGGTAAAATGGCATGTTAAGAGGTTTCTTACCTGTGAAATGGAGGATAAGTCTGAAGTGATAGAGCATGGTTCTTCCATACCTCCCCTCACAGGTGATGTAGACCTGGATCATATTCAACAAAGTTTACCATTTATCCTCCAAATAGCTCATGGTGATATTTTTCTGCCACTTCATATGTTGATGTTATTCTTTGAGGAAAAATCTGAAATCAACTTCTTTGGTTGAGGTAGTCTTAAACCACCTTTCTCCTGCACCGGGCATCTCTGTGGTGGTTGCAACACTGACCTCATCAATCTGAATTACCACAGGACCAAGCTAAATCTTAAAGCCACCAAACCTCTTCACAAAAGATTCTGTAATACCCTGATGATACCCTTGTAGATTTTGACAGAACCTATAGCATCCAACTTCCTTGAAAAGTTCATAGACCTCAGGGTGGGCCTCAAAGTATGAAGTATCCTGCAGTTCCTTTCTGAACAAGGCACCTCCTGTTGAGCTCTTCATTACCAAAATTCATGAAAAAACCTTTAACAGAAACTGTACAATTTACAAAGTATTTAGGGTATGTGGAGGTGAATTATGGACTCAGATGATCATGCAGGTGGAGGTAGAATAGTGAGAAACAAGGATAAGTTGAAGGATGAAGGGTTTGGGGTACCTGTGTGCAGTTTTAAAACAATCACAAACTGATAATTGACAGATTCAAATCATAGGAAGGATTCTGACCATTTTTTCAGGATCAAGTGAATTTAGTGGGCACGATCTAGGTTATGATTGCTTGATTTGAACAATATATGGAAGTATCATGATTCCTTTGTGGAGATCGGGCAAATGATTGTTGAAAATGGTTTTGGCAGCATGCCAATAAATCACGACCTTCATACAATCATCGATCTGGGAATGACAAGACTCTTTCAAACCCTAGCGATATTCGAGACTTTTGGCATCTAACAATGGGTGTGAATAATCAGTTTAGCTACCAAAAGTTTTAACTTTCGGTAGATAACAACTATAAGATATTTCTCTTTTAGCTGTTGAAAACCAAACTTTCTACCCCAATTGAGATATAACCAAATTCATGAAGACAATTGATTTAACCACTTTAAACCTTCACAATATCATGAATGTGCATCATAATTACTACCCGCCATGTGACAAAACTAGGTATACCTGGATATTTGATTTGAACCATGGATATACCGCTAGGCCATTAACCCTGAGAACCTTATCATGAAAACATTTTCAACTTGATCAGAAAAATTCCCAAATAGATAATTGGAGAACAAATGACTATATCATAGGACCCTAACATGGTCTCCAATTGGGGATGACAACTCCTGAGGAGGTGTCAAGAATCTCAGATCTCCAAATTCATAAATCAATGCCTTATCCAATTGGGATGATCCCACAACCTGTATCTTGATCAGTCCTGCAACTTCGTGACTGGAAGCCAACTGATTATTCATTCTGACTTTGACTGAGTTTTTGAAATAAAAGAAAAATAAAATAAACCGCATGCTTTGCCAACAAGCTTATTTTCATAATGTGAATTAATAATTAAAAAGATGTTGATCTGACGATCTTATTTATGTACATATATCCTATTATAACCTGAGAATGCATGATCTTAATCAATATGAAATATCCAATATAACCAATCAAAAATTGGATCCGGATCCTGGGCTCTTTCACTATTTTTCACCAAACTTAGATGCAGATCTGGTAATGATACGTGATAGAGCTTTCTCTCTTGATATTCCTTACATGAAACTTGATCAATCTGGAAAACAACTAAACTATTGCATATCTATTGTGGCCCTGTAATGAAAAATTTCTTCATATAGATATCTATAGGGTCCAAATAGACTCGACTTATTTGTTGGTGTTTGGAATCAGTCCATTCAACTTCCTGACCTTGTGCTGTACATGGGGTTTTCAAGTCTTCAAGCATTTCAAGATATGTTTTCATGTCATCTGATGAGTTTTTCACTGATATTTCAACTAAACTAGAAAATGGGGCAGACTGTCTAATCATATCCATATCATAACAGTTTTTGAAATCATTAGGGGTGGATGAAACCTGACTTTGAAAAAACAAACTATCCAACATATCGGCTATAGGGTCATAAAATGTTTTGGATGACTGTGGGATTTTCTTTACTGGCATTTCATGGCTTACACTGTGATTATCAACTAGGATATGACCAAGATTCCCTCTCAAATTCTGAAATGAACTAAAGCATAAGGGCAGGGAATCATAATGGATCAACTCATTAACTATCCCGGGATTTGTGATTTCATCTGAATGTTGACCTTCAAAAAGACTCAAAGGCTGCACCTCTGGATCAGTTTCTGTATCATCCCTGTTGTTTTCAACTGATGCCTTAGAACATCCATCATCCTTTCTATTTACAATCTACTTGCAATGTTATCCCAGGAGTGAGGCAAAACACAGGGGCAAGTAGTTTTCACTTTCTTGAAAATTTTCTGTATTTTCCTCCTTGCAATCTTGCCTAGAATGCAGGGTTTGATTGTCATCTTGGCATTGTGATAATGGGACTTATTCTTACCATGAAGGTAGTGTTGGTTTCTATGAGCATTCAACATCAAACCTATCCACATAATCATCACTCTGATGATCATATCCTGGAAATTCATCTACATATGAAAGGTCATCAAACATGTAGATTATCTCAGGAGAATTCTAGACCACCATTTGATTTTGAATTTTGTCTTTGGCTGTATTGTGGATTGAGTACATGAAGTAATCATTGGGTGGATCAGAATACTGAGGCTGAATTGGAAAAATCTTAGGGACATTGATCTTTGTACTTTCTGGCATTAATGGAACATAAGGCTTTCGAAAAAAAAGTTCTTCTTTCCTGCTAATCTTATGCATAAATTCATTGAATGTGTTGGTCAGAATGTCGAGTTTCATTTTTGAAGATATCGACCATTCTTTTTCTATTTTTTCTTTCAACAATGCTTCTAACTTTTCCTTTTTGTTCAACAGGTTATCTTCCACATCAACTGTAACATTTTGCGTTTCTTCAAGGGTTGCATTGTTCTTTATCTTAATTGGAATGCCATCTCTAGATCGAAAGCATCAGGGTAATGCAAGTGAGATAATTCTGGGGGTGGCCTTATATTAACATGCATTGCATGGTATACCTTATTGAACCTGGATGAAAAGTGTTGTATTATCTCCCCTGGCTGTCTTTTCAAATGCTCATACTCTTCTAGGATGAGAAAGATATTTCCCATTATTACCCATCGATCTAGTCAAATTTGTATGAATTGATGGAAGTTGCTGATGATTGGGGCTGGAAGATTCTTAAACCAATTCTTAGCCTTACTTTGCAATGATAAGGAAAACATCTTGATGCATACATCATCATCTTCCTTCTCGAACAAATCAAGAAAATCCTCAAGACGTTGGATATGCTTTTCAGTAGTGATCTGTACATTTTCTCCACTAAACCTGGGCAGATTATTGTTGTAATTGGCAGGGAGGTCATGGAGAATAGGAGGCAAATCTAGGGGCTTTTATCTGTCTGGGACTTTTGTAGGTATAGGAGGCAAAGTAAGGGGCTTATAGCTAACTGAAATTTCAACAGTGGTAGGAGATAACGCATGAGATTTGTGTCTCACTAGGCTATCTACAAATATTGGAGTGTGTACCAGAGCTATAGGTAAATGATGAATCCTTTGAGGTTATTCATCTTGAAACTAATCATTGTGAATTTCATCAATAAAATCTTGACCAGGATCATAGTAGGAGAGAATATAATTACAGATAAAGCCAACAATTTCTTGAATACAATTTGAACTCGAATACCCGCTCGTTCCAGATTGGTTTGCCATGTTTTAGGTCCTTCCTCCAGTGGAGTCTTCGAATTGGAACTGATATGGATATTGGAGTCGCCAGTTAAATGATCTCATCCTTCTTGTGTCTGATCACTATCCACCATCAATAATCATATCTAGAACTTGAAGTGCACTACTGGAGAAAATTCCCCAGTATGGTCTCCATTATGTTATCACCCTGTAATTTCCCAGGCTGAGGAGAAAATCGGCAGGGGTAACCACAAAACCACTTAGAGTCTAGGTTATAAACATTCTAGACTCATAGAGGGATCTCTCTATATGATTTAACTTTGTTGGGATGAGATATTAGACTAGTTATGAGGATAGAGGGTTTGTTTTTAGAGTTTTTGGTTGAGACAACAAAAGAGGGCCATTGGGAAAAATGGAGTCAAAAGGTCACATATAATTAAATAAATGAATAACAGAGACATATGTAACTAGGAAAAATAGTCACATCAGTGGATCCTTATAATTTGTGATATGGAAAGAGAAAAATGTCAGGGGTCATTTCAAATGTAGAGAAGAGCTTATCTGAATTCTACATTCAAATTTTGAGGAAAACATAAATATTGTTTCAAGCTAGTACAGGGTGTTAAGAACAAATCTTGCACATCCTCTTCTCATAAACAATAAATAAAGAGACAATATGTAAAACAAGAGAATAACAAGTTACAATAAGAAGCACTTCACCACATGATCATGACATAAGAATCCGGAAACAAAATATCTTTGTATTCATCCAAAAAAGTCACTTACAACCTGCTGGACATCTTTACAATAGATGGGTATGTCACCATACCATTCTTCCCTCTAGGTCTAAACCCTATGTCAAATTACATTCCATCTTTTATAAATTCTAATTACATCTAGATCCTACAACTAGGGGATCAGATCTCCTCCATAACTGATTATAGATATTTTCTGTAAATACCTAATTAATACACAATCACAATAGAGATCTCATCTCATCTCCCACATCATACCATATATCCTAAGTCTATTACAATATATGGATTTTTACCACTAAAAAGGGTAAAAATCAAAAAATATTCCTGCTGATTAGGATCTAAAAAGGTAGGGAGAATAAAACAAAATCCCAAGGAAAGAGCTAAACTTTGACTTTCTTCAAAGACCAAATATGATTCAATATCAACCTTGATATCAACATCTTGGACATGTATTGGCATTGGAAAATTATCTTGGAGATCTGGGAGATCACTGAAAAATATGTTTGTCCTGATCTGTATGTAAATTCTAACCTTGTACAATATCTACTGCAAACTGATATTCATAAAAGAACAGAAAGATACAATGGCAAATACAAACATTAAACAAAGATTTTTCACCTGGAAACCCAAACCGGGAAAACCAACATATATTATATTTATACATTGTGTTACATTGTTTACAATACAATATACATATATGAGCCAGCAAAATCCAAAACCCTAACCCAATGACCTGGATTAGTCCAAAACCCTAATTCCTTAACCGGAAATAGAAAACCATCGGCAAAAAACCATGTGCCAAAAAACCACCTAAATATCATGTGGTCCCAGAAATATGTCGTCCTGGTAATATGTTATCCCAGAAATATGTCGTCCCGGTAATATGTCGTCCCTGTAATATGTCGTCCCAGTGCGAAAATTTTTATACCCAACATTCTCCCACTCGTGCAAAGAATATAACACATACCCAACATTCTCCCGCTTGTTGTTTTCTTTGCACATAGGGGGTTACAGGGTTACATAGTCAACAATCCAGGGCAGCAATGCCCATGGATCCTCTACACCAAGAGAAATTCTTAGTGCTCACAAATTTTGTTAATGAATCTGCAACATTCTTCAAAGTGTCCACCTTCATCAGTGATACTTTCTTTTCTTCAATCATGTCTCTCACAAAGTGATTTTGAACATAAATGTGCTTTGTCTTTGAATGATAAGCATGGTTCTTTGCCAATAAAATTGCACTCTGACTGTCACACTCTATCCTTACAGCTTCTTGTACCAACCCAATACCTGAACACAATATTTGTAACCATACTGCTTCCTTACTTGCATGAGTGGATGCCATGTATTCATATTCTGTAGTTGAAAGTGCCACTACAGCCTGTCTTTTGCTCATCCAACTTATTGCTCCTCCAAACATGTTAAACACATACCTGCTTGTGGATCTCCTATGATCCAAATCTCTAGCCCAGTCTACATCCACAAATCCATGTATATCAACCCCTCTGTCCAATCCCGGTCTTCCTTCGTAGCACAATCCATAGCTAGTAGTGCCACACAAATACCTGAAAACCCTTTTTACTGCTGTCCAATGCTCCTTCCCTGGTTTTGACATATACCTGCTCAAAACTCCCACTACATGTGCAATGTATGGTCTAGTACAAACCATTGCATACATCAAACTGCCAACTGCACTCGCATATGGAACATGAGACATGTTCTCCTCTTCTTCATGTGTCTTGGGACACTGATCCGCATATAACTTTACACCAATGGGAATAGGAACCTTGACCGGTTTACATTTCTGCATATTAAACCTCTGCAATATTGTCTCGACATATTTTCTCTGATTTAACTAGAGTTTCCTCCTTTTTCGATCTCTTTTAATTTCCATGCCCAAAATGAAATTTGAAGCACCAAGATCCTTCATGTTGAATTTAGAGGACA
>ML788893.1:148301-215643 GCA_009831015.1 Picea engelmannii
GATACCACCCTCCTTCCATCACTTCTTCTCTAAAATAAAAATCTAAGGTTCAAGCAGTGGAATATCACATCGAGAATCAACAACAAGTTCTCCAAATCTTAAAGGACAACCTGACCATGGCACAAAACCGCATGAAACAACAAACATATCAACATCGTAGTGAAAGAAGTTTTGAAGTAGGGGATTAGGTGTTTTGAAGACTACAACCATACAAACAGATGTCCCTCAAGCAAGCCAAGAAGGATACTAAATTATCACCAAAGTACTATGACCCTTATAAAGTGTTGCAAAAGATTGGTACTATGGCATACAAATTGGAGTTGCCTGCATTTTCACGAGTACACACAGTTTTCCATGTTTCATGCTTAAGGAAGGTTATAGGTGACAAGATCCCATTTCAAACTATATTGTCAGAACTTGAAGAGGAAGGAAAAATCATATTGGAGCCTGAAGCCATCACTGATACAAGAATTCACCAGCTGAGGAATAGATCCATTTCAGAGTATCTCATTAAATGGAGGAAAATACCGGCTGAAGATTCCACTTGGCAAGATGAGTCTTTTATACAGAAGCATCCAGAGTTACTCAAGTTTTGCGAACAAAACTTGTCTCAAGGGGAGGGGCATGTTAAGCCCTAATATTGGCTCATTACCCCTTAATTGGGGCATATTATATTAGTAATCTTATTTTATTTATGTCGGCTTTAGGCCATTAGTTGTAATTATACCTCCTAGTCTCCTATATATACCAAGAAGACATTTTCATTTTGAATCATATTGTACTTGAACATTTAAGTGGGGTAAAAGGAGGTTTCCCCCTCGAAGAGGATTATTATCTGAAATTATCTTTTTTTCAAGGCCTTGAGTACTTTTTTCTGAGGTTTTTCTATGCTATATTGATATTTGGTTCTTAACATTTTTATTTTTATTTTCCTTGAGGTCCCTTTCTTCTTCACATAGTTATTGATGGCCTTGGTGAAATATCCATTGTGTTAGCACTAGAAGTCACCTCTGGATTTTGGCAGAGGTAATCCCAATACCCATCAGTTTGTATGTCACAATGAATAAATTAAAGGGGGTCAAATGGGTGCAAACTCAAGATGATATCGTTTTAACTCAAAAAACTGGACCAACATGCATACGTAGGTGAGGTCTTGATTTAACTTCAATCAGTGAGTTGTAGTAAGGGTGAGTAGGAGGAAGAACTTGAGGAGAAAAATGTAAAGGTATGCTATAGACAAGAGGTCTTCCAAAAACCTAAGGAAGAAAAGCTTCGAATATAAGATCCTCTTGGATCCAAAACATCAGGAATCTAAAAACGCTATAACAATATTGCAATCAAACATACATCACAATACAATTACAACAAATCGACTGGATCCTCCATGCCCGAGTCTTCAGTATCAGAAGTAATAGAGATGAAAAGAAAACTGAATGTCATTAAACAAGAAGTCTCAAATTACAACAGATAACCAGATAACCAGAGGCTTCATTAAAACTTTACAATACAAGAGCCTAGCTCAACCATCGACCTTAAAAAAATATCAAAACTAACTACTTATACTTAGAATCAACTTGCCACTACAAAGAATGTGACCTGGCCACTACAATCAAATATTTTCATCTACGTCTTCTTTGTCAGACTATGTAGGCACTCTTCTGTCAGACACAAGCTCAAATTAGCATCGGATTTGCAGGAAAATTTTCCCACAGGAGTACCATGGGTTGACGACTCAGTCCCCTCGGCCAGACCTTCCATTTATGGAGTGAAACAAGGTTTCAAACACCTCCCCTATTTTCATTAACTACTTTCATTGGGATTAGCATGAGGTCTGACACCCTTGAATGTCCCAGGCGATGCTCATGACTTCTGCGAGTCAATCTAGGCACCTTGAAGCCACACAACTCTTCTTCTGTGACCAACATGGGTGCTTTCAGCCTTTGGCACAAATCCTTTCCATCGCTCCATGCAACCTAGGGCTGTGACCATGTGCCCAACTCTTGGGTGCTTCACGATTTCATGTTTCATGAACTTGCATCATGCTCCATGCAAAAACACCCGAGTCTCGAAATTGCGACTTCCTAGATCAGGTTCCATGTGCCCCTTTGAATCGGACGACCCAGATAAATATTGGAACTTCGCCACTTCGACACTTCAGAATTTCGAGACTTGGGAAATTTGCGCATTCTTCACTTGATCTTTCCTGAAATGACTTTCTCCATAGTTAGGATTTGGTGCCATGGGTCCTGCTGGATCGAATGACTCCTGTTGATTCGGGTATTGGGAGCTAGGATCTTTGACGAACAACTTTAACAACATTCTAAAATCCCAATTCTCAAAATTATTATTCACCGTTGATCTCTCATAATGAGATCTACGACCCATATTAAATCTTTTCTCGACCTTATATCTCAGGCCTTTTCCCCGGCATTAAACTTTGGGAAAATTTCAGATTTCGAATACCTGTGAAACACCGATCTGATCTCCACATGGAATCCCAGCCAAATTGATTTTTCCTTCTCGCTTGATTCAAGTCCATATCAGACTGCTCTAATTGTTGCACTTTATGCTTATGGTTGCGACCTATGTAAATAAATACTTGGACGACTGGCTGAGGGCTCGGTAAAGAAAAAGGATCAGTGACAGAGGTAGAAAGGGAAGTGATTAACCTCAGAGAAAACACAAATCTTGGGGACGAAACTTCTCAGGTAGGAATACACACAAAAAAAGGTTGCTCAAATGATCGAGGAAAACATAGAGCAAAATTCCAATCGAAAGGGGGAAAACTTAAGATTTGGTCGGTGAAAAGGAGAAAGACAGGGAAAAATTACTAACTTAGGTAGAAACCACAAACCCAAAAGACTTTGAAAAGGTTGTGTGATAACATTTGGCTCCACAGGGGATGGCATGCTCCCTACAGGCTGCCAAGAACGTGCAGCTCTAGTGCCTTAGCTTTGGGTTTTGGGGTCTCTTATTGAAAAAGAAAAACTAAAAATCAAAACAAAAGAGGAGTGGTATTTACAGTGGTGGAACGCCGGTCATGGACTAAACAAAACATTTCTTCAAAAAATTCCCATTTACAGGGCCACCAAAAACTTCAGATCCCTCCAAATTCCGCAACCTATAAGTATTATTTGGGAATACCTCAGAGATTTTGAAGGGCCCAATCCACAAGGCCTCAAATTTAACGTGCTTTCCCTTATCCTATTTGGGCGCATCCCATTTGAGTACTAGGTCTCCTAGCTGGAAAGCCTCTTTTCTTACCTTTCTGTCAAAATATTTCTTGATCTTCTATTGATGTTCATGTGCTCTATCCAGTATCTTCTCCCTAGTCTGGTGCACTTCTACTAGCTGTTGTATTCTTCTAATCATATCATCAGGCTCCCCTTGGTAGTATTGGAAATTTTTTTCCACTAGAAAGGTGAGCTGAGAAGGAAATATGGCCCCAAATTCATACATAAGATGAAAAGGAGAGACACCAAGAGATATCTTTGTTGTCACTTTGTCAGACCACAGAGCAAATTTGAGCTTTAAATCCCATGCTTTCTTGTTGTACTCTAGCAGTCTTTTGATAATTTTTAGAAGGATTTTGTTAGAGGACTTTGCCAGTCCATTTCCTTGGGGGTAATAGGGGGTAGAGTGAATCAATGCAACTCTGAACTGCTCATAAAACATGATCAATGGATCGACCTTGCAGGATGAAGCATTGTCAGTGATGATTCTATTCGAACAACCAAACCTTGCCATAATATTCTCAAGGAAACCAATGACTACCTTGTAAGAAGAAATCCTTGTGGGGATGGATTCTATCCATTTGGTAAAGTAATCAGTGGTAATCAAGATCCACTTGTGCTTTCCACTTGAAGCAGGATGAATTTCCCCAATAAAATCTAGGCCCCACTGCTGAAAGTGTTTTGAAGCTACCACATGCTTCAATGGAAAGGACTTGGGCTGCAATTTTCCAGAGAATTTCTGACACTTAACACATGCCTTGATCTTTGCACAGACATCAGTGAACAGGTTGGGCCATAAGTACCCAACCCTGAGAATTTTATAGGCTGTAGTTCTCCAAAAATGATGTCCCCCACATAGGCTGTCATGAAAATCAAACATAAGCTTTTGGTTCTCTTGTGGGTCTAAACATCTCAAAAGAACTCCTAGAGGGTATTTACAGTATAATACCTGATCAATAAGGCAATATTTGATTTCTTTGAGCTTTATATTTCTTGTCTTTCTTTTCCCCATTCCATCAGGAGGTCGTAAATTTTGCAGAAAAAATATAATATCTTTGTACCAGATGCATTCTGCCAATGGAGGGCTGTCCTGAGAACTTTTACCAGACAACTCAACTGACTGATTTTTTGAGCAAGTGTTGATGAAGTTAACCCCCAAATATTTGCAATTAGACTCAACCAATAACTTGGCTAAACCTTGGCCTTTAATTAACTTGGTGGGCATTAATTCAAGATCAAATTTGAGGATTTTGGAAATCCACTTGCTCCTTCTTCCGTCTATGTCAGGGTGAATAAGAATTTCCTTCAGAGAAGCTGAAGGAACATATGCAATGATCTTTGAATGCAGAACATAGAATCTGAAATATTTGAGAGCTTTCACCAAAGCATAGGCCCGTTTCTCCATGATATCATACTTTATCTCTGCATCTCTTAGTGCCCTACTGAAAAAGGCAATGGGCTTCTCCAACCCTTATAGATTCTTTTGCAATAAAACAACTACTAATGTGTCAAATGAAGCAAAGGAAAAAATAAAAAAATCCTTGGAATAATCAGGGCTGATTAGCACAGGTGCCTCAGTCAATGAATTCTTGATTTTGTTGAAATAATCTCTGGACTCAACAATCCGTTTTACTTCATTCCCCTTCCTGAGCATAGTTGTAATATGCTTTATCAATTCAGTAAAATTTGAAACAAACCTTCTTAAAAAATTAATTTTTCCCAAGAACGACTGGACTTCCTTCTTGGATTTGGGAAGCGACAAGGTTTGGATCGATTCTACCATGCTTGAATCAATTCTAACTCCCTCAAATGATACTATATGCCCCAACAAATTTCCCTCTTGCATGGAAAATAAATACTTCTTGGGTTTTAGGGAGAGATCAAATTTTCTACATTTTGAGAAGACCCTCCTTAAATGTTGTCAGTGTTCTTTATCAAACTTGGAAAAAACGATTAAGTCATCCAGATAGATGACCACAAATTTGTCCCTTTATCCTATAAAGGCTATGTCCATGGCCCGCTGAAAGGTTTCTCTTGCGTTCATTAATCCAAAGGGCATTTTGGAATACATGAATGTTCCCCAAGGAGCGGTGAATGCTGTCTTTTCTCTGTCTTCAGGCATGAAAAAGATATGATTGTATCTAGAAAATTCATCAATCATGGAAACCTTGGATGCACCTGTCACCCTATGCAATATGTGTTCCATCTTTGGCAATGGGTAATTGTCCTTTTTAGTGCTTCTGTTTAGGTTCCTGAAATCGACACAGAGGTTTATTTCCCCGTTCTTCTTCCTTATTGGGACCAAGTTGGCTACCCATTCAAAATATCTCAAAGGGACAGTGATTTGGGCATCCAAAAACTTCTTTACCCGCCTTTCCATGATAGGAAACAACATGGGGTTTATTTGTCTTAACTTCTGCCTAAATGGTTTGGCCTCCTCTTTCAATGGGATATTATGCTCAATGACACTTGTGTTGTATGATCCGAGGTCTTCATAGGTCTAGGAAAACAAATCAATGAATTCTCTTAATAGATCAATATACTCGTCCCTTTTCTCCCTCGACAAGCTGCTTGACAACTTGACAAATTTTGGATCCTTCTCTGTGCCGATATTGCACTCAGCTACATCAACACCCTCAGTTTCACCTTTACCCTTCACTGCTACATCAGTCCTATCAAAAAGACTTTCCAAAGGGACCAGTCCCTTTGGGATATGATTGGTGGGAAACTGGACAATATGATGATTAGCAATTTTGTTCAGAAAAACTCCGGCATGAGGATTAATTTCAGAGTCGTGATCTTGATCAATGTGTAATGCAAAAAACTCATCAACAGTCTCCAAGAATCTTTTGATCTCAAGATCATCCTCAAACAGTTTCCAATGCTTGAAATTATCAGGTATAGAGGGTCTATATTTCACTTCTACCTCATACCTGAGTTTAGGCGGTAGAGGGAATATGAACTTACTCACTGAAATAGCCAGAGAATCGGCCATGGAATTCTCTTCTCTTGGAACAAATGAAATGTTGAAAGCTAAGAAAAAATATCAACTAGATCCCACACTTCATTTCTGTAACTTCTCAGCCGAGGGTGCTTGGCTTGATAACTATTTTTGATTTGATGGAAAATTAACTCAACATCCCCAAACACTGGTATCTCTTCAATCCCCATGTCTTTTGCATCCCTCTAACCCAAAACAAGAGCTTCATATTCTGCCACATTATTGGTAGTTTCAAATTCTAACTTGCAAGACAGAGATACAATTTCCTGGAATGGTGAAACAAAGACCACTCCGACACCAACACCTTCCTTAGAAGAGGCTCCATCAATTTTGTTTTTCCAAACAAAGGCGATTGGAGGATTAGTTTCACAAGAAGTAATGGACTGCTTTCTGATTTCAAGAGGAAGTTTAGGAGCATTAGTGAGCTACAATAAGCTGCATCCCAAATCAGTATCAAGTGAAAAAATAGGATGGTTGGTGGGGTCTTCTTTGTCACTAATAATGTAGGACAATTGAGCTTATCTTTAAAGTCTTCTATGTTCCCCCCCAAACATAGGAATGGTAACATATGTGAGGTCCATATGCAATGTCCCCCCAAGTTGTTTTATCCAAGATCTTGACAAGAGCATGCCAAACTTAGTGGGAACGTCAACCACCATGATATCCATGATCACACTTTTCATGGGAAACTGAAACAAGGTCACAACCATATATTTGATGACCCCAAGACACTGCACTTTACTTGAATCAAAATAATACAAATCATGATAATTTTTTTTGATTTCTAATCCAATTTCTTCCATGGTAGTTTTGGGCATGAGATTATGAGATGCCCCTGAGTCCATCAAACAATTATGTAGCACCTTGTCATGTATGTTCAATGAGGTGTAGAAGGGAGGGGACAAATGATCTCTATCTTACATCATAGGACCTAAGATGAATGTTGGATTTTTGTCTTGGATATTTACTGAATCTGAGGAGTGAGATGAATACTCAGACTGCAACAACCTAGAGAGGGATTTTTTAAAATATTCATGCTTGATCAGTTATGAAAGGGGCACATGAATCCTAATTTTTTGAATTTCATGCTCAAAGTTAAAACACGAGGGGGGATTCAGAATCTCCCTCACTTATGGGACATGACCTTTGGCTATTGGTGAGGGGTTCTACATTTTATTTTCCTTTTTGTTGTTCATTTTGTCTTTAGCAGGCTTCTCTACTTTGGAAGGCTGATTAGGGATGCCAGACTTCCCTTCTTTCTTCTTAGACCCAAGTTTATATTTATTTGGACTACTATTGGTCTTCTCTCCTTTACTCATCTCATTTATTTGGCCATCGATGAGGGACTCCTCGTATGTGGATTGGGTTAAATGGGGAAATGGGGAGGTGTCTCCAAGGAAATGGATTTCAGGATCATTCTCTTCTTCCTCCCTTTCCTCATCAACAATGAGGTTATTTTGGAGAGGGACTTGGATTTTTTGATCATCCCTATCTCTATTTCGAGGCTCTCTTGGGAGTATTTGAGGGGTATAATTTGGTCTTCTGAAGTTACCTCTATTATCAGTATTTTGGGTACTCTCATGACTTTTCTTTCCTTCGAACTTCATATTCTCCATTTCTGTAGAAAGAGATTTTACCAACTTGGTAAATTCGTCTACTTGGGGTTGGAATGCAAAGGAACCAGAGGTTGAGGCTTCATATCTTCCCCTTCCTATGTCTCTGTCATATTTATTCCTAAGTCTTTCAACTGCCAATATGTTGGACTCTACTTCTAGGGATGCATCTTGTATATGAGCCAAAGAAGTAGCTCTTATCTCTCTTAACAGGAGGCATAAATCAGGGTCTAAATCACTAGCATAAGTAATTTTGGCAGAGGCTTTTGTAGGATTTATCTCAGCAGGGATCTTGTTATACATTTTGTTGAATCTTTTGGAGAAATCAGAGATAGAATCTCCCTCTTTTATCTTTAGCGACCTGAACTTTGTGATATAATACATAAAGTCATTTTTATCCCCCCATTGTCTCAAAAAAACACCATCTAAAGCCTCAATCCCAACAATAGATCTAGGGGTCAATCCCTTAAACCATTTCCTAGCCTCACCATCAAGGATCTGGACAAAGACTCTCATCCACATGTCCTCATTTTCAATGTTTGGATTATCTGCATAACTATAGAAGGGAGCAAGGTGTTCTTCAACAATTATGTCTTCTTCTCCTGTGAATTTGGGCATGTATTTTAGGTAATCTCCAGTAGAGTGAGCATTCATTGGCTGAGGTAAGATTAGAGGGACATATGTAGCAACCACTATGACATCCATTCTGTTCCTAGGAGGATTAGTGCCCACCATAGGGATGATAGCTGGAGGCGAACTAGGAGGAGATGTAGCTTGAACAAGGGAGATTGGAATTGAGCTTCTGGGAAGAAAGGAAAACAATAGAGGATTTGGAGGAAAATCTACAGGGCTTGATGGAATTGAGATTTGGATTTCTGTAAATGCAACGACTCTAACAGGGGGAGGAGTGGTAAAACACAGAGTGGGAAAATATTCTGAGGGCCTAGGTTTAAACCATGGAACAACTTCAGGGGAGATAGGAGTGAAAAGGCTTCCTCCCTCCAATCCCAGACTAGGATAGGAAAAATCAGCAGGAACACTCCCAAACTTTAAACTTCGGAAAACTCTAGTATCTAGTATAACAGGAAAATAAGAAGTAGATATTGGAGTTTCTAAAGGAGGATGGTGAAAATAATCATAAATACCTAGTTCAACAGTCAAAGTACCTTTCTGAGGGGTCTTTTGTCTTCAGAAAATTTTCTCCGAGTTAGCTTCATGTGTTGCTAGAGGCGGCTGTGGGGTAGACCTCGTGTGTCTACCTCTGGAAGCCATAACTGAAACAATGGATTCACATCAATGGAGTCTCCATGTGAACAATTGCAATCTTCAATGTACTGAGTTCTGATGCACCTTCAGAATCAATAAGCTTTGTCATTCTATCCCAGGGAAAATATTCAATTCATCCCCAACAACGATGCCACAAATGTTAGCACTAGAAGTCACCTCTGGATTGCGATAGAGTTAATCCCAATGCCCATTAGTTTGTATGTCACAATGAATAAATTAAAGTGGGGTTGAATGGGCGCAAACTCAATATGATATCGTTTTAACTCAGAAAACTGGAACAACATGCATAAGCAGGTCAGGTCTTGATTTAAATTCATTCAGTGAGTTGTAGTAAAGGTGAGTAGAAGGAAGAAATTGAGGAGAAAAATGTAAAGTTTTGCTATAGACATAAGGTATTCCAACAACCTAAGGAGGAAAATATTCGAATAAAATATCCTCTTGGATCCAAAATTCAGGAAGATGAAAATGCTATAACAATACTGCAATCAAACATACATCACAATACAGTTACAACAACTCAAATGGATCCTCCATGCCCGAGTCTTCAGTATCATAAGCAATAGAGATGAAAAGAAAGGTGACTGTCATTAAACAAGAAGTCTCAAATTACAACACATAACTAGAGAACCATAGGCTTCATTAAAAATTTACAATACGAGAGCCTAGCTCAACCATCGATCTTAACAAAATATCAAAACTAACTATTTATACTTAGAATCAACTTGCCACTACCAAGAATGTGACCTGGCCACTACAATCAAATATTTTCATCTGTGTCTTCTCTGTCAGACTATGTAGGAACTATTCTATCATATGCAAGCTCAAATCAGCATGGGCTTTGTAGGAAAATTTGCCCACAGGAGTACCACGAGCTGACGACTCAATCCCCTCGGCCAGACCTTCCATTTATGGAGTGAAATGAGGTTTCAACCACCTCCCCTTTTTTCATTAACTACTTTCACTGGGATCAAGATGAGGACTGACACCCCTGAATGTCCCAGGCGATGTTCACGACTTCTGCGAGTCAATCCAGGTGCCTCGAAGGCACGCAACTCTTCTTTTGTGACCAACATGGGTGCTTTTGGCCTTTGGCGTAGATCCTTTCCATATCTCCATGCAACCTCGGGCTGTGACCATGGGACCAACTCTTGGGAACTTCGTAATTTTGTGTTTCACAAACTTGCATCGCACTCCATGCGAAAACCCATGAGTCGCGAAATCACGACTTCTCGGATGAGGTGTGTCAAACACCCACTACGACAACTACAATTTTCTTTTTTTTTCTTAACGTCTTTTCTTCAAGGAAGAGAAACCCTGAATTAATATGGAGCCTAGCTCATACCTTCCCTTCCCTTATCCTCCCCCATGTGATTGTTGGCTATGACCACAGGACTTACCAAAAATGTGCTTTCGACTTTCGTGATTCGGGGAATTGCGATGCACGCGTTCCCCTATTCTCTGTCTTTCAAAATGATGAAACTTGAAAGGGTATAACAAATCCCTAGCTCCTCCCTTAGGTCGCTTTTCATTCGACCGATCTTATGGCCTGGTTCTGGTCCTCTAAATGCTTTCGGGGTTTCATGATTCAGGAAATCGTGATGAAGCATTCCTCCTTTCCATTTCGAATCCCCGGAACCCGAAAGCCCGTTAAAATATGGATCTATGGTCCAGATCGTTGACTTGATCAATGACCCGGATTAAATCCTGACATTCTACCATTTGGGATTTTGGCGGGGTCTTCACTCCTATTTACCCAATATTCAGAACCTTGGTGGCATTAGATCTTCGCCACGTGTCCCTACAAATGAATGGTCCAGATTCTTTCGGGACTCCTCCTTCCTGCCAAAAGACCTTGTCTGGTGACCTAGGGCTCATCCACAGAGCACGTCGGAATTTTGCATACCGAGATTTGACGACTTGCAAAAATGAAGGGTCTTGCCCTTGGGTTTCCCGGGTGCCGAAACGCTGAAAGCCATTCACACTTAAGACGATTCTGGATTTTGTGACTAGAGAATATCAGGGAACTTGCCCTTCGGTTTCCCAGGTGTCGAAACACTGAAACCCATTCACGCTTAACTCGATTCAGGATTTCGCATACCGGGATTTCACAACTGGCGAATATGAGGGAACTTGCTCTTGGGTTTCCCCGGTCCGAAACGCTGAAACGCCGAAAACCCATTCATGCTAAAACTGATTTGGGGTTTTGCACACCGAGATTTCATGACTGGAGAAGACGAAGGGTCTTGCCCTTGGGTTTCCCGGGTGACGAGATGACGAAACACTGAAAACCTGAGGGAACCACTCTCTCATTACAAGGTTTCCAGACTTAGATCACAAAATCCTTCAACGGGTTCTTGGGTAATTATCCCCAGGCTTGGTGACCTGACTAAAAGGAATTCCTAAATTACCAAGCTATGAGCTCTGTGAAAGGGGTGAAGTAAGCTTGTATGTTTACTAAAATGGTAGTCCTTTCAAGGAACTCACTCTGGCTCTGGAATGCGAGGGAACTTCCCGGAAGGAGGTGCCTTCGGGAAATCAAACCAGGGCATAGCGTGAGTCAAGTAAATGGGATAAATATCAAGGGAACAGACTCGTAATATGAACTTATTCATTCTATACATAAACCGATTATGGTCATATAAGTATAATCATGCATCCATTATTTATGATCAAAACACCAGGAAAACACTTCTATACAGAAATCATTTATGAGTGTACAAACATGAGCATGCGTCCATTATATTCAATTCAAGATGCGAGATATAAACACTTATCAGAAAAACACCAGGTGTGACGTGACTGCTGAGAGGGGTGCTCGTTTCCACCCAACCATAGGTTTAGTGATTCCAAACGGATTTACCACTAGCCACCCCCGAGCTAGACCATGATGCTCGAGATTCAATCTCCTACTTCCTGCTCAACAGAAGTCAAGGACGAAGGTTACTCTCCTTCTCCTCTATTCAGAACTCCCTGTATTGCTCGAGTTTCTCTGGGTTCTTTTCCGCGATCTCTATTGCGCGTGCTCTTCCTTCTTTTTTCCTCTCTTACCGTAGTTCCTCTCTTGCCTCTTTCTCTTCAAGATTGTGTGTGGCACAAATTTCCCCATCCATGGTCAGGTCTGGGGGGTGTTACATATGGGAAATTCATCCCCATCCCCTCATTAGTACTTGAGGAGCCTCCCCACCTACCTATCTGACAGGAAATCCATTCCAGGGTCAGAGAGCTGCTTTGATCTTTGAGCAAGTAAAAACCAGTACGGTACTGGCCCGATGGAAGTTAGCGCAACCATTCCAGGTCCCTTCCAACACCTCTCATTAACCATCATGGTCTCTTTTAGCACATCCCCCTCCTAGAAGTCATGCAACACATAATCATAACATAATTTAAATTCGTCGACCTTCTATACAAAGGTCCGTCAAATCAAACATTCACATCTTTTATGTTTGCCATAGTTCTTGGCCAATCTAGTTATTTTTACAAACTGGGGGAAACAGGGTGTTACAATTCCCTCCCCCTTAAAGGAACATCATCCTTGATGTTCTATCTATCAATATGACGTGTATGTACATAAGTAAACAAAATGAAATATGCCTGTTTCATGGCATCTTCCATTTCCCAGGTAGCCTCATCTGGGCCAACATGTTTCCACTACACCTTGACCTGTGCAATGGTTTGGTTCTTGAGTGGGGTTTCCTTTCTATCCAGTATGCATTGAGGTTCTGGTAGGAATTCTCCCTCCAGTTCCACCTGGATCACAGACCAGTCAATTATATGATTAGAATTGTGTACATATTTCTTCAATAATGAAACATGGAAAACATTATGCGCTTTTACTGTGGGAGGAAGTGCTAGCCTATAGGCTACAGGTCCCACTCTATCTATAACTTCAAAGGGTCTGCAATACTGAGGTGCCAACTTGGAACAAGCTCCCATCCTCAGGGAACTCATCCTGGGCCTAACTCTAAGATATACGTGGTCTCCTATCTTGAATTCTCTTGGAGTTTTCTTTTGGTCGGCACAACGTTTCTGTCTGTTCTGAGCAACCTTCAGGTTCTGTTTTATCTGAATCACTTGTTGTTCCATTTATTTCATCATGTTGGGTCCAATAGTAATTCTATTTATGGGGTTACTCCAACTGACTGGAGTGTTTCACGGTCTACCATAGAGGACTTCAAAAGGACTCATCTTCAGGGATTCTTGGTAGCCATTGTTGTAGGTGAATTCCACTAGTGGCAGGTAATATTCCCGCTTCTTGGGTTGATGCATTACATGCATTCTTAGCATGTCTTCCAATATTTGGTTCACTCTTTCTGTCTGTCCATTGGTTTGAGGATGATAGGCTGTGCTAAACAGTAATTTGGTCTCCAGACCAACCATCAAGGATTTCCAAAAGTTGGAAGTAAATTTCGTATCTCTGTCAGTCACGATCTCTTTAGGCATACCATGTAGTCTGAATTTCTCCTTCATGAATATGATGGTGATATCTATTGCCTTGCAATTCGATTTGATGGGGATAAAATGGGTGGACTTGCTCAATTTATCCACCACTACCATGATGGCGTCATTCTGTTTGGTCAATGTTGGTAATCCGGTGATGAAGTCCATGGAAATGGTTTCCCACTTCCATTCCGGGATTGGTAGAGGTTGTAATAATCCTGCTGGGTGCCAGTGTTCTGCTTTAACCTATTGGCATTCTAGGCACTTAGCTAAATAGTTAGCTATGTCTTTCTTTAACCCAGGCCAATAGAACTATTTCCTAGTGGCCGTGATCATATTTTGATATCCCGGGTGACCAACATATGGTCTTTTATGCATTTCATCCATTATGAACCTCTTCAATTTATCACAATATGGAATATACAATTTGTTTCTGTAAGTTAGAAGACCTCCATCTATCATCTGGTAGTCTTCATACTTTATTCCTGTGGGTTCTTTCTCCAGGTACGAGGTCACGTTTTGGAAGAATGTGTCTATTTCTTGTGCATTCCTGACTCTTTCTTTGACATTCGTCTCGTAGGTTCTCACCACTGCCAGGTGAATTGTTTTCATACTTCTGCCAAGGGCATCGACCACCTTATTTTCCTTTCCTTTAACATGTTTGATTTCAAAATAAAACTCACTAAGGAGGGCCATCCACCTAGCTTGTCTGACATTGATCTTTGGTTGGTCAAATAGATATCACAATCCACAGTGGTCTATCATAAGTATGAATTTCCTTCCCAGGAGGTAATGACTCCACATTTTTAAAGCGTGCACTATGGTGGCCAGCTCTAGATCATGGGTCACATAGTTGACTTCGTGCTCATTCAATTTTCGGGATTCATAGCAGACTACACTTCCTCCTTGCATAAGGACTCCTTCTATCCCTTCCTTACAGGCATCTGTGCACATGAGGAAGTAATTTTCAGGATCATCGATATTCAACATGGGTGCATGGGTCAAAAGGTGTTTCAGGGATTTAAATCTTTCTTCACATTCTTGTGTCCATGTGAATTTAGCTCCCTTCTTCTGGAGGGTAGTGATTGGACAACCAATATTGGAGAATCCTTTTATAAATCTCCTATAGTATCCTGCTAAGCCCATGAAGGATTTGATATCCGAAACGTCCTTTGGGGTAGGCCATTCCATGATAGACCTGACCTTGTCAGGATCTACTGCTACTCCCTCTTCAGATATGACATGGCCCAAGTAATGTATTTGCTTTTGGAAAAATTCACACTTGCTAAATTTGGCATAGAGCTGATGTTCTCTTAGTACTTGAAGAACAAGTCTAAGATGTTCCTCATGTTCCTCTCTATTCTTGGAGTAAATTAATATATCGTCAATAAAAACCAGTACAAATTTGTCTAGGAATTTGCTGAGCACATTGTTAATCAAGCACATAAAAGTGGCAGGGGCATTGGTCAATCCAAATGGTACTACTACAAACTCATAGTGACCATATCTTGTCCTGAAGGCAGTTTTGTGGATGTCTTCACCCTTGATTTGGACTTGATGGTATCCAGATCTCAAGTCAATCTTTGAGAAGATGGAAGCACCTCTAAATTTACCGAATAGGTCATCGATCCGGGGTAAGGGGTACTTGTTCTTTATGGTTACCTTATTGAGTTGTCTATAATCTATGCACAATCAGAGGGTACCGTCTTTATTTTTCACAAACAGGACTGGTGCTCCCCATGGAGACACGCTGGGTCGGATATAGCCTCTATCCACCATTTCTTTTAGTTGTAATTTAAGATCAACTAGCTCAGGTGTGCTCATCCTGTAGGGTGTCCTAGACACTGGCCCCACTCCTAGTGCAAGTTCTATCGAGAAGTCAATGTTCCTTCTCAGAGGTAAACCCGATACCTCTTCTGAAAATACATCCCTATATTCTCTTAGTGTGGGGTGGTCTTCGAGGCTTGGTTTGTCATCTTCAACCGATTCCAACACCTTTATCACATATAGTGGACATCCTGTTTTTGGGAAAAATACCCTACGGACTAGCAAACTAGGGTCAGACTTGCATGCAGATTTTGACCGTAAAGAAATGAATTTTTAACCTACCACCCAAAACTTAAACCCCTCTTTCACGAGACATACATGGAAAGGAACCACTAACCTTGTTACTGATGTTTGGTGTAGATCCTCCATTGCGCTCTCCCACTTGCTTGCACTGCTGCTTCCAAAGATAATCCTGCAATCAAGACAAACCACTACGCATGCATGCTATTTTTCTACTTGAGGGTTAGAAATTAAGCATAAATTAAACAAATCATAGATAACTCATGCATTGGGATGGGGAAATTATTCTTTTATTATTTGAAAAATGAATCAACTTACAATCAAAGTCGAGACCAGCCACCATTCCTTGATCCCGATCTTGGGTTCCTCCTCTTCTTTTGTCCTTCAACTGCTTTGCGTTAATTCTCCTTTGGCTTGAGGAAAGGCTAAAGGGTTGGGACAATGGATTCAGCAAATGGGCAGAGTTTCTCCACTATAATTTTCCTCTTCCAAATGGTACCCCTACCCCTTCTTTTATAGGCTAGAAGGAGCTAGGGTTTTGGACGAACCCTCAGCCATGCATGGCCGGGATTTTCAGTTAACTGACCCATAGCTTTTTGTCCCATCGAAAACTTTCCTTTTTTTTGTGATTCTAAAGGTACACGTGGGCTGTAGTGGGCCTGCTAGCATGTATTTTTATATACACGTGGGCTGTAGTGGGCCAGCTAGCGTGTACTTTTAAAAATGGAGTTTTAGAAGAGTTGTTCAATAGTTTTTGGGAAAGAAGGGATATGAGTTGGCCTGATTCCAGGTAAGCATGCGTGGTACAATTTAGGGTTATAATAGATGCCCCCTAATGTGTGAGGTCAGAAGAGCATCTGATGGCCAAAATACATTACCAATCTGTATTGATGTGTTGAATGAGTGAGCCCAAGAATCAAGAACCAGGAGGTGCCGTCTGCAAAATAACAAATGTCTCACTGAGGCAGGCATGCCCATGCTCGGGATAAAATAGAACCATGGATACCAATCAAATACACTGTAGATCCATGTCAAATAACTATAAAGAGTAGACGCGAATAATACACAACGGAGCTACATCTCGAAATCAGAAAGATATACATATAGAGTATCCATCTCCCAGAAGCTGATTCGGCCTGATGACTGTACTTCAGAGCTTGAGAAACAAATTAAAAATCTTATAAAACTCGGGTAGGAGTGTAATATGAGTGTACAACTGCACTACCCAGAGGTCTTCGACGACTCGTCGGTTATGGACTTGATAATCTTGATGATCGGACTGAAGGCTTCAGTGATTGCGAACAAGGACTTGATTGGACGTTCAGGATGGCCGAGTATGTGGACAAGAGACATATTGTAGAGGGGCCAACTCAGGCTTAGTGACAAACTTCCCTTGGATAATAGCACGACAAGTGATAAGACTCATGAAGCATATTTGTTAATCATAAGTCTACGAAGCAGGAGGCAACGCAAACTCTCCATATGTTTGGAAGAATAACCAAACGGTGGAGGACACAACTCTATATAGTGAGAAAAAGCTTCCTAAGGTCATACTACATCCCATAGTCTGATGATCAAACAGACAGATGTGCTTCATCCAAGGGCGACTCATTATGCTACCAATAAAGAAAATACTTTTCCCATCCTCTTTTTGGGGTATATTTGATTTTTTTGTTCTTTTTGATGATTTTGAAAAAGAATAAAGGAATATTACGTTACAATGGAGGAACGAGTACTGCAAACATACAAGCTTGAGGCACAAGGACAAGAATGATGTTCTGGTAAAATGATACTCGGGAAAAATCCTCCGACGACCAAAGGTGTTAAGACGCAGAAGAAAACTGTCTCAAGGATGATGGATAAGGTATGAAAATTCGGTTGATAGAACACACAATGGTAACGTCCTTCGATGTAAGTTTAACGAGCCCAAAGAAGGTAAGCTCGGTGGTTTTTCATATTTAGAGAGTCTGAAAAAGTATAAAAGGAGACTCCACTAGGGTACCTTTTTCGACAATAGTCTAGTCGGTTCGAAAAAGGGATAAACTAGCACCGATTAGACGTCAATTCAAAACCATTTTAACGAG
The DNA here is from genome assembly GCA_009831015.1 of Picea engelmannii. Classification (NCBI taxonomy): domain Eukaryota; kingdom Viridiplantae; phylum Streptophyta; class Pinopsida; order Pinales; family Pinaceae; genus Picea; species Picea engelmannii. Next base: position 166,024 of record ML788893.1, read on the forward strand.
TGTGACAAGGACAAGATCACTCGGCTATTTTTTCACTTTTAAGGAGTCTGAAAAAATCTTAACTATGGACTCCGTCAGGAATATTCTTCTGGACCAATTTAACGAGTGTGAATGAATAAGGTCACTCGACAATCTTTTCAATTTTAGGGAGTCTGAAAAGAGCTTAAATATGGACTTCGTGGGGGTTTCTTTTTCGTAAATTTAGTCCAACATGCCTGAAAAAGGAATAAAATAATACCTGAGAGTACTCTTCTAAAGAACGAAAGTTCTATAGAGTATACCTTTGTTCGTACAGTTGACCGTCCGGACCGAAAAAGGGGTAAACTACTGCCGAAAAGACGTGACTTCAAATTTCAGTTTAACGAGAGTGAAAAGCCACAAGATCGCTCGACAATCTTTTCATGTTTAAAGGGTCTGAAAGGGCTTAAAAGAAGACCCGTTTAAGGAACGTTCTTCTGGACCAATTTAACGAGTGTGAAGAAACAAGGTCACTCGACAATCTTTTCATCTTTAAGGAGTCTGAAAAGGGCTTAAAGAAGCCTCCATAATGGTTATTTTTCTCAGTTAATCCGGACGAGATCGAAAAGCATAAATGCAGTCTTGCCGGATGTTGCTTTCGGATCTCAAAGCGAGCTTGAAAAACAACAAAGTTAGCTCATGATAGACTCTTTGTGGGTTGATGCCTGGCATTTCCTCGGGGGAGCTGTATGCTCCGACGAAAACATTGTTTATGACGCCAGGGGTTCTGGAGATATTGATAGGTATCATTTCAACAATGGTTTCCATATTACCCTCAACATAGATCTTGTGTGTAGCTAAGGGATTATTATGACAAGACCTATCTCCAGTCATAGTCATGGTGAATTCTCCTTCTTTGATTCGGCTTAACTTTGGGAGGAAATACGATCTGTGATGAAGATCTTCCCAAGGTATTTCCGGACTAGTCATTGCTTCGATTACTACTTCATTTTAAGGCAAGACTAAGTCTATCAAATAGATGTTACCAAGAGAACCCTGAGCCCAAATAGGCTCTAGACGTGGATCCAACTCTTGTGCCAGAGTCAGATCAAGATTAGCTGAGGCTTGTTGGACTAAAGATTACACTACCTCAACGGCCGACAAGGGCATGGACATGCCGGAGTGCCCTGTCTCATCCATTGTGGCTGATGGGGAAGGAAGAATCCAAGGATCCTCAAAGTAAGTCGTATGGAACGACGAAACTTGAAAAATCTCAACCTTGTGGTGGCTAGATATAAACTTGACATCATCATGAGGAGGTGGGTAATCGAAGGTACCCATCAAGGATGGGCACAAACCAACTCCTACATTAACGACATTGGGTTGAGGATTATCAATCATGGGAACCGTGGATGCCCCCAAAGCTGGGTCAGGTCTAGAGAAGGACAATTGATTGATGGTCACTATCCGAACCTCATGTGGAAACAACAAGACTCGAAAAACTGTAGCAACCACAAATTGCATAGCATAAGTCCAACTCCATCCTAACAAGAGATTATAGTCGAGGGGAGCATCGACTACCTCTACTTCGACACACACGGTTTTCCCTCCTAACTGCACAAGGAAAGAAGGAATGATGCCATGTGGTCAGAATGAATGATCGTCGAAAGCAGTGAGGAGAGTAGGTGATAGAGACAAAGCGGGCTGGCCAATGGCCTTCCAACATGATAACGACATAACGCAGGTTGAGGCGCCCTCATCGACCACCGTGCGAAATATATTGCATGTAAAATTTTTCGTGGGATGAGCCACTACTATCTGAAATGCTACATGGTAAGGCAGACAAGGTTTTAAATCGGTTGTATCTAGCATAATGGTACCCGGGTTACAAGTCTCAGTAGAGCCTAAAGCAGTTAACAAGGCTTTCCTCTGAGCAGGGAAGCTTTGGAGGACCTCCAAAGCAGACATCGCACAAGGGGTTTGTGATAAATCTTCCACCATAGAGTAATTCTGGGCGGCCCTTGCGTTTGGGTTGTGAGAAGCTTTCTTAAATGCACCCTTTGGAATGCGTGTCATTGTTTCTCCCAACATCTTCTCGATCTGTAGAGGAAGAGATGGGAGTTCGAATTCTTTACCCTTCTCAGAGGCGCTTGGTTTACTATAGTCGTGTGCTCTAGTCGTTATGAAAGCATCACCCCTAACCATATATACGTTCGTGGATGAGGAATTGTTTGGAGGAGGGCAGGTTTCTTGGCTGCCCCCTTCGACACTTGTAGAGGCTTGAGTTAAATTTTTCCCATGATGAAAGGGATTAGTCAACACTGCTTGCTGCTGCTGTGTGACAAACTTTTGGGTCTCTGCAAGTCGAGGACATAGATGGGTCGGGTGGTCTTCCGCACACAAGTTGCAAGGATACCTCGCCTTCCATTTTTCCGTGGTGCCCTCGCCAACATTATCAGTGGGTTTTTTCTCCCCCTTACCCTTCTTTTGTTGTTTTTTCTTCCCTTCAAGCTGCTGGTTGGACTTTGGGTTAGTCGACTGTACGGAGTGTACTTCCGACGTTTGGGTAGGAGGAGCAACCAAAGCAGTAGTCTGACTAGCCATTGAGTGTTGTATAGATAACTGTTGCAATTGTTTTGTCAATTGCTCAGCGGGCTTGGCTTGGGATGAACCAACAATACCATCGGCATGTGGTCTAGCTCTCTGTCTAGGTTTATCCAGTATCGATCGTGGTGCATCCGACAGGATGTTGTATAATAAACCAGACTGAGAATAGATGAGCTCAAACTGTTGAGCCCTCATGATGGCATCTTCTTTGGAGAAAAATCTTGAAGTCGCGACGTCTTTGGATAATTGTGGGACTAAAGACTTAAGGAACCACTCAAGTAGGAATGCTGGTGGGACTGGTAATTTGATTAGACTCTTTCGACGTCTCCACTCTCAGATATGATCAGAGATATGATCCGCTATTGTTTGTTCGAAATTGGCAAGAAACTCTGTGCCAACGTCGTATCTCACAGGTAACTAGAAATGGTTAAGGAAGGCCATTGCCAGTTCGCCAAAAGAAGAGTATCTTGAGCAATCAAGCTCGATGTACCATTTCGTGGCACTCCCGATAAGAGTGCGTTGAAACAATCGCAATTGGATGGAGTCATCTTTCAATGAGTTAGATGAACACCAAAGATGGAAGGTAGTCACGTGATCACCTGGATCTTCATTAGGCTTGGCCTCAAACTTTGGAATGTCCAAAGGCAACTTCGTTGGCATAGGAGGCCAATGTGGATCGTGACAAACAGGATCATTTAACAACCTTGTCAAATATCGCAAGTGTAACGTCGCCAAGAATGGTAGTTTAGGTTGCTGCTGATAGCCTGGGAAAAAGGGTCCTGGAGTTTGATTGGCACCAGGTTGCCAGGAAAAGTTTGGCTGTTGGCTCGGATTCTGGTAGAAACCATGGACCTAACTAGCGTAAGGATTTTGCATCTATGGAGACATCATTGGCTGATTTCCAATAAAGGACATAGGATGTTGGGCATGCATCGTGTTTGAAGGACTTTGGGAAGGATTACCCCATGCCGGTCCTGATGGGAGAGGCATAGAAGTCTGTCCAGGGTTCCATTGACTGTGGAAAGAATTACCCCAGAACGACATTCCAGAGGAGGGAACGAATCCTTTTCCTGAGTTCCAAGGTCCTGCTATATGTGCCCCCGACGCAGGAATAGTACCCTGCGCCGGAGTAGAGTGTCCAAAAATGGGAGTTCCCCCAGACGGGAAAGCGGTGGATGTGAAAGTGTTGTTACCAAATATCCCGTTCCAAACAAACGGTGACGAACCTACTGGCATAGTGTGTGCAGGTTTTCCTTGACTCCCGGCTCCAAATAAACTAGTGTGTGCAGGCTACCCGGCGGACTGCTGATGCAGACCACCAAGCGAAGGGGACAAAGGAGAGATATGACCTCCAGCGTAAGGAAAATCATTAAAAGGGACGGAAGTGCCCCCAAGTTGACCTTGTAGAGGAGCATTAGAGCTCCCTGCCCCCAGACCCAAAGTCTGTAAAGTGAAGTGAGTGAGTGCAGGACTTGTACCCGAAGTAGGCATACCGTATGAGAACGGAGAGCCTGTCGCACTGGGTGTGAAGGGAGTTGTGGCCGCCGCTATAGATGGGATCGGTCCACTGTGTGATGTAGTTGCGACCGAGACCATGGTGGCCCGGATCGACGATGGCAAGTTAGGAGATGCTTCTCCTGTGGTAGCAACGGTGGTGGGAATGGAAGAATTCCCAGAGGAAGTAACAGCGTTTGTTTCCATAGCTATGTGAGGCACTGATAGGCGTTCATAAAATTGGATTGGTACAATGACTGATGGCCAAGTATCAGTGGTTGGGGTTTCAACCGAGCCAAGATTGGAGGTTGATTCCTCCGGGAGTTGTTCGAGCACAATGGTTTGTAACTCGGTTGCTTCGAAAGACCCTTGTTGGTCTATCTTCCGCCTCAATGGTGGCGGGGGTGGCTCCAGTATAACTGGTGGAAGGCCCAGAAGCCTTCGTGACCGGTGGAGCTCGGGATCCTCCACTGTGTGAGAAGATACAAGACACACTAAGGTATTCTACATTTTCAAATAGTAACACACACTAAAAAAGAATCCCCTAAGAGATAAGACAAACAAACACTAAACTAGTTGGAAGAAGAGTTACAACAACCAACACTAGAGAAACTTACCGGTGCAAGTGCAACTCGAACACGGAAGCACCCTCCGGGTCTACTCTGCAAAGTGTGGCCCAATTTCTGTGCTAGGTACCACAGTATACCCTTGCAGTCACCTGTGTATGTCCCTAAAAAGATTGGCAACTAGTTTTCCAGCACCCGAACAATCACCAGGCGGGTACAGTCGAAAGTCGGGTAGACCACAATGAGCAGGGTATCAAGTCCGAAACTTGTCAAGAGTATCGAGAGAAAATGGTCCAGAAGACAACTGAGGACCTCGAACAAATTCGAGACCCACGAAGACCCGTGGAAAATGCGAATGACGGAATCCCAAAATAAGCCCTCGATATGTGTTCTCCACTACGCTTGGTCCGACTTTGGAGGGGTTATCTCCACTACCTTTCCTCACGCGACCTCGTGTTTATCCCCTGTGTTAGAGGGGGGTCTCGAATAACTTCCATGAAATTGGACTTCTACACTCCCTATCATAGACTCCAATGTTTGGTTTTGAATGGCCTTGGAGAGTTTCCTCTCCAACCTAATCCAAGGCCCTAGTCCTGAACTAGTTTGTGAACCCTACAAACAAAAAGTCTAATAGATTTTAAATTAGCGTTGCTTTTATGGGATTTTTTACGTCATGGGGTATGAAGGTGAAACTGATGATGTGTAAAGACTCAAAGCAAAAACGAATGAAAAAAGCTGGAAACAAAAGACTTTTACTAAATGCAAAAATCAACAAATTTTCACGAAGAAAGACTTCTTTTTCTTTTCAATTTTTCTAAGATTTCATCCAGCAAACATAAAGGAATTTCGCTCGACTACGAGCTACTTATGCTCTAAATGCACTGAAAAAAACTTATGAACAAAAAGACTTCTCCCTAGCTATTGATGTAGAAACACAATCTTCAAACAAAGAAGAAAATGAAAATATTTTTGTTCTTTTTTTATTTTATTTATGTGCTAATCCAAAAACAAAGGGAAAATACCGATAAGCCTAAAACCAAGAAAAAACAAAATTTCAGCTTAAAGCGTAGATCACAAAGAATCAGAGAAAAGACACACAATGACAATCAAGAAAGCAAGGACTCTTACGCTTGTCTAAAAACCATAATTTTTTTTTTCTTTTTATCTTTTCTATCATCTATCAACTAAGAAAAAACAGGCTAAGGGTAAGATGACCTAACCTATTGACTATTCAACCCTAGACTTAAACACCTGAGAGAAATACTTCTCACCAAAAGAGGGGATGACTGCCCCACCTTGATTAAAAATCAGCCTGTCAAGCACGCTACTGTCACTAAAACAACACACATGCGAACGCGTGTAGAGTTGAAATAGGACGCATGTACACGCGGTCTGACCTTGTACAGGCCGCGTGTATGTATAACTTCTAAGACAAAAAATAAAAACAGACATCCCAGACCCAGAAGAGGCCTTTGGTATGCTTCTTCTAACAAAAAAAAATAAAAAATAAAAATAAAAATAAATAAATATTTGCAAATAATAACAAAACACAACAAGACAAACCGAGACAAGACTGTGAACCAGCAAGACTCAGACAGGATCCAGAAAACCCCCTGAGAATGTATAATTCTGACAGGGAAGAGGAGGACTGCCTCTCAAGCTCTCTGAAATCCTACACGCTACTGAAACCTCTACAGCTAGCGTTCACACGCGGGCTGTGAGAGGTTAGGGCGTGGGTACAGACGTGCTGGCCTTCTGCAGGTCGCGTGTACCTTTGTGTGTCCCGATAATTGCTGTCAAGAAACAGTCAGGGAAAACTGGTATAAAGAACCAGGCTCCCTGCTAGCTCAGGCTTTACAGAAAAAGACATGCAAGGAAACAAAAAATCTAATCTCTTAAACTACCCAAAAAACTCAACTAAATATGGAAACCCTAAAGAGTATCTTCCCCAGTACGGTTGCCAACTCTATTGTTGAGAAAAATACCTTACGGACTATCAAACTAGGGTCAGACTTGCATGCAGATTTTGACCGTAAAGAAATGAATTTTTAACCTACCACCCAAAACTTAAACCCCTCTTTCACGAGACATACATGGAAAGGAACCACTAACCTTGTTACTGATGTTTGGTGTAGATCCTCCGTTGTGCTCTGCCCGCTTGCTTGCGCTGCTCCTTCCAAAGATAATCCTGCAATCAAGACAAACCACTACGCATGCATGCTATTTTTCTACTTGAGGGTTAGAAATTAAGCATAAATTAAACAAATCATAGATAACTCATGCATTGGGACGGGAAAAGTATTCTTTTATTATTTGAAAAATGAATCAACTTACAATCAAAGTCGAGACCGGACACCGTTCCTTGATCCCGATCCTGGGTTCGTCCTCTTCTTTTGTCCTCCAACTGCTTTGCGTTAATTCTCCTTTGGCTTGAGGAAAGGCTAAAGGGTTGGGACAATGGATTCGATAAATGGGCAGAGTTTCTTCGCTATAATTTTCCTCTTCCAAATGGTACCCCTACCCCTTCTTTTATAGGCTAGAAGGAGCTAGGGTTTTGGATGAACCCTCGGCCATGCATGGTCGGGAGTTTCAGTTAACTGACCCATAGATTTTTGTCCCGTCGACAAATTTCCTTTTTTTTGTGATTCTGAAGGTACACGCAGGCTGTAGTGGGCCTGCTAGCATGTACTTTTATATACACACGGGTTGTAGTGGGCCAGCTAGCGTGCACTTTTAAAAATGGAGTTTTAGAAGAGTTGTTCAGTAGTTTTTGGGAAAGAAGGGATATGAGTTGGCCTGATGCCAGGTAAGCATGTGTGGTGCAATTTAGGGTTATAACACATCCCTTTCTGCAATATTTTCTCATTTGAAGGGCTGATATTCGTCTCACCGAGATAGGTTTTTGGATCCCTTGAAGGGTTATCCTTTTTCCTTCTTCACTTACACATTCTAAGGTTTTATGGTATAAGTCCAGTCTGGCTTTATATGTGGCTAGCTAGTCCATACCAATCAACATGTCATACAATCCTAGGGGTAATACGTTAAGGGTTGCTTGGGTGGGGAATTCACCCATAGTGAATTGGAAAGATGGTATGACCTCCATTACCTTTCTCTTGGTGCCGGTGGATAACTGTACCAACCATGGCTTGGCATGTTTATGTGGCTGTAATTTACACTTATCAACAACCTTAGGGGCTATATAACTCAAATTTGAACCAGGGTCAATTAGAATAGACACTAGATGGTTGGTGATCATACCTTCCATCTCCACCACTGAAGCTTGGTGGTCAACTTGTTTATTATCCAAGGCTACATAAATTTGCGGCATGCTCCTAGCCATGTCATTGACGGTGGTAGCTTCTTGAACATTGTAAATTCTTCGACTGTTCTGTTGTCGGTGTGGGAAGTCCCTCAGTAGATGTTCTTCTCCACAACCCCAACATTTCAAGGGTTCTTTCTTCAGGTTATCAATCTTTCCCGGGGTAGATCCAAAAGGTTTATTCTTGCTCTGGGAGGGGAAATTTTGCTGGTGTACACTTCGGGTTGGGAAGCTCATCCTTGAGTCCTTTTTATAGTTTTTAAATCTTGGGGATTTAAACCCCTTTTTCTGGAATCCCAAACTACTCTTCTGCTTCCAGCCTTCACGAGGTTCTGTCCGATGCCCAAGATGTTCATCACAATATCTTTCTTTTCGGGTAGTATCCTCTAGGGTCTTTGGCTCGTCGAACTCAATCCTGTTTTGATAGTCCTTAGTTAGTCCACTGATGAATCATTGCATTTTTTCCTTTTCTGCTTTTATATAGGGTACGCACCTCAACAATTTGAGGAATCTACTAACATATTCCTCTATGGTGCATTGCCCTAGCTTGAGTTCATAGAATTCTTTAGTCTTTTCGTCGAAATACTTTTCCGACAGATACTTCTTCCTAAAGTATTTCTCAAACCATTCCCAAGATAGGTCTTCTTCGTGAATCCATTTTACGTTCTTAAGGTCTTCCCACCAAATGGAAGCCTTCCCATTCAGGTTGAAAGTGGCTACTCGGGCCTTCAAATTTTCTAAGAAGTCATGGACTCTGAAATACTTCTTTAGTCCAAGAATCCAGGCCTCCGCTTCCTCTCCCTTCTTTATTTCACCGTCGAAAGAGGGTGGTTTGGCCTTCTTGAATTCTTCAAGATTATGATTTTTGGAATGATTTTGCTTCTTATTTTTTCTTCGGGAATAAGAACTAGTTCTGCTACTAGAAGATCCCTCCGAGTCGCTAGTTTCCTTTCCAGAGGAGTCGTTCGACGCTTGTCCCTTATCTCTTGGGTGAAACTTTCTCAAGGTGCTCCTCCCAGTGTGGCCACTTAAAGTACCACGTTTCTGTATCCCAGGTGGGCTTCGACTTCTCTTTGTCTGTCGTTGGTCCGCGTGACAGGTGTCAGGTCCATGCTGCAATTATCTTTGTATGTCGGATAAGCTCTGCAGCAAGACCGCATTAATTTCCGTTTGCTTCTCTTGCTCTTTTATCAACCTCTCGTTGTCCGCTTTCCAGCTCTGTAGTTTGACCATGAGGCTTCTCACAGTCTCAACTAGATCTGGAGGGGTATCTACCACTCTCCTTTAGTCAAACTCTTCATCTCTATTGTGGGAGCCATCCCCCACTTCATGGTGAATCACCATTCTATGCGTCTGCAGTTTTCCGTGGTTGATCATCCGCTTGTTGTGTAGGAAAAAAACTTGTTGTTAGTCAACATTATATTCATTCACAATCAACGCATAATTCATATATATATATATATATATATATATATATATATATATATTTTCAAATGCATACACACAATAGGAAATTTTCATTCTTAACTTCGACTTTTGATAAAGGGGGTTAAGGTAGAGGGTTGCATATTTTAAGAGTACTTCCCATGGATTTTCTGCGCAACTTGTTGATGAGCCCAAGCAGACCAAGTGTTGTAACCATGCTCTGATACCAATTTGTCACACACCCACTACGACAACTAAGATTTTCTTTTTTTTTCTTAACGTCTTTTCTTCGAGGAACAAAATACCTGAATTACTATGGGGCCTAGTGTAGACCTTCCCTTCCCTTATCCTCCCACATGTGATTGTTGGCTATGACCATAGGCCTTACCAAAAAGGTGCTTCTGGATTTCTCTATTTGGGGAATCGTGATGCAAGCATTCCTCTGTTCCCTGTATTTCGAAATGCCAAAAACTGAAAGGGTCTAATAGATTCCTAGCTCTTCCCTTGGGTCGCTTTTCATATGACCGGTCCTATGGCCTGGTGCTGGTCCTCTAAATGCTTTCGAGGTTTTTTGATTCGAGAAATCGTGATGCAAACATTCCTCCTTTCCCTTTCGAATCCCCGAAACCTGAAAGCCCGATATCATCCAGATCTATGGTCCAGATCATCGACTTGATCAACGACCCAGATTAAATACCGACATTCTACCTTTCAGGAATTTGGCGGGGTCTTCACTCCTATTTCCCTGATCTTTAGAACCCTGGCAGCATTAGATCTTCACCACGTGTCCCTACAAACGGACGGTCCAGATTCTTTCGGGATTCCCCCTTCTTGCCACAAGACCCTGTCTAGTGACCTAGGGCTCATCCACAGAGCGCGTCAAGATTTCGCGTACCGGGATTTCATGACTTACGAAAATGAAGGGTCTTGCCCTTGGGTTTCACAGGTGCCGAAATGACAAAACCCATTCATGCTTAAGCTGATTCAAGATTTTGCATACTGGGATTTCACGACTGAAGAATACGAGGGAACTTGCCCTTGGGTTTCTCATGTGTCGAAACATCGAAACCCATTCACGCTTAAGCTGATTTGGGATTTTTCATACCGGGATTTCGCGACTGACGAATATGAGGGAACTTTTCCTTGGGTATCCTAGGTGCCGAAACGCCGAAATGCCGAAAACTCATTCACGCTAAAATTGATTCGAGGTTTTGCATACCAGGATTTCGTGACTGGCGAAGACGAAGGGTCTTGCCCTTGGGTTTCCCTGGTGCTGAAACGCCGAAACACCGAAAACCCGAGGGAACCACTCTCTCTTGTACAAGGTTTCCAGACTTAGATCACAAAGTCCTTCAATGAGTTCTTGGGTAATTATCCCCAGGCTTAGTGACCTAACTGAAAGGCCTTCCTAAATTACCGAGCTATGAACTCTGTGACTGGGGTGAAGTAAGCTCGTATGTTTACTAAAATGGTAGTCCTTTCAAGGAACTCACTCCGTCTCTGGAATGCGAGGGAACTTCCCAGAAGGAGGTGCCTTCAGGAAATCAAACCAGGGCATAGCGTGAGTCAAGTAAATGGGACAAATCTCAAGGGAATAGACTCATAATCTGAACTTATTCATTCTATACATAAATTGATTATGGTCGTATAAGTATAAGCATGCATCCATTATTTCTGATCAAAACACCAGGCAAACACTTCTATACAGAAATCATTTATGAGTGTACAAACATGAGCATGCGTCCATTATATTCAATTCAAGATACGAGATATAAACACTTATTAGAAAAACACCAGGTGTGATGTGACTGCTGAGAGGGGTGCTCGTTTCCACCCAACCGTAGGCTCAGTGACTCCAAATGAATTTACCACTAGCCACCCCCAAGCTAGACCACGATGCTTGAGATTCAGTCTCCTACTTCCTGCTCAATGGAAGTCAAGGATGAAGGTTACTCTCCTTCTCCTCTGTTCAGAATGCCTTGTATTTCTTGAGTTCCTCTCGGTTCTCTTTCGACATCTCTATTGTGCATGCTCTTCCTTCTTTTCTCCTCTCTTACCACAGTTCCTCTCTTTCCTTTTTCTCTGCAAGATTGCATGTGGCGCGAATTTCCCCATCCATGGTCAGGTTTGGGGGTTGTTACAGATGAGCAATTTATCCCCATCCCCTCATTAGTACTTGAGGAGCCTCCCCACCTACCTATCTGACAAGAAATCCATTCCAGGGTCAGAGATCTGCTTTGATCTTTGAGAAAGTAAAAACCAGGATGGTACTGGCCCAATGGAAGTTAGTGCAACCATTCCAGGTCCCTTGAAACACCTCTCATTAACCATCGTGGTATCTTTTAGCACATCCCCCTCCCAGTAGTCATGCAACACATAATCATAACATAATTTACATTCGTCGACCTTCTATACAAAGGTCTGTCAAATCAAACATTCACATCTTTTCTGTTTGCCATAGTTCTTGGCCAATATAGTTACTTTTACAGACTGGGGGAAATAGGGTGTTACAAGGTGCCACACACCTGTTTGAATCCGACGAACTAGATAAATATCGACACTTCAACACTTAGGCACTTCAGAATTTCAGAACTTGGGAAATTTGCGCATTCCTCACTTGAGGTTTCCCAAAATGATTTTCTCCAGAGTTCGGATCCGGTGCCACGTGTCCTGCTCGATCAAACGAATCCCGCTGATTTCGGGTTTCAGGAGTTCATATCTTTAACGAACAACTTTAACAAAGTTATGAACTCATGATTCCCGTGATTATTATTCACCATTGATATCTCATAATGAGATATATGGCCCAGATTAAATCTTTGCTCGACCTTAGATCTCGAGCCTTTGCACCGTCATTAAACTTCGGGAAAATTTCAGATTTCGAATACCCGTGAACCGCCGATCTGAACTCCACCTGGAATCTCAGCTGCTGAAAAATGATTTTTCCCGCTCACTTGATTTGAGTCCATGTCAGACTGCTCTAAATGTTTCACTTTGTGCTTATGGTTGCGGCCTATGTAAATAAATACTTGGTCGACTGGCTGAGGGCTCGGTAAAGCAAAAGGATCAGTGACAGAGGTAGAAAGGGAAGTGATTAACCTTAGACAAAATAAAAATATTAAGGCCGAGACTTCTTAGTTATGAATACACAAAACAAAAGGTTGCTCAAACGATCGAGGGAAAACACAGAGCAAACTACCAGCATAAAGGGGGAAAAATTAAGATTTGGTCGGCGTAAAGGAGAAAGACAGGGAAAAATTACCCACTTAGGTAGAAACCACAAACCCACAAGACTCTAACAAGGTTGTGTGATAACACATTGAATCCCTTTACAAATTGTTTTAACAGGGACACATGGTAGCTTGTGATTGGCTATGAAGATTCGATGGTGAGACCATTTCTATGAATATTTGGAGGGGTACATGTGTCAATATATTATTGATTATAGATATTTAGATTCCCTAGGGGTGAATATTTAGAAGGGGGCATGTGGTAGTCTCTTATTAGATGTGAAGATCCAAATTCCCTAGGGATGAATATTTGGAGTGTGGCATGTGGCCGAATCTTATTAATTGTGAAGATATGAATTCCATGGGGGTGAATCTTCCATCAATTTAATGTGAGCCTTGAATATAGATCAACTAGTGGAACATCCATTGCAGATATTTCTTAACCATGTTGCTATCTTTTACAATAGAGGAGGAAACCCTACTAATAATTTCTTGGTCATTCATCTTGGATGAAAAGGAAAATTTGAGTCATTCATAGGTCCTTGAGACCTTTCCTTTTAATTCCTCCAAATCTCCCACAAACAATTCTAGAACTTTGAACTATTTTCGTGGGAGGAAATTCAACCATAGATATACCTTATGTGGGGGGGAACCTTAATCATTGATCTCTCATGTCAAGGGAAATATCAACTATTCAAATAAATATTATTTTTTTCAAGGCATCCTTGCTTAACCTCTTGCAAGAGGTCATAAACCATTTATATAATTAAGTGGGAGAAATATTATCCGTTGATATACCTCTCATGGGAGATACCTAAGCTATTGATATTATCTCATGGGGAGATTCTGGGCCATTCAAATCACTATGGATTTTTGGCCCTTCCCTTTCCATGACCTCTTGCAGATGAAACAAAACAAATGATCTATCTTATAAGGGGAAAGATTGGTCATTCATGGTGATTCAATGATACCTTACTCCACTAACAATCCTGACCCCATGAGTGATTCTAGGCCATAGATTCATTCTCAAAGAAAATATCGACCGTTCATGGTACATCAAAAAATCGAGCCCCCCTTTTACCTAATATCCTATGAGAAATTTGAGTTTTCTATCTTGATTTGCAAGAATATTCTTGGCCATTCATGGCACTTTTTGTTTTTGGACCTTGTAACACACCCAACCCCTAAATACCCTTTCTAGGGATGGGGAATTAAAATTTTTCTTACCCTAATCACTTTGGATCCCCTGTCCGAGGTATTCAAACTCTTCTACTCGCCCATATCTTTCTAACGACTGCTACTAGGTTCTAATCCGACCTTTGGTTTGCAAGTTATGGCCTTTCAAAGTTCCTCAGAAGTTATTACTTGAGGGCCACGTGGTGCCCACGTGAGTCGAAATTGTTCGTACCATATGCAAGTTCCTACCTCCTACAGGGAAGGTCCATCCACTATCCAATCCAACAACGAAACTTGATCCTCATCTAACACACATGCTAGAGGGAAATTCAGTGTTTGGCACTGAACGCCCCTTTTCCTTTCTGCACGCATGTCCTTCAGAGTCCTGAATTCCCCTGAAGGAGCTCAAGATATTACCATGTGTCTTCGACCTTTGGGCCTTTCAGCTTATCCTCGTCACTGTATTCCAAACCTTCAGAGTCCGGAAGTCCCAGACTCCTAAAGGTTCCACCATCGCATGTGGTGATGCACTAGACACAGAGACAATTATAGGTGGGTCATGCATACTCCTCTCGCCAAATGGACCAAGCAAGTAAGTGCTTGGTATGACATGCGACAAGGTAGAGATGAAACATGACCCTTAGAGTGGTTGACACATGTCACATTTTAATGGGAACATAGGGTCTGTGAACCACATGAATCCATATGACAGGTGGCACATTAAACATGGGTCCACGTCACCTAGGGTGACATCAGCATGCCACATCACCCCAGAATAGTATCCTTCCAATACCTTTGGTCTCATGGTCAAGGTGTGTCCACGTAACCCCTGGATCGATGACCTCTGTTGCTTCATAACTTCGACATTAGGGGGATTTGTGGTGTGACTTCCTCCTTACTCCCAGAGTGGTCAGTAGTGGGCTGACCATAGTCTAGTTTTAATGGTCAGGGGAGATCTCGAAGGGTCCCTATATCTACGGTCCTCATCACTTTGTATATTTAGCCTTCGGGGGTTATGACATTATGGCCTCTCCACTCTCCCAAAGTAGGACTCTGCCGAAGTACCATACGCGGGTCCATCCAATGGTTGATCGAATGGTTAAGAGGGGCTCTTAATAGAATCCATTGATCCATGACTCTCAACACTTCGTAACTTCAGCGCTCAAGGATTTTGATGCTATAGCATCTCCGTACTCCCAAAGTAGGAATTCACTGAAGTACCGTACACGTGTCCCTCCACTGGTTTATCGAATGGTTAAAAGGGGATCTTAATAGACTCCCCTGATCCACGACTCTCAACACTTCGTAACTTCATTGTTCGAGGAGTTTTATTCTATAGAATCTCCATCCTCCTGAAGTAGGAATTCGTCGAACTTTCCTCAACATAAATCCAAATGCCAAGGGGACTCCCAAATACCATCGAATCGGTAGCTCACATTACTTTGCGAGGGGTAAATGGATCAAGGTTTAATGGTGGGGCAGGTCCATTTTCCACGTTTAGGGAAACCGCTGGGAATCGATCAACCTTATGGATAATCATAACCACTAGTTTCCTTTGGCCGATTTACAAATGGTAAGGTCGAAAATACTCTGAAGCTCTAAACTCCCGGAGTTTTGAAGACATAAAGGCTCAGCTCCTTTCAGGCCTAGCACAGGGTTTTCAGACCTTGGTCACATGGGTCCTTTGAAAAATCTCGTGGGATATATGCTAATTCCTTTACCCATAAATGGGTTAAGGACATTGGCATGAGTCCTCAATCAAATAGGTGAAGGGTTTGAAGGAGGTTCCCTACTTCCATAGGGTTTGAACTTGGTATTACCGCGAAGGTATATTCTATAGGTCGATAAGACTTAGGCATTCCAGTTAGTCCTACCTCGACTCTCTTGTGGACTCACATCCAAAAATATATAGCCACTAAGCCGAGGTAAACATAAGGCCACTCAAAGCATGGGTTCATAGACAAACAATACACATTTCTACCTTAATCATTCAACATGGAACTCATTCATAAACATATATGTATTAAATCACCATTTCCATTTCTCAACACAAAGTATGAAAATAATTATCAGAGAACTAGAGTTCATGAAGAGACTACTGAAAGGGGTGCCTATTTCCACCCAACCATAGGCACAACCACTCCCAAACAGATTTACCATTGGCCACCCCCAAGCTAGACAATGATTCTCTAAGAGAGACTCTTTCTTCTTTCTCAATAACAGTCAGGGATGGAGGTTACTCTCCTCCTCCCACGGGATCTTGGCAACTAATTTTATCTGTACCAAGCAAGGAGGTCTACACAAGTACTTCCAAAATCACTCGCCAGCCTCATTTATCATCTTGTAACAAAAACCATGCCAACAACTTATTTTTCCCAGAACGAGCTTATTTATCAGTGCTTCCTCGAACTAGAGAGTTGTAAGAACTCTTTTCTCTTCTCGATATTGGTCTTTCGACTCTGCTCTCTCACGCAGTTTTTCCTCTTCCCAAGAATTACCTGTTTTCTTTCCTCCCTCAGCAAGGTTGTGTGGGTCCGAATTCTAGCTCGTATTTAGGTTTGAAATTATTGTATATGGGTACTCTACCCCATCTCCTCATTAACTATTGAGGAGGACTCTTCCAACTACCAATCTGACTGGCAATTCATTTATGGGTCAGAGGATTGTTCTGAGTCTGAGTCATTAAATCTAGTAAGGTACTGGTTTGGTGGGGGGGTCATCTCCACCATTTTTGGTTCCCCTCATCATCTCTCTCATCACATCCATGGTATATCTTGGAACCTCCCCCCCCTTTCAGAATTATGCAACACCTTTCCATTTTCTGTTAATAACATAAAATACATACATTGATTTTTTATAAAAAAAAGGTTCATCAAATAAAACATTCACAGACATCTAGTCTCCCATAGTCTCTTAGATAGTTGTAGTTATATTTACAAACTAGGGGAAACATGGGTATTACAATCCACTCCCCCTTAAAGGCACATTGTCCTTGAAGTTCTATCTTCAAATGTGTTATGTATGTACAAACCTAAACAAAAATTGGTATGCCTGTTTCATGGAATCTTCCATTTCCCACGTAGCCTCATCTGGGCCAAAGTGTTTCCACTACACCTTGACCTTTGCAATGGTTATGTTCCTAAGTGGGGTTTGCTTCTTGTCTATTATGCATTGAGGTTATCGTAGGAATTCTCCCTCTAGTTCCACTTGAATCACATACCAATCAATTATATGATTAGAATCATGTACATATTTCTTCAATAATGAAACATGGAAAACATTATATTCCTTCACTGTGGGAGGAAGTGCTAATATATATTCTACCGGTCCAACTCTATCCAAAATTTCAAAGGTTCCAAAATACCAAGGTGCAAGCTTGGCACAAGCTCCCATTCTCAAGGATATTTTTCTGGATCTAACTCTGAGATACACATGATCCCCTGTTTTGAACTTTCTAGGAGTGCTTTTTCGGTCTGCATAACTTTTCTGTCTATCCTGAGCTATTTCATATTCTTCTTTATTTGAATTACTTGTTGTTCCATTTATTTCATCATGTCTATCCCGATTGTAATTCTATCTACTGGGTTATCCCATTTGATTGGAATCTTGCATTGTCTACCATAGAGGGCCTCAAAAGGGCTCATCTTCAATGACTCTTGATAGCCATTTTTGTAGGCAAAATCTACCAGTGGTAGGTAGTTTTCCCACTTCTTAGGCTAATGCATTGCATGAATCCTTAACATATACTCTAACACTTGGTTTACCTTCTCTGTCTGTCCATTAGTTTGAGGATGATAGGGTGTGCTAAATACCAATTTAGTTTCAAAACCAACAAATAGAGATTTCCAGAAATTTGAAGTGAATTTCGTATCTCTATCAAATATGATCTCCTTAGGCATGACATGCAACCTAAATATTTCTTTCATGAAAATACTTGAAATTTCTATTGCCTTGCAAGTTATCATGATGTGAATGGAGTGAGCATCCTTGCTCAATTTTTCCACCACCACCATGACGACGTCATTCTGTTTGGCCGATTTTGGTAATCTTGTGATGAAATCCATGGATATGGTTTCCCATTTCCATTTTATAATTGGTAGGGGATGCAAAAACCCTTCTAGATGGTTATTTTCTTCCTTAACCTACTGACATTCTAGACATTTAGACAAGTAATCAACTATGTCCTTCTTCAGTCCCGGCCAACAAAACAGTTTCCTAGTGGCTGTGATTATCTTCTGATAACTAGGATGACCAATATATGGTATTTTGTATACTTCATCCATAATGAACCTATTCAAGTCATCACAGTTTGGAATATACATGCTACCTTTGTAAGTTAGTAAGCCATCATTCAACAATTGCTAACCTCCGTACTTCATCCCTGTGGGCTCTTTCTCTAAGTACGACTTTACATACTTGAAAAATGCATTTGTTTCTTGTGCACTTTTGACTCTCTCCCTGACATTCGTTTCACATGTGCTTACAATTACCAGGTGAATAATTTTCACACTTATGCTAAGGGAATCAACCACCCTATTTATTTTCCTTTGATATGATTGATTTCAAAATCAAACTCACTAAGGAGAGCCATCCATCTAGCTTGTTTAGAATTAAGTTTTGGTTGGTCAAACAGGTACCTCAAACCATAATGATCTGTCATTAGTACAAATATTCTACCCAGGAGGTAATGCCTCAACATTTTTAGAGCATTCACTATGGCCGCCAATTCTAGATCATGGGTCACATAATTTATTTCATGCTCATTCAATTTTCTGGATTCGTAGCAGATTACATGTTCTTCTTGCATAAGGAATCCTCCGATTCCTTCCTTGCAGGCATCTGTACACACAAGGAAGTCCTTGTTTGGATCTACAATATTCAACACAAGTGCAATGGTTAGAAGGCACTTTATCTCTTGGAATATCTCTTCACATTCTGAAGTCCAAAGGAATTTAACTCCCTTTTTATGAAGGGATGTGATTGGGAAACCAATCTTGGAAAATACTTTTATGAACCTCCTATAGTATCCTGCTAGGCCCATTAAAGGATATGATATCATATACATCCTTTGGGGTAGGCCAATACATAATGGATTTTATCTTGTCAGGATCAACTGCCACCCCTTCTTCAGAAATAACATGGCCTAAGTAATGGACTTATTTCTGCAAAAAATCACACTTACTAAACTTAGCATAGAGATGATATTCTCTTAGTACTTGAAGTACTAGCTTAAGATGTTCTTCATGCTCCTCCCTATTCTTAGAATATATTAAGATATCATCAATGAAAAACAATACAAATATGTCTAAGAATTTACTGAGTACATTATTCGTTAAGTACATAAAAGTGGTTGGTGCATTGGTTAGCCCAAATGGCACCACCACAAATTCATAGTGACCATATATTGTCCTAAAGGTTTTTTTGTGGATGTATTGATCCTTAATTAGGACCTGATGGTATCCAAACCTCAAGTCAACCTTGGAGAAAATTGTAGCACCCCTTAATTGGTCAAGCAATTCATCGATCCTTGGAAAGGGATTCTTATTCTTTATGGTAATCTTATTGAGTTTCATATAGTCTATGAACAACCTAAGTGTGCCATCCTTATTTTTCAAAAACAAGGTTGGTTCTCCCCATGGAGATACACTAGGCCAAATGTAGCCTTTTTCTATCATTTCCTTTAGTTGTAGCTTGAGCTCAACCAAATCTAGTGTACTCATCCTATAGGGTGTTCTAGACACTGGCGCCTCTCCTGGTGCTAGTTAAATTGAAAAGCCAATATCTCTTCTTGGAGGTAGACCTAGTACCTCTTCTGGGAATATATATTTATACTCTCTTAATATGGGATGGTCTTATAGGCTTGGTTTGTTGTCCTCAATAGAGTCCAACACTTGAATTGCATACAAAGGACATCATTTTATGCAATACTTCTTCACTTGAAGGGATGATATTTTTCTCACTGAGACATGATTTTGAATTCCTTGTAGGGTTACCTCTCTCTCTTCTTCATTTTCACACTCCAAAGTTTTATTTTAACAATCCAACTTGGTTTTATGGGTAGCCAACTAGTCCATGCCAATCAACAGGTCCTAAGATCCTAAAGGGAGTATGTTTAGGGTTGCTTGTGTGGGTAATAAACTTATAATGAATTGATATGCTGGTATGACCTCTGTTACCTTTGTTTTGGTTTGAGTAGCTAGTTGTACCAACCATGATCTAACATGTTTAACTTGTTTCAATTTAAATTTCTCAACAGTTTTAGGGGAAACATAACTCAAATTATAACTAGGGTCAATTAAAATGGAAACTAGATGGTTGACAATCATACCTTCCATCTCCACCACTGAATATTGGTGGTCGAATTGTCTATTATCCAAGGCCACACAAATTTGTGGCATGCTCCTAGCCACATCATTGACTGTGGTAGCCTCTTGGATGTTGTAGACCATCCTATTGTTCTGTTTCCTATATGGGCAGTCCCTCAATAAATGTTCTTCTCCACATCCCCAACATTTCAAGGGTTCTCTCTTTGTGTTATAAATCTTACCTAGGGCTGATCCAAAGGGTCTATTTCCACTCTGAGAGGGGAAATTTTGTGGGTATACACTTTTAGTAGGAAGGTTCATCCTATAATGCTTCCCATAGATCTTGAATCTTGAGGGTTTAACCCCTTCTTCTTGAATCCTGAAGTGCTTTTATTATTCCAGTCCTTGTGAGGTTCTGTCTTATTCTTGAACTACTCATAGCAATACCTTACCTTCCGGATAGTGTCTTCTAAGGTCTTCGGCTCATCAAATTCAATTCTGTCTCGGAAGGAATGAGGCAGTTCACTAATAAATAGTTGCATCTTTACCTTTTCATCTTTGATGTAGGGAACATACCTTATCAACTCAAGGAATTTATTGATATATCCATCTATTGTGAGCTATCCCAACTTGAGTTCATAGAAATCCTTGGTCTTCCCATAAAATTATTTCTCTGACAGATACGTCTTATTGAAGTATTTCTCAAATTGTTTCCATGACAAGTCCTTCTCATGGATTCCTTTCACATTCCTAAGGTCCTCCCACCAAATAGAGGCATTTCCATTCGGGTTAAAAATGGCTATTCAAACCTTCAACTTTTCAGAGTAGTCATGGACTCTGAAGTACTTCTTAAATCCAAGTTGTTAGGGACCTAACCCCTCACGTAGGTAGAAGAATATATTTCGATGTAATAAAGGTCAATATTAATAAGGCCTATCAATAAGGAAGGATAAGTCGAATGTAAAAAGACCTAATAGAAGATTCTGCTTCTAGAAGGATATTCCTCTAGATGGTTCTTTTGATAGACATATTTAGTATAAATAGGAGTCGAGGGTATGAGAACTATTGTCTTGAATATTATTGTAATAGAGATCTGCTCAACTGGAGGTTTCCCCCTCGAAGAGGCAAGTGAACATTTCTCTCAGTAATCGAAGTGCTCATTCTGGTGTTATTCTGATATCATTTTGGTGTTATTGTGGTGTTGTTCTGGTTATATTGTTGTTTGTCTGCCATTTCTAGTATTTTATTTCTGTTTTGCATACTTTTTATATCTGGAATATTACAAGTGGTATTAAAGCACTTTCCTCGGCAGAGAATTGTGGGTTAATTTTTTTTTTTTAGGGTAGAGACGTATTCCGATGTCTTTAAGACACAAAGATTTGTTGTTACATGCATAAACCTGCAATTGAGGGATTCATACAGGCAAGAAATACAAGTGGTACTTAAGAGCACATATTTTGGCCACCCTTGTAACCCCTGTTGGTACCCCTTCGAGTGGTAGCGCATCAGACAACACATGTGTACAGATTGATCTAGATTTCATGAAGCCCTCTTTAGATAAACCAATCGGTCACCTGACTGCTATAGTGCCGATGAGAACAACACTTGGGAAGATAATCTCTAGTACTTGGGTAGTCAGGTAGTATGGCTAAGGGCATGGTCTAGCCTCCTTAGTTGGTGCCTTGAGATATTGGGCTGAGTACTACTTTTTGAACCTGCACGTATATCAAAGAGCTATAACACATGGAAAACCCTTGTTTGTAGAACCCTTGAATACCTAACCCTTGGGGATGGAAACAAAAATAAAACAGACAAGATCTATTGCCGCACAACTGTGTTTGAGTTGCGAAATCACTACACATTTCTTCCTGGTTAAGGATTTGGGCATTTCATCACTACATTATTCTTCATACTAGAGTATAAATCTGCAGGTGTAAAGTCTGGAAATTTTTGCACCATTATTTGAGACCTATTCCATTGTATTTATATATTCGCCCTTATCACATTCATACCCATCATTTTTCAGCAAATGTTTTTACCCCACCCGCCCCTTTTTGGTTCCCTCCTCATCATGGCCCATACCCATAGCCAATACTTGGAAGCTCGCTTCAATACCTTGCAATATAATTTCACAGAGACCCAACAAGAAGTGAGACAACTCAGTGCCAATATTTCCACCATCAATACAAACATGGAGTCCTCCATCGACGCCTCAATCGTAGAACTCAAACAATACATGACTACCCAGATTGAATCTTTCATTTCGATGATCTGCACCAAGCTGCATATCCCTATAGATCCCCCTTTATCTAACCCACCTTTGCATACTGAAGCTGAAACTTCCTCTCATTCCCATAATTTTCAGCCCCATAACTTTCAATGCAACCTACGCCTTCCATAGGTGGATGTGACCAAATTTGATGGCTCAGATCCCACTGGTTGGGTAACTCTAATGGAACATTATTTCTCTTTGTATGACATTACATATGACCTGGCCAAACTTCGATATGGTGTTCTCCATCTAGATCAAGAATGTTGGCAATGGAGAAAAACTTCTTGTCAAGCGTATGTTTCTTGGACACACTTTGTGGAAGATCTTTATGAACGCTTTGGCACCGAAAAAAACAATTTAGGCCGTTTGACAAAGTTGAAACAATCTGGCATAGTGGAAGACTTTATAGCTACTTTTGAGTGACTGGATTTTCATACAGAGGGCATGTTTGATGATTTTTTCCGAGAATGTTTTATCAGTGGCCTCAAGGAGGAGATTAGTGCCCATGTCCTCATGGATTGGCCTCAGAGTTGTGTGGAGGCTACTAAATGAGCTAAGGAAGCACAACAAGTTGTCTATTCTCAAAACCAGAAACCCCCCTTTATTCCTTGCACTAAAATAGTAAATCCCACTCCTCCTTCTACTCCACTAAAGATCCAAAAATTGACCAGGGCCGAAATGGATGAACGCCAACTCAAAGGCCTTTGTTATAATTGTGATAAAAAATATTTTCCGAGACACAAGTGTAAGGAACAAAATATTTTTATGGCCATCTCAGAGGATGTTTCAGAAGAGGATGTTGAAGCCCCCCTTGTGTCTGAGTCACCTGAACCCACTGACATTTCCCCTCCCTTAGACCCTCCCTAAGTAGAACCAGTCATTTCCCTAAATTCTCTCATTGGCTTCTTTTCTCCCCAAACCCTCAAACTAATTGGCTACATCAAGCATATGAAGGTCATCATTCTTGTTGATAGTGGAAACACCCATAATTTTATTCATCGCCGCATTGCCCAAGAAATTAATTGCTATATCCGTGCAGTCAATAATTTCCAAATCATGATTTCCAATGGCCGGTCCATGAAAAGTGGAGGGCGTTGTGAAAATGTGCGTCTCCAAATTGGTGACTACCACTTGAAATCTCATATGTTTTCTATCGACATGGGTGGTTGTGACATTGTGTTGGGTTTAGACTGGCTAAGGACTTTGGGTCCCATTATTATGGATTTTAAGGAATTAACCATGCAATTCGACCTGGAAGGCCAACAATATAAGTTCCAAGGAATCACCGTCGGTTCCCCTAAGATCATTAGTTCCGATTGCATGGAAAAGCTGCTAAAAAAAGGTCATTCGAGCATTATTTCCCAACTCCATGCCATACAAGAAATTGAGACACCCTTTGTGCCACAGGACCTCTAATCCATCCTCTCTAAACATAAAGTTGTTTTTTCCACTCCCTAGGGACTCTCTCCTTCCCGTGGTGTTCATGATCATTCCATTCCTCTTGTCCTAGGAAGCCTTCCTCCCAATATTTGTCCTTATCGTCACCACTTTTCCCAAAAAAATTAAATTGAGAAAATGGTTCACGAACTGCTTAACGTAGGTGTTATCTGCCCTAGTACGAGCCCCTACTCTTCTCTTGTGGTCATGGTCATGAATAAAGAAGGTTCTTGGTGCATGTGTTTTGATTTCTGCACCCTCAACAAACTCACCATTAAAGACAAATTTCCCATTCCTGTCATTGATGACCTCTTGGATGAATTGAGTGGCACCCAGTTCTTTACTAAACTTGATCTTCATTCTGGATACCACCAGATATGTATGAAAGAGGCAAACATTCCTAAGAGTGCTTTTAGAACTCATGAGGGCCACTATTATTTTTTGGTCATGCCCTTTGGTTTGTGTAATGCTCCTTCCACTTTTCAAAGCCTCATGAATCATGTCTTCCATCCTTTTCTTTGTCATTTTGTCTTAGTTTTCTTTGATGATATCCTCATCTATAGAAAAACCTGGAAAAACCATATTGCTCATGTGGATAGAGTTCTCCATCTACCCTCTTAGCACCAAATTTTCCTAAAAAAATCTAAATGTGCTTTTGGCGCCTTAGAAGTTGAATACTTGGGTCATCCTGTTGGTAAGCATGACATCAGGGTGGATCCTAAAAAGATTGAAGCTATGAAAGGCTGGCCTCACCCAAAGACTCTCAAAATATTGCGTGTATTTCTAGGCTTAACAGGTTATTATCACAAGTTTTTTAAGAACTATGGAAAGATTGCGGCCCCTCTCACTTCACTCCTTAAAAATAATTCTTTCACCTGGACTCCAACAACTTCTCAGGATTTTCAAATCTTGAATATGGCCATGTGCACCACTCTAGTCCTGACACTTCCTAATTTCACAAAGACCTTTGTCCTGGAATGTGATGCTTCAGGAAAAGGAATTGGCACTCTCCTTATGCAAGAGGGTCACCCTTTGGCCTTTACCAACAAACAACTATTTGAACGAGATTTGGGAAAATCAATCTATGAAAAGGAAATGTTGGCTATTCTACATGCCATTGATCTTTGGCACCCTTATCTATTGGGGAAACACTTCCAAATTAAGATCGATCATCAAAGCCTCAAGTATTTTCTAGAACAACGCATTTTCTCCCTAGAGAAACAAAAATGGGTGACTAAGCTCTTTGGATATGATTATGAGATCATTTACAAGAAATGGAAAGACAATGTGGTTGTGGATGCACTTTCCTAAAAATATGAAGATGAAGGGTCCCTTTTTTCTCTCTCCTTCATTGTACCAGATTGGCTCCAAGTCGTTCGCCAGGAATGGCTACACAATCCCAAAAGTTCGCATCTGATACAACAATTGCAGTCCAATTCTCTAGTATCCCCAGGGTACTCTTGGCTCCATGATGATATTCGATACAAAGGCTGTTTATATTTAAGTAAATAGTCAAAACTTAAATCCATCGTACTTTTTAAGCTTCATGCTACACCCACAACTGGGCACTTAGGGTTTACCAAAACCTATGATAGGGTCAAACGTTCTTTCTTCTTGGAGGGTATGAAAGAGGACGTTTGTAATTTTGTGGTTGAATGTGATGTGTGTCAATGCCACAAGGTAGAAACAATCAAATATCCTGGCACACTACAACTGCTTCCGATTCCACCGACTATTTGGTGAGATATCTCTATGGATTTTATTGTAGGCTTACTTAAATCAGGAAATAAATCGGTCACGATGGTGGTCGTTTATGGCCTTTACAAGTATGCTTATTTCTGTGTTGTTCAACACCCATTTACAACATCCACTGTGGCCCAAATTTCCATGGATCAGGTCTTCAAGCTTCATGGCATGCCACATTCTATTGTTTCTGATCGCGACCCAACTTTCACCAACAATTTTTGGCAAGAACCTTTCAAGCTACAAGGCACCCAATTGCATCTCAACAAAACTTATCATCCCCAAAATGATGGTCAGACTAAAGTTGTCAACAAGTGTTTGGAAACATATTTGAGGTGTTTTTCATCGAAAAATCAAAATTAGTGGGCTCAATGGTTGCCACTAGCTGAATGGTGGTACAACACTTCATAACATACAACTACCCGCATGACTGTTTTTGAAGAAGTATATGGACAAAATCCACCTTCAATTCTCTCATATTTACCAGGTGTCTCGAAGGTCTAGGCAGTGGATCAAGTGCTTACAGTTCGAGAGGATATTATCCATACCCTCAAAGATAATTTGGTGATGGCCCAGAATCGCATGAAGCAACAAGAAGATCAGGGTCGCTCTGAATGTCAATTTGCAGAAGGGGATCATGTGTTTCTTTGACTGCAACCTTACAATAAAAATTCCCTCAAGGATGACCATTGTCAGAAACTGGTGCCCAAATTTTATGGTCCTTATACCATTCTCAAGCATGTGGGACATGTGTCCTATCAGTTAGATTTTCCCAGTCATTCTAAGCTACATCCTTTTTTTCATGTTTCCTGCTTAAAGAAGGTGATTGGAACTAAGTTCCAAACTCAAACCAACCTTCCCGAGTTGGATGAAGAAGGCTCCATTTGGCTACAAGAAGAAGCAGTTTTGGACCAGTGTGAGCATCAACTACATCAATGAACCATCAAGGAAGTGTTAGGCTAGTGGAAAGATACAACCCCAACAGATGCCACTTGGGAACCATCTACCATTTTGCAACAATTTCCACATCTCAAGCCTTGAGGACAAGGCTGTTTTTAAGGGGGAGGACATGTTAGGGATATAACCCCTCATGTAGGTAGAATAATATATTCCAATGTAATAAAGTTAAATATTAATAAGGCCTAACAATAAGGAAGAATACGTCAAATGTAAGAAGACCTAATAGAAGCTTCCGATTCTAGAAGGATATTCCTCTAGATGGTTCTTTTGATAGCCATATTTAGTATAAATAGGAGTAGAGGGTATGAGAAATGTTGTCTTGGATATTATTGTAATAGAGCTCTGCTCAACTGGAGGTTCCCCCCTCGAAGAGGCAAGTGAACATTGCTCTCAGTAATCGAAGTGCTCATTTTGGTGTTATTCTAATATCATTTTGGTGTTATTGTGGTGTTTTTCTGGTTATATTGTTGTTTATCTACCATTTATAGCATTTTATTTTTGTTCTTCATACTTTTTATATCTGGAATATTACACAAGCATACAAACTTATGCTTCTTCCCCCTTCTTAATTTCTCCATCGAAAATGGGTGGTTTGGATTTCTTGAACTCTTCAGGGTCATGGCTCTTGGAATGTTTCCTCTTCTTTCTTTTCCTAAGTGGGTGGTTTGGATTTCTTGAACTCTTCAGGGTCACGGCTCTTGGAATGTTTCCTCTTCTTTCTTTTCCTCGGGGAATGAAAACTAGTTTTGCTACTAGAATATTCCTTGGAGTTGTCAGTTTCCTCACCAGAGGATTCTTCCGATGAGTGTCTCTTGGCTCCATGTTGGGCCTTCTTTGAGGTGCTTCTCCTTATGTGGCCACTTTTTTTGCCATTCTTTTATATCTCAGGTGGAATCTGGGGTTTCTTTGTATGATGTCTGTTCACATGACTGGTTGTTGGTCCATGCTGCAACTTCCTTTGTATATTTGATAAGCTCTGCAGTAGAACTGCATTAATTTTAGTTTTCTTTTCTTTCTCTTTTATTAGACTTTCATTGTCATCCTTACAACTCTGTAATTCTTCCATGAGGCTTCTTACAGTATCAACCAAGTCTGGAGGGGTTTCCACCACACTCCTTTCATTAGATTCTTCTACTATATTGTGGGAGATTTACCCCAATTCATGGTGTGTCACCATCCTTTATGATGTATTTTTCCCATGTTCCATTGACTGTTTAAGTGATGATACACAATTCTCTGTTAGTTAATGATCTACTAGTTTTATAAACAATACAGTTCAAATTTTTCAAAACATATCCAACAACATAATTTTTTTATTCATCCCTTAAATAGAGGTTTAATTAATCTTCTTAATAATGGGGTAAGATAGGGTGTCACCCTTAAAATTTATCTAATTAATATTTTTAAGGGACTCTTTCATGAGCCCAAGCAGGCCAAGTGTTGTAACCATGCTCTGATACCAATTTGTAACACAACAAACCCCTAAATACCCTTTCTAGGGATGGGGCATCACAATTTTTCTTACCCTAATCATCTCGAATCCCTTGCCCAAGGTATTCATCCTCTTCTACTCACCCTTAGATTTATAATGACTGCTACCAGGATCTAATCTGACCTATGGTTTGCAAGTTATGGGCCATGTGGCAACCACATATTTATTAGTTGAGGGCCACGTGGCACCCACATGGGTCCAACTTGTTCGTACCATATCTAGATTCCTACCTCCTGCAGGGAAGGTCCATCCACCGTCCAATCCAATGACAAAACTTTATCCTCATCTAACACACATGCTAGAGGGAAATTATGCGGTCGACGCTGAACACCCCTTTTCCTTTATGCATGCATGTCCTCAGGAGTCTCAAATGATCGAACTCCCGAAGTAGCCTGAGATATTGCCATGTGGCTCCAACCTTCAGGCCTTTCGGCTTACCTTCAACATTGCATTCCAAACCTCCAGAGTCCCAAAGTCCCAGACTCCTGAAGGGTCCACCCTCGCACGTGGTGATGCACTAGACGTGGAGGCAATTACAGGTGGGTCACACATACTCCTCCCACCAAATGGACCAAGCAGGTAAGTGCCAGGGATGACACGCGGTAAGGCATATATGACACGTGGCCCCTACAGTGGGTGACACATGCCACATTTTAATGGGAACATAAGATCTATGAACCACACGAATCGAGGTGACACATGGCACATCAAACACGGGTCCACGTCACCTAGGGTGACATCATCATGCCACGTCACCCCGAACTGGTAGCCTTCCAAGCCCCTTGGTGTCACGGTCAAGGTTGTCCACGTAACCCCTGGATCGACGACCTCCGTTTGTTCACAACTTCGACGTTCAGGGGATCCATGGTGTGACTTCCTCCTTTCTCCCATAATGGTTAGTGTTGGGTTTACCATAGTTTAGATCTAACGATCAGAGGATATCTTGAAGGGTCCCTAGATCTATGGTCCTCGTCACTTCGCAGCTCTGACCTTTGGGGGTTTAGGAATTATGGCCTCTCCACTCTCTCGAAGAAGGAATCCTCTGAATTACCATATGCGGGTCCCTCCACTGGTTGATAAAATGATTAAGAGGGGATCTTAATGGAATCCCTCGATCCATGACTCTCAACACTTCATAACTCTGGGGTTCAGGGAGTTTTATGCTATAACATCTTTGTCCTCCTGAAGTAGGACTTCCCTGAACTTTCCTCGGCATAAATCCAACTGCCAAGGGGACTTTCGAATACCCTTGAATCGATGGCTTGTGTTACTTAGAGAGGGGTAAATGGATCAAGGTTTAATGGTGGGGTAGGTATATCTTCCACGGTTAGGGAGAGTACCAGGCACCAATCAACCTTATGGGTAACCGTAACCATCATTTGCCTTTGGATGATTTACAAATGGTAAGGTTGAAAATACTATGGAGCTTCAAACTCATGGAGTTACTAAGACAGAAAGGTTCATCTCCTTTTAGGCCTAGTGTAGGGTTCCCAAACCTTGGTCACATGTGTCCTTCAAAAACTCTCGTGGACTCTACACTAATTATTTTAGCCATAAATGGGTTAAGGACATTGGAATGAGTCCTCAGTCACACAGGTGAAGGGTTTGAAGTAGGCACCCTCCTTCCATAGGGTTTGAACTTGGTATTCCCGCGAAGGTAGATTCTAAAGGTCAACAGGACTTAGGCATTCCAGTTAGTCCTACCCTGACTCTCTTGTGGAATCAAGTCCCAAACTCTATATCCACGAAGCTGAGGTAAACAAAAGGCCACTCAAAGCATGGGTTCATAGAAAACAAATACATATTTCTACCTTAATAATTCAACACAAAAATCAGTCATAAACATATATGTATTCAATCACCATTTCCATTTCAACACACAAAGTATGAAAATATTTATCAGAAAACCAGAGTTCGTGAAGCAACTGTTGAAAGGGGTTCCTGTTTCCACCCAAGCATAGGCACAACCACTCCCAAATAAATTTACTGCTGGCCACCCCTAAGATAGACCATGATTCTCCGAGAGAGACTCTTTCTTCTTGCTCAACGAAATTCAAGGATGGAGGTTACTGTCCTCCTCCCACAAGATCTTGGAAACTGGTTTTCTCTGTACCGATAAATGAGGTTTACATGAGTACTTACACAGTCACTCGTCAGCTCCATTTCTCATCTTGGAATGAAAACCCTGCCAACAACGTCTTGCGCCCAAAACGAGATTATTTCTCAGTGCTTCCTCGAACCAGAGAGCTACAAGCTCTCTTTTATTTTCTCGATATTAGTCTTTCGACTCTTCTCTCTCACGCATATCTTCCTCTGCCCATGAATCACCTCTTTTATTTCCTTCCTCAACAATGTTGCGTAGGTCTGAATCCTCAACTCATGGTTAGGTCTGGAAGTCTTGCAAATGGGTACTCTACCCCATCTCCTCATTAACTCTTGAGGAGGACTCTTCCAGCTACCAATCTGACCGGTAATTCATTTTTGGGTCAGAGGAATGTTCTGATTCTGAGTCATTAAGTCCAGTAAGGTATTGGTTTGGTGGGGGGTTTATCTCTATTCACACATATCTAGTATTCCATAGTCTCTTAGCCAGTTATAGTTATATTTACAAATTGGGGGAAACATGGGTATTACAACCCTCCCTTCATTGACTCCCTGCAAGAAATCCTAAACCATTGATCTAGTTTTGTGAGGATAATGATAGGTATTGATTTTTCTTTTCCTCAAATATATGCCCTTCATATATGGCCTTTCGAAAATGGTTTCTCTTGGATTTTTGTTGGAATATCACTATTCATTCACAGGGATGCCAACAAAAATGGAAAAATTAATGCTAGTGATATTGATGAGGTTTTCTCAAAGGGGTCTTGAGCACTTTGGACAGGAAGAAAATTGCATAAATTATTGTGGAAGGGGAAACTGAGGATTAATCTTGATGAATTTATGCAAAAGACCTTGAAGTTAAAAAAATTCAATAGGGGATATTTTCAGGTGACAATGATATGAAATAATTCCAATACTGCAAATTCCATCTTGTTGGTGGAACAATGGTTATGCAACATAAAGCCTCAATTTGGGATGGAAATTGATCACCTCCTTTTAATGCGTGCCATTTTCCCTATGGTAATCTAGAATCAACTAAGGGGTAACCTCAATTATCAAATTTATAGGTAAATATACCTTATCATATGGAAGAAATAAATAAAGGGATATACACATACATTTCATTCTAGAAGAAAGAGATTGACAAGGGACGGAATAATATTGGTATCCAAGGTAACTTATTTGGAGAATATATGAAAAGATTTGAACGCACCCTTTGTGAGAATTGGGTAATCAAGAAATAATTTGTAGTCATCCATAGTGTCATAAATAAGAAACAATAGTGATATATAATCCAATTATAAATTTATGAAATCCTACTTGAGGGATAATGTGCACATGATTAAAGATCGCTACATTGGACCTATTTGTAACAATCTTGGAGATGAATTCTCTCGAAGAGAAGATGTTGTTGAGGGAAAAATGATCATAATACATTCATAAGACCCACTTTGAGAAATATGGTTGGTTAGGGTAGAGGGAAAGTCCTATTCAGATTCAAATATATCTATTGAGACATAGACAGTAATGGTTTGTTGGTGGAATCCCATAGTTACATCAAAAGAAAAATGTTTACAATTTTATTTAAAATATAACTAGATAGTGGGTTGTTATAACAAAGGGAATGGTGTCCATCAATGTGAATATAAACATATGGGAATCATCACCAAAGGCAGGATGGAAGGAAGAAAATAAAAAAAATTAGGAAGGGGCTTGAAGCGATTGCACAACAAGAACGAGTTGAGAAGAATAAAGAGAGTGACTTTGTTGTCAATGAATGAGACTTTATTTGAATCAAGAACTTCCGCATTTTTTATTTTTTAATGAATTGTATCATGTAAGAACTCAAAAATTAGTATTCAATTTTAATTAATAACTATTGCTTGAGGTGAAATATTTGAAGTTCAATTGCTCTCTTCTCTCATGGCCTATGATGTGGGCTTTTGAATAAAGTTCCCACAATAAAAAATTTATAATGTTTGAAATTTAGTTGAGGAAGTTGGTAAAAAGTACTAAATCATAGTCGTCATTTTGTTTATATGGAACATTATTTTACTTTCTTCCTCAAATACATTTTATAAAAAATTACAAGTCTGCAATGCAATGATTTCATCACTTTATTTTATTTTATTTTGTTACATCACTTCAATCTTGATATATTTAGAAATGTTTGTCATAGTGATCTATTATGCATGCACATACAAAATAAATGTTGTATATTACTCTTGGATTTATAAATATAGACATTAGCAAATCAATTCAAAATACTAAAATCAAAATACAAAGTGTAATGATTTGAAATTGACATTTTGAAATTGAAATTCACAATTTCAGAATCTAAATTGATACTTTTGGTTCAAAATTCATGCTTTTGAAATCAAAATTCTCACTTTTGGAATTAAAATTCATACTTTCAAAATAAAAATTATTCAAAACTCACACTTTTGAAAACCAATATTCACTTTCATCCGAATCTGCACTTTAGAAACATCGATATTCACACTTTTAAAATATTGATTCACAATTTATTAGTCTATATTCTTACTTATTAGTCCATTTTTAATGTAATGGTATTAAACTCTTCCACAAAATTGTTGTGTTTTTCATATGTCTCTAATGGAATCACGAGGCAAATTTGAAATTCATGAACGAAAGAGGTGTCTCAATTGTCCCATCTTTTAGTGACATCGGGAGATAAATAAACAAACCATTGGAGGGTTCTCCATTGGAATGTTTTTGTGAACAATATAACATAATTTTATTTTCATCCACCTCATGCATGTTTCAAAGCATAAACAATCTCTCAAAGTTGGTCACATAATCATAAACATTTTCTCCAATGAAAAATGGAAGTTCCTTACAAAGGATGCAAAATGAGTCTTCATGGTATTCTCATGCCAGTTTGGCCATCAATGTCCCAAATTGACATTGATCATAGAAAAGGAATTACCTTCCCTAATAAGCATGATTCTGGGGCCTCCTGAATATCACTTTATACAAGCTTCCCATGTGTTGGTGCTTCACCTTATAGTAAAATAAATAATTTTATACGAAAGAGTTTACGAAAACTAATACACATGCTAGCACTATAGGTGAATTTTTCATCCCATCCTAGCTTCCTCCCACCTTGATCTCATTCCAAATCAGTCTCTCATCAAGGATCTGGGCTACTAGACAAGGGGAACCAATATGACAGGCTCTAAACCACCCTAAGTAGCCTATGTCAAAACTTGTGGAGAAAACTAAGGGTTTCTTTGGAGAAAAATTATCACAATCAAAGCCTTCTACTAGTCTCTTCCAAAGGTAAGCCAAGATTGTAACAAACCCATCCCCAAGATGGGTTACGCCACTCCTAAAAATGACTAATTAAAAAAAAATTATGATACCAATTCTAAATGCAAAAATAACATACACAACGTGACATTCAAGCTTATACAATGGTCCATGCTAATTAAACATGTAAATTCAAGTACTTAAATGTGCACAGTGACAACTAAACACATTCAACAACATTACTAGATATTTTCATGCATCAATCTACTCACAACATGAAACAATAACCCAAAATATCTCAAAGTAAAATGCATAACATCTATATCAGTGATTAACATAAATGAACGCTTATCTTATGAAATATGTAACCCACTGTAGAGGACAAACATTTCTCCCAACCATAGGATTATCGTTCATGTTCTCAACAAAAAGTCACCCATGAGATAGCGCTATGATTCCATAAGAGATGGTGGTCCCTAAGGCTAGCTAACGTCCCCCTCTCAATAGTCAATCCCCACAACTAATTCGTGTCTACCAACTCTTCCCCACAACCTCCATAACCCAGGGATGGGATCCCCCTTCACTTCTCTTAGTCCCTCAAGCCTTCCCACTCCCCTCCAGGGCTTCCACAGGTTGGACAAGAAATATCTTTGTTGGGACCTCAAGAATTCTACAGCTGCAACATGAATTCACACAACAACAAAGGACTTGATTCTCTTGACAATTTTTGAACAAAATATTTCTATAGGCTCACAACCTCTCTTTCCATGAAATTACAGCTCCAAACAACTACCATACATGCCCACTATGGTTTCCTTCAATATTCAACACTCAAAATCCTCTTGTCGTCCAAAAATATCCATATAAAAACTATTTTGCATGCAAAAATGTGAATGGCTAATTTTCCTCCTCTACCCATACAAATTCCTCTCTTTCTCTTGCTTGTTTGACTTACACTCTTCCCAAAGATGATTTTACTCAACCCCCCATGCTCTCAATAACTGTGGAATGTGACTTCTCACACCCACCCTCTTACATGAATTCAATGATTGGATTTGGGAACACTCAATCAGAAAATGGAAGGTTCATAGTAAGGATAATTTAGAAAGAAAATGGTTTGAGTTTAATAGACATGGGTAAACTCTCCCCCTTGGACCCCTTCTCTCTCTCTTGTGGAAACTAATACCCCACATTTCTTTCCATGTCCATTTGCAACAACAAATACATTTTATTTATTATATTCAATATACATCATTGACATATTACATCGCTTGGCCCTCGACCACACATCACATTTAAAATATACATCGCTTGGCCCTTATCCATACATCACATTTAAAATATACATCACTAGTTTGGTTTTTGAAAATGGGGATGTTACATTTCCCCCCCCCTACAAACTGCAATGACCTCAATGCACATCACCCTACAATTTACACATTGACATATATAAATATTACATCAAAATACTTGATAATTCTACAACTTTAATGACTTGTGCAATAGTTCCAACCAACAACTCTCTTTTTCCCTCAACCTACACATCAGTTGGAAAGGAAATGTCATAGTTGTGATTCCACGAACTCTAGCTTCCGAAATGGATTCTTCATTCGCTTATGTACAAATGTACACTCAATTTTATTCAAAATTTGCAAAACATTGTGGGTATGCTTCTTGCATGGATTCCTCGTTCTTCCATGTAGTGTCTTCAGGACTAGAGTAGGTCCATTGAAACTTTACCAATTTGATGGATTTTTTCTTGATCACTTTGACTTTCCAGTCGAAGATGTGCACTAGTTCCACCTGGAAGTCCCCTTCGTGTTCCATTTGGATAATGGTCCAATCAATCACATGATTAGGATCATGTATATATATTTTTAATAAGGATACATGGAATATGTTATGAATTTTCATGAATGTAGGTAATGCTAACATGTATGAACTTGCCTTATATTTTCTAAGATCTCAAAAGGCCCACACTATCTCGTTGCGAACTTTGGGAAACTTCCCAATTTCAATGAGATCCTCTTTGATTTAACTTTTAAAAACACATTCTCACCCACTTTGAATTATCTATGTGTTATTATTTTATTGGAATAAATCTTCTATCCGTCTTATGAAATTTTGAAATTCTGCCTAATCTCTTCCATCTATTCCCTTAACAATTATGGCACAATCACGACTTTTCCTACTGGGTTTTCCTAGCTTACTAGTGTGTTTCATTTTATTCCATACAATGATTCAAACGAGATCACATTCAATGATTCTTGATTTTTTTCCCGAGATTGTTCTAGGCTCAAAGAGCAATGTCAAAACATCTCAAAGAAATAATTTAATTGACAATAAAACCATTCAATCCCTAGTTTTAAGTAAACGATCTCAATAATAATTACCATAAATAAAGAGGCATGATCTTATTAATTAAGTTCATTCAAAATTCAAAATATGGAAGTAGAATTAAGATGAAAAAAATTGAAACAAAAAGCAAAGTACCCAATAAAGATAAATATTACTCTTTGTCCAATAGAAAAAACAACATGAAAATTTTTCATGTGTTACAAAACTTCTTAGAAATTATAAACAAAGTTTCAAAGTGCAGGTCTTATTTTACTCACAGTAAAACAAATGAAAGACTGTACCTCAATAATTTTTTTTAAACTTACAATAGTGGAATTTGTACCAAATTGCAACACTTATAACACCGACAAATTAATATGAAGAAAATAGTTTATAGAAACAAAGAAAACTTGAAATAGGAAATACATGAAATTAAGAAATGAAAACTACAAATCTCTTTCTTTTGTAAGTGAAAATTTTATTAAAAATCTTCAATATTCTTGCAGCCCAAAAAGTTCCTTTACAATCTCTTTGAATATATATTTATACATATAAATTACAACAAAAATTGTTATTCGATCCTGTGAATATCTTCCTATTCTAAAAATGTCGATCTGATCAGATAATACATGGATCTCTTCAACTGCTGAAGAGAAACTTCCTCATTATGTTGAATGATTATCCAAATAAAAACTGTAACAAACGTGAAAAGAGGCATCCATTGAATCATCCCCGATATACCATTGTGACCGTTGATCTTGGTTTCATCCATCCTATATTCACTGAAAAATTTGTTTTAATTGGATTTATATAACAAATGTTTTCATAAATAGCTTGAATACAAAGTGGACATGCTCCAGAACCTTGATGCTATGTTACTTTTAAGCCGTGGGACCCAGATTTACTAGTTGACATCCTTTGAATATGTGGAAGCTGTTAATTTACTGAAACAATGCTTCATTGATAAGTTTTACTTTAATATCCAAGATCAAATTTGGGCCATTCATTGGGGTAATGAAAAATTCTGAGAATAAATCTAAGCCACCCATCTGAATAATCATTTCAGGGTCATATTTTGAATTTCATTCTGAACACAATATTAAGAAATAATCCATACAGTTCGTCGGAGTAGACATAAGACAATCCGCATCGTTCATCGAAGTGGTCAGCTCAGAGTCATAGAGAATATGAAGACTCTGATGGAGAAGATCCAAGACTTAATCTCAATCATTCATCAAATATGCCATCAAAGGAATTTGGAATGTAGGTTATATGTTCATCCATCATATAAAATGTAAGGTCATTGATTACGTTATATAGGACACGTGGCATGTCAACATATGTTCATACTAGTGCTGAAGTGGCAGCTGGGTGTGACACGTGTCACCCGTTGGTTGGTCCTACTGGAAAAATGATGTGGCATCATGGAAATGGAGGACCTCGAGATTGAATCTATATTGCTAGTCAGAGGAGTATTTGAAGTGATCTAGATCGTCCTTCAGAGTGATCCATTGGAGTAACCAAATCTTTGGGACATCGAAAACAAATCTCCATCGTCTAACTGAGAAGATGGAAAAAAATCCACATTGTCCATTGGTGAGAACTTTTCAGAGTGGCTAAGATGTAAATTTGAAGGAGATCTGAAAATGCGACTCCGAAATCACTCTGGATCATTGATCTTACACACGCCCAATGGAGTTGCGAATGAATCTCAATTGTCCATCAATGAAGGATTTTCAGAAGAGATAAGGTTAAGGGACTTCGATGAAGTATTTCAATATGAGACATAAACCGTCGATTTGTGCACAAATAGTCCAGGCCATTGATTTTAAGCACTCAATTTTCCTTCGACAAGAAAATCCAAAATTGATATAGATCCGTTGATTTCTCTGCCCTTTTGATCAATGCTTCAGATCCATTCGATATTCCTGTGAACAAACAAAAGATTTTTTTTTATTAGTTTTAATACTATAAAACCTAAATAACATACATGAATATGATTACATATCATATACCAATGCATAATATATAAAACCATAACTAATAGAACTATAATCTAATATAATGATTTATTTACAATTAATATTATAAAAATATTAAAGATTTAAACTATATATAAAAAATAAAAGAAAATTTAAGATTAGCTTGCTAATTAACACCAGTTTAAAATTCACTAATTTTTTTTGTTGAACATTACAAAAAAAGTTTGATGTTACAACACTTGATACCCATTATTGTAAGAAAACTCAACTAAATGGATATAGTTCTCCCACCTATAAGGCTTGTCCTTTACATACATTCTCAACATATCTTCAATTATCTGATCAATCCTTTCTGTCTGCCCATCTGACTCTGGGTGATATTTTGTACTAAAATTCAGGTTTGTCCCAAATCCTTTAAATGACCCTTTCCAAAAATTTGATGTGAACTTGGGATCTTTGTTGGAAATAATTTCCTTAGGCACACCATGTATCCTAGTAATTTCTTTCATACAATTTTCTGTAATATTGGCTGCCTTATGATTTACTTTCACCGGAATTAAATGTGAAACCTTTGTAAGCTTTTCCACCACTACCTTGATGGAATCATGTTTCCTTGATTTGTTAGGAAATTTGGTAATGAAATTGATAGTAAAAACTTCCCATTTCCATTCAATAATGGCCAATGGCTGCAACAATCTCACTAGATGTCTATGCTCAACCTTTACCTTCTGACATTCCATGCATCTAGCCAAATAATTAGTGACATATCTCTCCATATCAGGCGAAAAATATTGGTCTCTTGTAGTTGTAATAGTTTTTTGGTATCCTAGATGTCTAGCATATGGAACATTGTGCATCTCATTTAAAATCAAGTTTCTCAATTCCTGAGAATTGGGAACATAAATAATGTTTCAGAATAGGAGGATTCCATACTCTACTAGTTTTTAATCCTTGTATTTCTATTGTACATTATTTTGTTGTAGGATTTCTTTAACTTGCACATAATGTTGATCTATTGTTACAACCTTGTTTATCAAAAATACCTTTTTACGGTCTTTAAGTCAACTTCACGAGCATAAATCCCCCGTTTTTTAAGAGGTGGTACTCTTCTATTTCAAACAATATACAAGAACATAAAAATGTCTAAGAAAGGACCAGGATTATTCTTGAAATAAATATTCACATGCAAATAATACCCTAGAAAGGACCAAGTATCTTGTATAAAGCAATTATTTACACCATGTTACAAGATTTATAAACTAAAAATGTATGCATCAAATAAGACGACATTTCCATCACAACATTCATTAAAGTAGAACACACTATTCAAAAAAGGGAAAATAAAGTATGGGTCACATATAAAAAAGAACTCTAAATGATCATTTCATTAAACCTAATAAATATTTTGATAGACACATTTGGACTCTCATACTTAAGTTCAAAGTCTTGAGAAATCAATAATGTTTTGTCCCAAACTAGTTCTCTAGGAATCTGAAAAATAATAGATGTCTTTAAATAAATAAGAAATAATGTCTTGAGTTA
Organism: Picea engelmannii; assembly: GCA_009831015.1. Classification (NCBI taxonomy): domain Eukaryota; kingdom Viridiplantae; phylum Streptophyta; class Pinopsida; order Pinales; family Pinaceae; genus Picea; species Picea engelmannii. The sequence continues at coordinate 205,245 of ML788893.1, forward strand.
CAAATAAAATAAACCTCGTTTGTCCTTCAAAGAGGAATGATATGGGTCTCCCACTGACCATAAAATGAAATAGAGACCTAGAAGATAACAAGAAAATAGTCAAGGGCCAGTCTTAGGTTTCACAAGTTGTTGGGAACATGAAAGGAAAAATTACAAATGACTGAAGAAGAAAGATGGCAGGGTTAAGAATAAGGTTTCTTCTTGACTTACTGCAATGGAAATTATTTTGAACCATTTACTTGCTTGCTAGGCTTCCTTTGTAGATGGATGTTCTTGTGCTGGAGGTGGCATAACCACTGTAATTTCTTCATGTTGATTTTTCTCAGCGATCTTAACAAATGCTTTTGTTAACCATTCTTCTATGTACTCCCTCATTGGAGCTACCATTATTTCATTCTTGGTTTTAATTTCAAATAGTTCAATCTCTATTTCTCTTAAATCAACACTTAATTGGTGCAACGTGTCCTCGATATCAAATTTTTTATTTATGTATCAGACAAGCCACCTTTCTACCTCATCTTTGTAAAATTCCACTGAGTCACTAAAATCACTTTCCCATGCAACTTTTAATACTTCAATTTGTTCCAATGGTTTCTCTTTAGACATAAGTATTGTTGGAGGCAGGCCAAAGGCCAAAGTGGAAAAGCATGGTGTTTTTGGGAAAGAAAGCATGCACGAGAAAAGCAACAGCTGGAAGGAAGCACATCACGCACACATGTAAAGAATGCAACAACTGGAAGGAAGAAAAACACACATGCATGAGAGGAAGACCTAACGAAAGTAGGGTTAGGGTTTTTGTAATGCATTGTAAACGGCTAAGGAGCCAGAAGCATATAAATAGGGATACATAGGTATCATAGGGGGTTGGCTTTGGTGTTGTTTGGTTTGCTTCATATTATTATTATGTTATTGTAGTTACGCATTAGTTGATGCGAGAGATAATGTTTTTATGTAAGACCTATTCTATATAAGTTGTTGAACTAGAGAGGATGAGGGAGGGTAGATATTGAGGGTTAGATTGCAGGCTGTGGATCCTGGTGCGATCTAGTCCCCCTCATATATGATCTCACTCAACTGATAAGAGTTGTAAGCGCGTGACACTGTAGATGCGAACATAATATAATAAAAGAGCCGAGAGACAAATCTTTGTGGATGTAGCCCCAGGAGGGGGTGAACCAAGGTAACATCTATGTTATGTGATGAATGTTTGCATATCTTATTGTTTGAAGTAGTTATTATTATGTTGAATGAATGAATTATTCTATTTCTTGTTTAAGTGATTTTGCGATATTAAGGGAATAAGCCTATGGATTTACTCCATAAGTCACGAATAATAGTGTGTTGCATTGCCTATTCATAATAATGGTTCAATATTTAGATGGCTTATCTCACACTCAATCCTAGGCTGTAAAAACCTGAGTATTACAACCACCCATTAAAGCTATCTTAGGTGAGACTGTGCAACACATTCTGTGTGCTTCATTTCCTTCTATTTTACCAGGAGGGCTGATAGTTTTAGAGGCTTTGTTGGAAACTTGAACAAACATGAACCCTAGGTCAATAAAATCAGACAATATAGGAGAGAAGTAACCAAAAAATGCTTCTTTTTCTATTGGTAGGAACAAGAGAGGATTGATTAGAGGAGATAACTCAAAGATCTGTCAGGAGAAAATCAAGAAAAGGTTAGGGAAGAGACCAATGAGCCATTAGGAGGGAATGTTTAGTCCATGGAATCCCACAAAAGCAGAGATCAAAACTTGGCTAAGAACTAAGGAGATAGATTTTGCACAAAAAGACAATAGAAACCCTAGACTGACACCTCGCAAATAACTTGAGAAATACATGTTTACTGATTTACACGAAGTCTTTTTCTGTGATTTTCCACATTTATCGCAGGAGTGGATACTAAGGTTGAAGGATAACCACACAAATAAATGTATTTGAAAGATAGAGTGGACCCCAGCACAGATTGAGCAACTTTAGCAGGTGAACAACAAGTTCACTCGTGCAATAGACTTTTGGCTTGATAGTAGTGTGGTAGGTTTTATCACATAATTTGCATTAGACACAACGAAGTCGTATAGTGCAGTGGATCAAGAGTTTCTATGGTGACCTCAAGGAAGGTACATTCTATAACTCTATACTTCGATTAAGATATTTCTATATAACAAAGGTGTAATGACAATGGAGTCATACAACTAAACTTCCCTGCGTGCATGGGGGAAGGGGGGAAGCACTGACAGAAAGAGGAGAAATGGAAGGAGGAAAGGATAAGGGAAAGAAGGAGGAACCCTTGGACCCAATCATGATGGATGAATAATAGATCAAACAGATCATGGTGACAGCTGGAAAGATGCGTAGTGGAGTACCCTACCAATACAAGGTGAACACCAAGAAGAGAGCCATAGCCGCGAGGGAAGGCTTGGTGAGTGATGAGGAAGAGGTAGAGGATCTCCAGGATGTGGAGAAGATTGAGGAAATCCTACACGCAACATATGAGGGGAAGATGAGAGGTCCAAGAGAGGGAAGAGAAGGCAAAAATCTTATCCATATTAATGTCAGTGTGGATTCCATAAACCCATGTGAGACTAATACACCAAAGAGAACACCATCATTTAGACAACCGAAGTTCGTAAGTAGTCAGAAAATAGAAAGTACATCCACACAAGGGACATCAAATGGAGGATCCATTTCAGACAACACTAGTCAAGTATCTACACCACATGGGGGTAGTAGTTCAACATTCAAAATGGAAGGACACGATCCCACCATCAGGTTACCCGAATTTCGAGGAGAATCAACAAAAGACCCTGAGAAACATTTGTTCATTTGTGCAAATATCTGGGAAGAAAAATAGATCACTGATGAAGATACTAAACTTGCGCAACTAGTTATTATGCTAAGAGACCACACACTAGACTGGTACATGATTTTAGACGCAAAAAGTTCCCCTGGGATGACAAAAACATTGGCAGACATTAAGAAGTTACTGATAAATGAGTTCTAGAAGCCGAGCTCAGAGGATCAATACTTGAATGAGATGATTGAAATAAGACAGAAACCAAGAGAATCTGTATGGGATATTGAACAGAGATTCAAGCGACTAAAGGGAAAGTTAAAGTATCTCATGACCAAGATGCATCATAGACACTTATTTTTCAAATCATTGTTACCGCACTTAAAATACCCTTTGTGACAAAAAAAGTTCCAAACATAGAAAGAAGCTCTGTAGGCAGCCTTACTGCTGGAAGAAAATCAATATCAACAGACGGACCCAACTATCGAAGAACTGAAGGAGGACTTGAAGAAATTAACGTTTCAGCTGAACCAAAATAAGAACAAGGATAAACGAGAAGCTGTTTGGTGTACCACATGCAAGACGAAAGGACACCACAAGAATGAATGCCAAATATTCGTGTAGTATATGGCACTAGAAATGCCAAATCTACTACCAACAAGAGGACTATGGTGCGAAATCTGCAAGAAACCGGGTAATGACCCTTATCACTACACAATGATGTAGAAATACCAGACAGTCCCAAAGAGCTCATATTTCACCTTTTGCAAGTCAATGGGCCACGATGACAAATATTGTAGAACTATGGAGTTGATGCGAGAAAGGACATTAAACGCATATAGGGTGCAGGCAGAAATAATAACTAGGCAATCCATGCCACAGTTTAATCAAGGTACAACTCCATACAACACTGTGCAATAGTAGTATAATACTGTGAAACAACCATATAATAACGCACAACCATAGTACAACATGACACAACCTTAGTACAATACTGCACAATATAATCATGTGCCTCCGTATAATGCGTTGAGAGGAGATCGAGCAGGCTACAGAGGTGGAGGACGAGCAAGAGGAGGTTTCAGATGAGGTAGAGGATTAGTGGTGTGTCACATTTGTCAACAATCGGGACATTACGCAAGGGAATTTCCACTTCCACTAGAAACCTTTATGTATTGTCACACATTGAACCACGATATAGAAGAATGCCCGAGACTACTAGTAAAGATCCAGGAAAAGAGGAACCAAAACAACCAGAATGTTCAATGGATTTCCATCGAAGCAAGGGATGAAGGATGAAACATTAATATAGTTACTCACGGAGGAGCTAAAACAGGGGATGACATTGTTTGACAAGCGCCAACACAAAATCAATGGGTGAAAAAGAAATTCGAACCAAAGAAGAAGTTCGACGCACAGAAGGAAAAGGAGATATTTAAGCAAGCCCGAAAAGAATTTTAGAAGGAATATATTGTGATGACTTCAACTGTGCAACAAATCAAGGAAGCACTTGAATACGAAATGCCTCCACTATTGGATCATACCAGTGAAATACATTCCATGGGCCAAGTAAGTACAATCAAAGGCTTTTTGAAATCATGTGTAAAGGTATTAAGTGATCCATCATCTGTGAAAATATTGAAAAACATACTAGAAAAATGTAGCCTCGAGACAGAAGAAAAGCTAGAACCAAAAACTGTCAATCACCTACATACAAGGAGAAGAACCACTATGGAATTTAGACTGAATGCCAAAATTGGAGATTTCAACATGGGAGACATCATACTGGATCTAGGATTTGAAGTCAATGTAATACCAAAGAATACATGACAATGCATGGGAGAACCCACATTAGGATATTCACCTGTTCAATTGAAACTGGCAAACCAACACAGAGTCCTACCAATTGGAAGAATGAAAGGAGTGATAATAGACCTAGATGGAGTGCGCACTAAAGCAGATTTTGAAGTCATTGAAATAGTGGACGACACAACAACTTACCCAACATTGCTTGGTATGGATTGGGTGTTTGACAACCAGGCCATAATCAAATTAAAGACCCAAAAAATGACATTTGAGTCAAGAGAATATAGGGTCATCGCGCCATTGGGCCCATCATAAGGGGAGAGGTTCGTAGAGCATACTTGTTTGGACCTAGAGAAAATCAACCAGTTGTACATAAAAACTGTTTGCGATGAGGATTATGTAAACCCAACTGCAAACGGGATACTCAGTTGGTGGAGCATCGCTTCCTATGCAACAGATTTAGATACCGGTTTAGAGAACTGGAAACAAAGGCTACATGAAGTGTCCATGAGGAGATGTGCAAGAATAGACTGCGTAGTAAGATGGGTAGGCACAGAAATCAGAGAACCACCCAGTTTCCACGTAGTAAACGATTTGGAAACATTCTTAGCACAGTATGAAGATGAAGTATTAGAGAACTAGAGACTGTTAGCACTTGATCTAGCACTCAAGGCCACACCTGCAATATGGTGGGTAGCACACAAAGCGACCATCACATACTGGTACCAATGTAAGTGGTTACTGTTGTAGGAAAATCTCCCTGCGGACAGGTAGATCGCCTCTAAGAGCTTGACCCTAACTCTAGACAGAAAATGCTTAACGTGGACATTGACTTCCTTTCAAATATATCTAAACTAACACATGAGAAGGAAGGATGATAGAAGTACCTCTTTATCGACGTTTGTCCCTGCACGCTCCTAGTTGCGCTTCGATCCTTTGCTTCTCGCTGGATCCTATGGAAAAAACAAGATACGACCACTTCCTACTCTATTGATATTAGCTTGAAAATAGATCTATCAATTAATGATAAGTTCATGTGACATTATACACAAACTAGAAAGAAACAGGCCAAGCGTGTCATATTGATGAGAATAGTGACAACAATACTTACAATCGTAGATGCGAATGCGACAGCTTCGTCGAGTCCTCTTCGTCTAACCCTTTCCTGAAAGATCCACAACCTGGATGACAACAGCTTCACTGATCACTCTCCTTTGGCTGACTGTGAGTTTTCTCCAAGATCATAAGTTTCATATCTGCAGTTCTTCCCCCTTTCCACCATAATAGATCCTGTTTATATAGGTTAAGAGGATATTAACCTCTTGAGTTATCTTTAGAACAAGTTGGGAACTTCCTCCTCAGATCAAGGATCTCTTGATGAAACCAAGAATTCGAACACAACTGCCTCCTAATCTTGAAATATCCTCCCCTTATTCTCCTCAACGGGCTAACTACTGCCCCAAATTAGGCAGCGCTCCCTTAGAAGGGGCATCAGAGCGCTGTAGCACTCCCTGGTAAGATTTAGGGGAGCGCCAACGCCTTCAATATGAGCAGCACTCCTTCAGAGGGGGCTGGGGAGAGTTATAATGCTCCTTGAAGCCTTGTAGGGGAGCGCTAGCACTTCTAGAGATGAAATAGGGGAGCACTCCTCCTCAAAACCTTTGTTTCAAGGCTCTTTTCAGGTGTCAAGAGTTATTTGACTTCAGTAAACCAATTTTCCTTCTTCAAATCAAGCATATGAGATGTTATAAGTGTCTCCTTAGTGTCATTCGACATGGCAGTATGTCTGAACATCATTTGCGACACTTGTGACCAACTTGCGACACTTGCGAAAGTTGTAAGGAAGATGTGACACTTACGACAATTGAGAGGAACATGCGAAACTTATCCAGTTGAGTAATTTTGATGTGTAATAGAATGCCCCCCAAAGTGTGAAGTTAGAAGATGCCAACTGATAACGGAAATACTTTGTAGATGTCCAAGAAAGGTTATAGACTCGGAGAACCTGATAGAAGCTGCACACAAACATCCAACAAATATCATGACATATTTCAAAACCCAAGGCAGGCATACCTATGCTTGGGTGATCAAGACTCAGTAGGATATGGCCGCCATAAAATACATTGCGGATCCATAATTGCATTGATAAAAAGGTATAGCCACCAAATATACAATGTGGATCTATACTCTGATGACTCAAACTGATCGTAGCCACGAAGAATACACAGTGGATCTACGGGATGACAAGACATAGCCACGACCAATACAAAGTGGATCTATGTAACAGTGTATGTGTTCTTTGTCCAATGGAAATTCCTTTGCAGCCTGGGCAAAGCATACATCAAAGTGATCACTCAACCCAGGGTCTTCTTACCGATCCCAACGTGGTACGATTCCAACCATGTGAATAGATGTCTTGATGTCGAACACAACAGAAACCACTTGATTATTGGTCAATGGTGTGAACCATTAACAAGTGCGAGGGAGATCACCATTAATGTCAATGATTCCCAAGGTACCCTAGTACATTCCAGCGAATGTGAATAGATGAGATGAAGTCGAACACCCATGGAATCATTCGATCAGAGGTCAATGATGTAAACCTACTGTCGAATGTGAGGAGGTCTGCCATTGAGGCATGCAGGTCCCAAAGTACTAACTGGTTTCTAAGTCTGATTCCCAGATAATGTGTTGGAGTCGACAGGAATAGACTCTTCGAGGGAGGGCCTTGATGTATCCCCCATCAACGACATGAAACGGATATGGAGATGTAATTGGCAGATCAAATGGACATGGAATGACACAGGTTTTGAGACAAGATATTTGGGATGGCTGACTCTCGAGGCGGATACTTCCCTTGAACACTGAGGCACAACAAAAAAAATGTGACATGGACCAAAACTATGCAATGGGTATCGTGACTTGCGTCGGGTGACCCAAAGGAGAGAAAGGAACTCAAAGGATTGGCCCAGTGCATAGGTTTAGTGGATTATGATATGTGCAAATGACAAAGTGCCATGTTCAAGGGCGACTCTAAGAAGTGCTGGATGATGTTCTCAAGAGACTGCTTGGCTTGCTCCTTTCAATTTTTTCCCCCATCCAGATAGATGAGTACCTCTTTTTGATTTAATGAGCTCGAGGAGGATAACACATGCTTGATATAACTCACCTTCGGTAAGTTCCTCTTCCTTTGTTTAACGAATCGAAATAAGTAAGGGTTCGGTCCCATATGGGCCTGTCGATGTGTGCTTTATCGAGTCCAAAGACAGAAAACTCGAAGGTTTTTCGGGATTATAGAGTTTGGAAAAACACTTAAAAGAGAACTCTCTCAGTTCCTTTTTCGTACAATAGTCTAACGAGATCGAAAAAGGGGTAAACTATCGCTCGAAAGACGCCCTTTCTGACCTTTTAACGATTGTGAAAGGAAGCAAGTTCACTCGAAAATCTTTTCATATTTAGAGAGTTTGAAAAGAGTTTAAAGATGACTCCAGGGGGTTCCTTTTTCGTGTGTTCGTATATCTGTATGGGTCCGAAAAAGAGATAAAAGTTTACCCGATTACATTCTCATGTATTTATGAGCATGAGAAAGAACAAAGAATAAGCTCGGTATGCCCCCAGCTTGAAATCTGGTGGCTTAGCTCCAGAATGATCATCAAAGGCTGGAGACATGCCCCCCAAGCTTCAATTCATTCACCAACTTTGAGGTTATCACCGATTTCTGTGCTAGATGGAGAAAAATGATACAGGTGGATGAAATGAAGGTTCAAAAATGAGACCTAACGAAAGACTCAACTCAACATCTATGAGATCTGGCGAAAGACTCAACTTGAAGAGAGAGGTGATTGTTTCATTTTTTAACGAGCTTGACATAGGAAAAGAACTGTGCTTAGGGTTCCGGGTTCGATCCCCAGATTGTTGTTTCATTTTTTAACGAGCTTGCTACAGAGAGGAAAACTATGCTCAAAGCCTATGTTTCATTTTTTAACGAGCTTGCCACAGAGAAGGGAAACTATGCTCATGATTCCCCCAGCATGAAAGCTAGTGGCCTCTGTTTCATTTTTTAACGAGCTTGCCACAAAGAAGAGAAACTATGCTCGTGGTTTCTTCTTGATCATGGATTCCAAGAGGATAATGCTCTGGAAGGGTACCATATCAAGGGACAAAACTCAGTCATGGCTTCCAAGACATCTTTGTTGGATGGAAGAGAATCACTCTGGAAGGAATACATGTCGAGGGTTGTGACAGGGGTAAGGAGATCAGGCTCCAATAACCCTACTGAAGAGATTACCATGTCAACTACCGGATCAAAATCGTCAGAAGTTGAAGTCATGGGAGATAATGCCACATAATTGACATGCGGCGGGGGTGATATTGTCTGCATATAAGAACCACTTAGGGAGGTAACCCAGTCGGGGTTGATGAATGAAAGTTGATCAATAGTCACAATTCTTCCATCGTGAGGGCAAGATATCACACGGAAAAGAGTGGATACAAGAGCTTTCATAGCATAGACATAATCCCACCCAAGGAGTAAAGTGAAATCCAAGGGGTCTCGGACTACCATGACATCGATAAAGACAATTTTCCCTCCCAAAGTTACAGGGAACTGAGGAAGGATCCCTAAATGTTGACTAGTTCTTTTGTTAAAAGCTATCAGATTCTGTGTAACCGGTGCAAGCTGCGGACAACCCAAAGCGTACCAAGCAACAGAAGACAAAATACTAACGGACACACCTTCATCCATCAGCGTTTGAGGAACATCCCGACCACGAATCTATACTGTAATATGGAAAGGAACGTGAGAGGGAAGATGAGGTCCAGTCAGCGCACCCCAATCAAAAAGGATGGCTTCAATACTTGGAGGGGGTTCCAGAGGAGGAGGAGGAATGCCCCCAGGCATGGCAGAGTCTGTATTAACAAGAAAAACATGGGCAGTATCGGGTTTACTCTCTAGAGGGAGAGTAGGATCGACCGATGATTGGATCGGATCAACCAAAGGTGGACTTGGATAGACCACTTTAGCACTCTTCAGAGGAAGAGTGGGACTGACCGAGGAAGGGACTGGATCAGTCACTTCGACATTCCTCAATGGAGGAATGGGATCGACCGATGGCGAAACTGGATCAACCACTTTGGCACTCTTCAGAGGAAGAGTGGGACTGACCGAGGATGAGATTGGACCAGTCACTTTAGCATTCCTCAATGGAGGAATGGGATCGATCGACGGTGAAACTGAATCGACCACTTGAGTTTCATTCTCCAAGGGAAGAATGGGGTCGATGGGTAGAAATGGATCGACCGCTTTTGTGTCGCTCTCTAACAGGAGAGTGGGATCGATCAAGGATGAAAACAGATCGACCACTTTGGTGTCACTCTTTTGATGAAGAGAGGGGCTGATCGATGATGGAATTGGATCAACTACTTGGGTTTGTGGTTCAATCGAGGAGGAAACTAGGTTGACCACCTGATCAACCGGACTGACTGGGGATGGAACCGGATTGACCAGTCCATCAACCAATGATGGGTCGGAGGAAAGCTTACGATAACCTTTACATAACATGCAAGGGAACTTGACAGTTTTCTTCTTCTTACCAACCTGAACCTCACTAGTTGACGGGGTATCATCGACATTATTGACAGAGGCCAATGACACGGAGGACCACATTTCTAAGACCTGGGTAAGACCGGGACAATCCCTCAGAAAGTGGTCACCCTTACAAAGGCTGCAAGGGAATTTGGGTTTTGGATTCTTCCTTTTAATCTTGTTGACCTCATCAACACTCCCAGTATTATTAA
>ML788893.1:222345-256881 GCA_009831015.1 Picea engelmannii
TATCGAAAGAGAACCAAAAGGAGCATGGTGCACCTGAGATAGGAAGGGAACATACACTTAGGTGAGGAGAAGGAAAATGGTCACATATAAAGGGAAACAAGCGGGAAAAGGAAATTCGACAAAAGCAGTACAACAAGACAACGTTAGGAGGAATTGAAGGTTGGAAAGGATCGATGGGACATCACATTAATTGCAACAACTGGAGTTGGCAAAGAAAGAGTAATGGTAAGTAAGAAATCGTCGAAGATGCATTGAATCGATAATTAAGTTGCATTAAAACCATAATCAAGGAAGCGTCCTCAATAAGATTCATCATAAATCCATACAACACACAGACGTGGGAGCCAATAGTCTATTCATGAAAAGAGAATAGACAGAGAACAACAAAGGATAAAGAGCACAGTGTGACTACACAGAGATCACAGAGACCATTCGAATCTAGTAGACATTTGACATGCACTTCCATCACACCTCCTAATCAAGCAAAAGCGAGCCAGACCACTAGAAAAACCAAAGTTCAGACCAGGTCACGAGGACAGGCGGAAGAAGGTGAACAACAACCATTGGAGATCATAAATATTGATGAAATCCCATCTCCAGACACAACACCAATGAACCCTACACCCATAATGGAAGAAATCCAACAACCAACATCGGAGGGGACATATACAGATATATCAACGGAAATACAGGAGCCACAGAACCAAGAAACAAAAACCCTAAAGGAGGTGAAACCGGAGAATGCCGAAGCATATCCAATAGTTAATGGAATGACGTCGATTTGGTAGTCAACATTTGAGCCGGACGAGTCACAGACAACCATATCAGACCACCCAACACAAGGGATGGTCGAAGATGCCTCATATTGGCCGGAATTATATACAAAGGAAAAACTGAAAGCCGCTGGAACTTTGAGCCAATCACCATTGGAAAAGAAAGACAAGATACAGATACCCAGGTCACCTCGCAAGAAACCTGTAGCAGAAATCATTCTCCATGCATACCAGAGGGGGTACATGTAGGAACATACCTGCTGGCTATATAGGGAAGCTCAAATACTCTGACCACGATGTAGTAGATGAAGACAAGTTCTCGGAACTTGCGAAGATTATATTTTTACAGACTAGAGTCATAAATAAGGTTGGGGAACCGGTCTATCAGCCACTCCAATGGGAAACCGGGTTGGAGAAAACAAGAATTTTATCTTTGTTGGACCTACCACATTTTGGCAGAGGTCAACATGCGACCACATGTGTCAAACAATTGTTAGCAGTTACGCATGGCAGGGACATATGGTAGGATAAGCTCATCTCAATAGAAATTGAGCTTATCACGAAGATAACAAGGTTACCAATTCAGGGTATGGATCCCGCGCAGTTTCTGGATGACAAATCCAGGGATAAAAAACTTGCCGAAGAGATGAAGAAGAAGTATGGTACTGACAGAGGGACAAGAGGGATCATCATCAAGAGGATCAATGATGCCATGACACAACTGGGAGTGAAAATCTTGGCCTGTAAGCTGCTAAGAAAATGCCGCAGGGAGGAATTTCCAGCTGGAGTTGTCGTATTTGAAGCTCAATGCACAGAAGGAAACATAGTGAGTTGGGAACCATACCTCTTGAGCTTATTCCTGGATGAATGCAAGGATGCGCAGGATCTAGGAACATAGTTTCACTACTCATGGAAGATCACATTGATAGCCTTCATGGGATGGAAAGTGCCAGGGTATGTATTTTTTTGTACCAGACCCAAACTGAATCAGGGAGTGATATATTTGTTGCTCAGATCCAGGCTTGAGGCTAGGAGCAAGAAGGTGAACATGGCCATTTTTGAAGGATACCTACATGACCTGCAAGAAGCCATCTCCAAGATGTGGAGAATAACACCAGAGGCTGTCGCGCAATATGGGAACATTTCCAACTTCAGGACCACATGACATACAATGTGGATATAGGCACGGAAGGATCCTGCGAAGTAGTGGCTACAAATGCACTATTGTATCACAGAGGGTGACATCGACATGGTCATCAATGAATGGAGGATTCCATCCATCACCCAGGATATGTCGGAAGGAACAACAAAATAAGAGGAAGGGTAGGAAGAAACCTAACCAAAATAAATCCAAGTGCCCAAGAGACGAAGAACGGGCTAGGGAAAGAAAACATAGACATACGAAGGGCCAACGAAGATAGGGCCCCAGAACGTGAAGAAAGATAAGACACAACCAACCAAGGAGCAACAAAAATAGGCTGAGCCCACGCAAGAGATCACAGTAAATCCCAACCCACAGGAACCGGGGGGAAACAAGAGGCCATCCACACAACATGGAGGCATGCACAAGAAATCAAAGGCCCAAATAGCACTTCCAGAGTATACGATCATAGACGATGATGGGGAGATGATAGACTGAATGGTCCACGAATGTCTATCCCAGAACTTTGACCATGTTGTGCACCACATGGATAGGATTGAAGATAAATTGGTAGACATGCGACAACTCCTCAAGAAAATCGGGGAAGGGAAACCAAAAAGTAGTAGGGGAATCGAATCATTAGCACCACAGACAGAAGGAAGAGTGCAATAAGAAGAACGAGATTCAGTCCAGGCAATACTGCAACCACATGTAACATTCCACATCACCCCTAGTATGATGTGCATGGACGAAATTGTGGGGCAGACAACCTTGAAGGACTTAAGCCAAATCCAACTAGTGTTGACGAGGATACCATTTGAGGCACTACATAGGTTGCAGGTTAGTGTGAACCACGAGGTACAGTCTCGAGCACTCAAGGAATTAACCGAATTGAAGTAGGAAAGGAAGAAACGAGACATGCTAGAAATAGTCTATCAGCAGGCTAAATCTGAGACCCAGGAGGAAAGGGAGCATATAAAAGGATTGAAGAAGAAAGTGGTAGGAACTTATGAGAATATTCCACAAATCGCATTGAGAGAGGGAATCACAACAACAAAAAATATTGATCAGATTGCATAGGAAATTGATCAATATCAGAAGGAGATAGAGAATCTCCTGGAAAAACTCACACCAACCACTCCACTAACATTTAAGGAGCAAAGGAATAAGGAAGCAACAACGCAATGACAAGAGATAGAGAAATAGGTCAACACAACAACTGACTTGTTTGATAAAGCAGTGCAATTTTGGACTAGCTTAGAGGAGGATCAGCAGGTCCAACAGTGGGAAAATGAAGAAGAAAGGGTCAACGCAGTGATCCAAGAGCTCAAGTAGAAGAACAAGACAATACCAATCAAACAAGGCGTCAAAGGGAAATATGACTTGAAGAGATTGCAGGTAAAGCTAATTACTGCACAAACCCATAAGCATGAGCAACATGCTCAAATGGAACCGTTTCAAGAACGGGTAGAAGAAGTGCTGGCACAAGAAGAGGAAGCCAAGGAAAGTATAGCAGAAACCCATGAAGAGTGTGTGTAATTGATCAATGATGACACTGCAGTCCAGACGATGGACACACTCAAGGAGAAGACTGTGCAAGTGCAGACACAGGCAACAGAACTGAAGGAAAAGTTCCAGGCAATCACCAAGGAGATCGAGGGAGCACACAAAGGTTAGGTGGCTCAGGAAGAGCCACATGTCAGTGTTGGGGGCCTATTGGAGGTAGGCCAAAGGCCAAAGTGGAAAATCATGGAGTTTTGGGAAATAAATCATGCACGAGAAAAGCGACAACTGGAAGGAAGCACAACACGTGCGCATGCAAGGAAGGCAATAATTGGAAGGAAGAACAACACACATGCATGGGAGAAAGACCTAACGACAATAGGGTTAGGGTTTTGGTAATGCATTGTAAATGGATAAGGAGCCAGAAGCATATAAATAACGATACATAGGTATCATAGGGGGTTGGATTTGGTGTTGTTCTGTTCGCTTCAAAGTATTATTATGTTATTGTAGTTACACATGAGTTGATGCGAGAGGTAACGTTTTGATGTAAGACCTATTTTGTATAATATGTTGAGCTAGAGAGGACAAGGGAGGGTAGATATTGAGGGTTAGATCGCAGGCTATGGATCCTGGTGCAATCTAGTCCGCCTCATCTAAGATCTCACCTGACCGAGAAGAGTTGTAAGTGTGCGATACTGTAGATGCGAACATAATATAATAAAAGAGCTGAGAGCCAAATCTTTGTGGATGTAGCCCCAGGAGGGGGTGGACCATGGTAACATCTATGTTATGTGATGAATGTTTGCATATCTTATTGTATGAAGCAATTATTATTATGTTGAATGAATGAGTTATTTTATTTCTTGTTTAAGTGCTTTTGCGATATTAAGGGAATAAGCCTATGGATTTACTCCATAAGTCGTGAATAATAGTGTGTTGCATTGGCTAGTCATAATAATGGTTCAATATTTAGCTAGCTTATCTCACACTCAATCCTAGGTTGTAAACACCTAAGTATTAAAGCCACCCATTAAAGCTATCCCGGGTGAGACTGCATAATGCATTCTGTGTGCTACGTTGCCTTCTGGTTTACCAGGAGGGCCGATAGTTTTAGAGGCTTTGTTGGAAACCCAAACAGACATGAACCCTGGGTCAATAAAATCAGACAATATAGGAGAGAAGTAACCAACAAGTATGGTATCCATTAATAAATTAGGGCCATCTAATTATTTTGTAAGATCAACAAGTTTTAGAAACATATCACCTCTCCTAATTTTAACAACATCCAATTAATACAACATTTATCTTAAAGATTTAATCCTTTTAAGGTAGCAAGTGTTAATATGCTTTATTCAAAAACTAGAAAGAAGGTTCTATTCTCTTCTGTGGGTGTTTCTTAGACTTGAAATTTTTTTCACAAATGTTCCCACAACTTCCTTGTAGAACTTCGTCATTCTCTAGATCCTTTTGGAGATATTATCTAAAATGCATAATCATTGTTGAAAAAATGGTTGAAATTTGTGTTATCTCCTATATTTTATGGATTAGGTCTGTTATTTTCTAGATTCCATCTCCAATGCATTTTCTCATAGCCAACAACAAACTAGAGGAACCTTTCAATTTTCTATTGGTTTCTGGGACGTCCTCAAGGGTAAGTGTTGGTTGAATTGCAGTTAAAGGTTCAAGAGACAATGATTTCAGAATTAGAGCTTTCTCTAATTCATTTATTCTTTCTTTTAAAATTAAATTTTCTTTCTCAATATCAAAAATTGATTCTTTTAGTGCTTCTGTGGTTTCCTTGTGAAATTGTACAATTTTTGAGGGTGCAACCCCATGAAAATCAATTTATGGTTTCCATTTTTAAGAAAATTTCTTATTTTTCATGTTAAATTTCGCTATGACCAATTTCTTGGAATTTTTATGGTAGGTCACGGGGTGAAGTGTGACAGATTCTTCTTCAAATATGTTTGGCTCTTGGGTAACAATAGTTTCAACAATTTCCCTCATCTCTAGAAACCTTTGTTATAACCAACTATCACTTCATGTACATCCATAACTTAGGGGCTTTCCTGAATTTCAGGTATCTCTAGTCCCATTTTTTGAGTTTCTCTCTTTATTCTAAGAGGAGTATACACACCATGATTTTTTCCAAATTTTTCTTCGTAGGGTCTTTATCACCACCATCATGTGAATTTTCGGCTAGTGTTTTTCTTGGTTCTAGACCACTACTTCTAGGTTCTGTTTTTATAGAGGTATCTCTCTTTGAAACACTAGGTGAATTATGGTTTTTGCTTGTTGCCTCTTTGCCCTTTTGTCTATAGCACTAATTAGTGCAAGACAATTCTTCAATGTCATTCATGACCTCTTCAATTGATGTCTTGATGATATTTTGATTGTCTCCTCCTCCTTGAATTATTCAGACTTACAAAATAAGAAGAATATTCCACTAGAGAAGTGTGTAGAAAATAATTCCTTAGGGTCAAAACCCTCGATGCATTAAGATTCCTTTAAACCAAGGTAATCAAATTGACCTGCAAATTCATACAAGTGAGAAATATGTTTGACAACAATTTCCCCAACTCTTCGAGGTAATGGAATGAACTAATTCTTCCTATTTTCAATAAATAAGAGTGCCCAATATTTGTACTGTCTACACACCTCAGTGAAAAAGAGTTTCTTAGATACATAAAAGGGGAGCAAGAAGGATTTTCCTAAGAAACTGAATAGCCTTAGAAAACCAAAATCCTCCATAGTCTCAAAAATTGCTTTCTCGACGAGAAAGGAGGCAACCTCTAGTGACAGTTTCAATGTAGTAGGACCAACGATTAATTTTTTGATTCATAAATAAAACTATTGTGGACCACGTAGAAATTGTATTGAGATTTATGTCTCTATAAATATGGATACCACAAAAACACTGGTTCCAAATTGAAATCAACAATCCTTTCCCTCGGTAAGTGTTCAAAGATGTGGCAGTAGGCTATAACATATACCAAACAAGAAGTCATAAAATTTTCTGGTTTTTCTCAAACCACCCAGTTGAGATGAAATCTCATTTGAAATAATTCGGTCACATTCAATTAGGGCGTCTTCATGAAAAACAAAGTGAAGAACATAAATAGTTTATTTCGACATAGAGGTTGTGGACTCCAATCCAATCATTCAAGAAAAAATCCAGGAGAATTATGTATAAGGGTATTTGAAAGAACTTACCTCAACTTGAGCGAAACTGCTATCAACTCTCGGGATGGTGAGATAGTTCTCGAGGAGATTTTCTCATCCTTTATGTTATTTAAGAAATTGATTTGCCTCCTCATTCTTGAACTGCATGGTGGGTTTTGGGAGTCACAACATTATCATGAAAACTGAGGGAGTCAAGGAGATTGGTGGCTTCCTTTGAACTTGAATTATCCTTGTTTTTGTAATGAATTTGTCTAGGCACCAAAGAATTAATTCTTTGAAGTCCATCACTTTAGGCATTGTTGGACACAGACCCATTCTGGGGAAAATACTATTTTTGGGGAGAAAAATAGGAAGGGAAGAAAGGGAAGCTGGAAGGAAAAGCAACACGTGCGAGGGAAGCATGTGGGGCGGGCATGCAAGGGAGACCTAATTATGTTAGGGTTAGGGTCTTTTCAATGTAATGCAATGGATGATGAGCTAAGAATATATATAAGTAGTACTTAGGAGGTCTGAGGGAGAGATATAGAGGACCAAAGAGGACATAGAGGGTACCTGAGTTGGATAGATATAAAAAGAGATCAATAGTACATAGGAGGTAGAGAGAATCCAAACGTTGTAAGGTTCGTAAGAACTACAACATTTTGTAAGATATTGAGCTAGAGAAGAATTGAGCAACTCGATCTCGAGGGTTAGATCCCAGGCTGAGGAGCTTGGTGTGATCTAGTCAGCCTCACAGGGATCACGAGGCCGGTTAAGATTGTAAAATCCAAGACTGTAAACATGCACATTGTGACATATTGTTGAGACATAATAAAGAGCTTGAGAGATAGATATTTGTGGATGTAGCCCATGAGGGGGTGAACCATGGTAAACCTTGTGTTATGTGATTAAATGTATGCATATTTATTGTTGTTAAGGAATTAAATACTAGATGAATGAATGAAGGAACTAGTTAGATATGATAATCCACATGCATGAATAAGAATGAAGGTTTAATCAAGAGGTTAGACTAAATAAATAAAGATCACAAGGTACAACTGTAGATCTCCACTCATTCCTCGATTGCAAACACCTAAGTATTGCAGCCACCCATAGAGCTATCTCGGGTGAGACTACGTAATACACCCTATGTACTACGTTGCCTTCTGGTTTACCAGGGGGGCCGATAGTTTTAGAGGGATTTTGTTGGAAGCTTGTTAAATTTGAGCCTAGGTCAACCTATGACAGTAAGGTAAGATCAGAGTAGATAAATGATAAAGTAGAATAACAAACCAACAAATGGTTCTATTACTGGTTGGAACAGGATGGGACTGAGTGAATGATATCTGCTGAAGAAATGTCAAAAGAATGCTAGATCTAATGACAAGATGTTAAGAGAATGAGAATATAAAAGGGGATGTTGAGATTGTGGAACACAACGAAGGTAGAGATAGAGATATGGTTGAAAACAAAGGATCTGGAGTTTGCACAGAAAGATAATAAAAACCTAAAGTTAACACTGCACAAATATCTAGGCAAGTATGTATTCAACGACTTGCATGAAGTATTTTTTTGTGATTTCCCACACATGTTGCAGGAGTGGATATTGAGGTTGAAAGACAACCATCCTACAAATTGTATCATACAACTAGAGTGGAATCCTGTAGAGATCATGTAGTTACAAAAAGTTGACAACAAATTTACGCGTGTAATATATTTCTGCTTATACAAAAATGTTGCATGATTTATCATAGAATTTGCAGAAGATACAACGAAGTATTACAATGCAACATATCAAGAGTTATTGAAGGGACCTCAAGGTAGGTATATTGGATTTCTATATACTTCCATTAAGATATTACTATATAAAAAAGGTGTAATGACAATGGCCTCAGACAACTAAACTCCTCTGCGTGCATGGGGGAAGGGGGGAAGCACTGGCATGAGAGGGAGAAATGGGTAAAGGAAAGAAGGAGAAGGCCTTGGAACCAATCATGATGGAGGAATACCAGATCAAGCATATCATGGAAACAACTAGAAGAATGCATAGTGGAGTACCCTACCAATATAAGATGAACACCAAGAAGAGAGCCACAGACACGAGGGAGGGCTTCGGAAGTGATGAAGAAGAGGTAGAGGATCTCCAGGCTGTGGAGAAGATTGAGGAAATCCTGCGCACAACATATGAAAGAAAGACGAGAGGTCCAAGAGTAGGAATATAAGGAAACACTCCTATCCATTTCAGTGTTAGTGTGGAACCCATAAACCCATGTGCAACTAATACACAAATAAGAACACCACCATTTAGACAACCAAATTTATGGATAAGGAATATAGCAGGAAGTAAATATACACAGGGAACGCCAATTGGAGGAGACAACTCAGGAATCATTATTCAAGTATCTACACCACGCGAAGGTAGTAGTTTAACATTCAGAATGGCATGACATGAACCCACCATCAGGTTACTAGAATTCAAAGGAGAGGAGTCGAAGGACCCTGAGAAACACTTGCTCATTTGTGAAAATATCTGGGAAGAAAATAAGATCACATATGAGGACACTAAACTTGTGCAGTTAGCCATCATGCTAAGAGATTGCGCATTGGATTGGTACATGAGCTTAGCTGCAAATAGTCAACCAGGGACAACCAGAACGATTGAAGATATGAAAAGGATATTGATAAATGAATTTCAGAATCCTATATCATATGATCAATACATGAATGAGATGATAGAGATTAGAAAGAAACCATGAGAATCTATGTGGGAGATTGACTACATATTCAAATGTTTGAAGAGAAAGATAAAGTATGTCATGATAGATATGCATCATAGGCATATGTTTGTCAATTCACTACTCCCACACTTGAAATACCCCTTGTGAAAACATAAGTTTCAAACCTAGGTAGAGGCTCTATAGGCATCCCTACAAGTAGAAGAGAACCAATATCGGAAGACATATTCAGCCATAGAGGAGATGAAGGAGGATCTGAAGAACTTAACATTTCATCTAAACCAGAATAGGGGTAAGGAAAAAAGAGAATTCATTTGGTGTACCACATGTAGACAAAAGGACACCATAATAATGAATGCCCAACCTTCACGCAGTACATGGAAATAGGACAACCAAACCCTTTTCCAACAGGAGGACTATGGTGTGAAATCTGTAAAAAACAGGGGCATGAACCATATCACTGTCCAATGATGCAAAAATAACAGACAATACCTAATATTTCATATTGTAAATTTTGAAAGTCAGTAGGCCATGATGACAAATATTGCAGGACCATGGACCTGATGAGGGAAATAAAATCATATGTTTACAGGGTGGAGGCATAAATGATGATCGAGAAAGCTGCACCATAGTTTAACCAAGTACCAGCGCCATATAACACTGCGCAACAACAATATAACACTGCGTAGCCACAATACAATACCGTGCAACCACACTATAATCTCGCGTAGTATAACCAGGCGCCCCAATACAACACACTGCGAGGAGATCGAGATGGCTACAGAGGTGGAGGAAGAGGAAGAGGATGAGTGGTATGCCACAATTGTCAACAACCAGGAAAGTATGCAAGAGAATTTCCACTTCCACCTGTGACATGTATGTATTGTCGTGCATCAGATCATGACATAGAATACTGTCCTACACTATTGGGGAAGATCCAAGAAAAGAGAAATCACAACAATCAGAATGTTCAGTGGATTTCTACGAAGGCAAGGGATGACAAAAGATATCAACATAGTTACGAAGGGAGGAGCTAAGACAAGAAATGATGCAGTAAGAAAAGATCCAACACAACACCAATGGGTGAAGAAGAATGTTGAACCACAGAAGCAGTTTGATGCATAAAACAGAAAGGCGATATTTAAGCAGGTTAGACAAGAATTCTTGAAGTCATACATTGCATCAACATCAACTATGCAACATACTTAGGAAGTACCAACATATGAGATGCCTCCATCGCTGGATCACACCAATGAAGCACAACCCCTAGGACAAGTAAGTACGATTAAGGATTTTTTGCAATCCTGTGTCAAACTACTAAATGATCCATCATATTTTAAAGTGTTACAAAATATGTTAGAAAGATGTAGCAAAGAGGTAGAGGGAAATCTATAATAGAAAATAGTTAATCAACTGCATACAAGGAGGATAACATGCAAATAATTTAGACTGAACACCAACATTGGAGATTTCAACATGGGAGATATTATACTGGATTTAGGATCTGAATTAAATGTGTTACCCAAGAAGAAATGGAAATGTATGGGATATCCCACATTAGGATATTCACCTGTTCAACTGAAACTATCCAATCAACACATAGTTATACCAATTGGAAGGATAAAGGGAGTGAAAATAATCTGGATGGAGTGCGCACTAAAGCTGATTTCGAAGTGATAGAGATAGTAGATGGCACAACACCTTATCCAACATTGCTCAGCTTGGATTGGGTGTTTGAAAACCAGGTCATAATCAAATTAAAGACAAGGAATATGACATTCAAGTCAGGAGAATACATATTCATTGCGCCATTAGATCCATTAGAAGGGGAAAGGTTTGTAGAACCCACTTGTCTAGACCTTGAGGAAATTAACCATTTGTACAAAACCACCGCACGAGAATAATATTATGTGAAGTATCATATCACGCATGTCAAACTCAAATATAGGTTTGGATAATTTTAAGCAGAGGTTACATGAAGTCTCCATAAGAAGATGCACAAGAATAGACCACATAGTAAGATGGGTAGGTACAAAGATGATAGAACCTCCCAGCTTCCATGGGGTGAATGAATTAGAAGCCTTATTAACAAGATCCAAAGATGAAGTGTTATAAAATCAGAGGATATTAGCTCTGGATATATCACTCAAGGAAACACCTGCAAGATGGTGGGGTGCACACAAAGAGACAGTCAAGGAATGGTACCAATGTAAGCGGTTACTGCACATCAGATTTGGCGCAGAACAGGGAAGCAACCAACTGCAGAAATATGATGGACAAGGGACACCAACATAACACTTGGTGAAGTGAATCATACTATGGAGAATGAAACCACCAGAGGAATGGCCTAATCACTTTATTCAAACATTAGAAAGGATTCCAACAATCTAGTATATAGACCAGGAATTACGTAGAGGAACTACAGACTGAACAATATTACAACAGAATTTTACAGTCACTTTCTCATTTGAACATAAGAACCCCAACATAGAATCAACACTCAAACAAATCAGAAGGGCGATATTCATTAAGGAACCAGAAGTTGAACTTATGATAGAAGATCAATAGCAGAACAAACACATAGTAAAAGAACTACTGTCATGCTACCATGCGCAGGAAGAAGCACCATATGAGGATGACCCACAAAACATTAATATAACATAAGTTGAATGTGAAAGAGAGGTGGAGGGTACACCTCTGGAATCATAAGTATTTTTTGTGCTGATCAAGGTGAAGAATGTCAACATTAGGACAAATAAGAATCCCAAAATGGCCAACATTGGAGACTACTGGGATGAGCAAACTGTAGAAATCATAACAAAGTTGTTGCATGAGTATAATGACTTGTTCCCAACAATGTTCACGGAAATGAAAGGCATATAAGGGGATTTAGGTGAAATGAATATACCTCTCAGACCTGAGGCAAGACTGATAAAAAAAAGAATAAATTGACAGGATGTTGGAGGCTGTAATCATAGAACCAGTGGAGGAATCTTAATGGGTAAGCCCTATGGTAGTTAAGGAGAATAAGTAGGGATGGATAAGGATATGTGTCGACCTAAGGAAGTTGAATGATGCTTGCCTACATGACCCTTTCCCTACCCCTTTCATAGATGAGGTGTTGGAGAATGTAGGAGGCTAGGAAGCTTACTCATTCATTGATGGATTCTCAGGCTACCATCAGATATGGATAGCCCTAGAAGATAGGTACAAGACCACTTTTGCCACAAAATGGGGGTCCTACTAGTACATCAACAAGGATGATTGAGACTTCAAGATACCAAAACTATTGTGGGCATATATGAATGCATGTAAAAATTTGACAGGGCAGACACCATTCATATTGGTGTATGGACAAGAAGCAGTGGTGCCATTAGAATTTTTGGTACCTAGTCTACACGTAGCAACAATTAATAACATGACAGAGTGATCCTGTTGGCCCTTGACCAAGTTTTGGAGAACCCTGGTCACGTTTGACCAATTTTGGGACTTCGATAGGCTGGTCAAAGGTGGAGTGCAAGGTGAAGTGGAGATCGCGGGATATCGACCCCTTCTTAGGGAATTTCTGAGTTTAGGGTTTATGTAATGGGCATGGGATGTCAGCCCATGGGTTTACCTATGTTTAGGCCATTTTGTAATGTATAAATAGAAATCTAGGCGATGTAAGTAGGAGAGACCTATATGTGTAATGTGGCCAGTGAGCTAAGTGCAAACACCTATGGATGCTTCGTGCATACTTTGTGTTAATAACTTGCAGAGCTAAGTGTAAGTGATTGTAAGAAGGATTTGTGCTTGAAACTAGATCGGGGAAGGAGGATCTGGTGAGGTGCACGCAGATCTTCTGTCCTATGCGGAGTGGGTTCTTGTGGCTCTATGCTTGTAGAATATTGAAAGAAGACAATAAAGAAGAGAAGAGTTGGTGGACGTAGCCCCACACTGGGGTGAACCACGTATATCCTATGTTTTGGTTGCTTTGTGCATTATAGTTTTTATGTAGTTGAGGTGATTTATGCTTAGTGCAGTGATATATGCTAGATGCATTTGGTATAGTATCTTAGTTCTTAGTAATGTGAATGAATGGTAGGTCTGATCTATTTCTATATGCTAAGTGCTTAGATGTATTAGATATTGTTGAATATTGCGATGCTCTGTAACTAAAGTTTTGACATGCGATGTGAATAAGGGTTAAATACTGATGAATGTTAAATGCTAAGTTCTCTGTTAAGTGTTATAATCACAGATTTGTGTCCCAGCTAGGTTGTAGACACTTGTGTCCTGCAATCGCCCCTGCCTCTACCTTGGGTGAGACTTTATTTGCTTCACAGGTGTTGCTGAAAGGGTCAGTAGTTAGGTTTTTGTTGGTGCGTTGTTGAAGCGTTGAACCCTAGGTCTTCCCCTATGCCAACAAATGGTTCCATTGCTGGGACCTAAAACCATGATTGATATGAAATGAAGAAAATAAATATTTGTGCATAGATCTGCTGCTTTAGTGCGTGGTATTCTACTTGAATGTGAAGATTTGTGCTAAGAAAGGAATCGGATCTGAAGAAAAGAGGTAAGGTCGTAAAGCTTTGTGCTCTGAGAGAGGTAAGATAAGTGAAAATTTTTGTTTCAAAAGAATGAATCTAGGTATGTCTATTAGATTTTGTCCTAGTCTGAAAACTAGGGCACAACTAGAAGAAATAAGATTGGATATGAGTAGATCTGAAAAGAATAGTGAAAGATATGTTATTCTTATGCATTGTTGGCACAAGGACAGACCTAGGGCTCAACTCTCAAGAGTGCACCAACAAAACCCTAACTACCGGCCCTTTCGGCAACACCTGCGAAGCAGATGAAGTCTCACCCGAGGTAGAGGTAGGGATGGTTGCAAGAATCAGATGTTTGCAACCTTAGCTGGGACACAGATATGTGATTATATCACTTAGCAATCATATAGCATGGTTTATCCATCAACATTCAAACCTTACAACACTTTGCAGATAGCATAGAGTATCACAGTGAGTACTTAGATCTAAGATAATTTAGCACTTAGCCACAACAAGATAGATCGGGTTCAGTAGACCAAGAGTTAAGCATAAATCAGATCTAACATTCATTCCTATCTTAGAAGCACAAATCATAACTAAATCTATTTAATCACATCAAGCACTTAGCCAAGAAGGACATAAACACATTAGGTCGAAGCATAGAGCACAATACAAAAAGTTACCGTGGTTCACCCCCACCCTGGGGCTACGTCCACAAGATCTTCTTCTTTATTATCTCAGTCAAGCAGTTACAACACAGAGCTTCAACAATCCTTGCTTCACATAGGACAAAATATCTACGTGGCTCGCTAGATCCTTCTTCCTTGCACTTCAGCACAAAACAACTTGCAAGGTTCTTACAATCATCCACAACGCATTTACAAGATACATCTGATCACACAGATCCAGTTCTGGCACTAAGCTATCACATAGATGTACTAATCTCCCCTTTTTTCCCCTCCTTTCTTACATTGCCTAATTATCTATTTATAGATTACAAAAATGGGCCTAAACGTGGGTGAACCCACAGGATGACATCCCTTTCCCGTTACATTAACCCAAAATCCTAAAGGGACCCAAAAATAGGTCTAGTTTCCCTAATTTCTGCTTCGTGTTTTGCTCCATCTTTGGCAAGCTATTGAAGTCCCCAAAATGGTCAAATATGACCAAGTATTCTTCAAAACTTGGTCAAGGGCCAACAGGCCCCCAAAACTCACATGTGACTCGTCCCGAGTCACTCTAGTCTGATCAATTCTGCCTCGAATGCTTCGATCTTGGCTCGAGCTGCTTCGATCTGTTGCAGTGCGACAACCTCTTGCTCAGTGAATTCCTGGATCACTATGTCATTGAGTGGTCCTTCCAGGAACTGTTCTATAGTGATGACAACTTGTTCGAGTTCAACTTCCTGCCTTTCAAGGTCAACGAATAGCTCGCATGCCTTTTCTTGGATTGGTTGAAGTCGTTGGGAGACTTCCATCACTTCACTTTTTAGCGTATGTACTTGTTGTTGGGCTATGCATTGTTCTGCAAACCTCTTCATTCTTTCGACTGTGGTCAAAGTCTTTATCTGTGCCTGTAGCGTGTCTGCATGTTGTTTTTATTCTTGGAGCTGTGCCTCCAATGTATGCAATTTTGGATTCTCTGTGAGGGTTTCATAAGTCTGGGTGCTTCTAGCGCTTAGCTACTTGCATTCCAGGGAAAAGGTTTTTAATCGGCCAATTGCGCTTCGAGCAGTGGCCTATATTAGATATCTTATTTCTTGGGGGGTCTCGGGCACCGTGCGGGGCTCTAGATCTATGATACATTGTTGGAGTTGTTGTATTACTGCTTCCAGTTGGGCCACCTGCTGTGGGATACGGTATTCCATCTTCACTTCTATGACCGTCACAGAGTGAAGTGATTTGTGAACCCTTTCCTGTACTTCAAAATCCTCTGCTAGCAAATGTGCCTTTTCCTCGTCCCACTTCAATTTTAGGGCAATATTTTCTCGTTTTGCCTCACTTTTTTGTTTTAGAAGTGCTTTTTGTGCTTGCATCAAAGCCTGGGTACCTTGTGCTCTGTCTTCTTGGGCTCCTCGAAGGAGAGCTTCGACTTGATCAATGATCTGGTGTAGATGAGTGGGCTCATCGCCTGTTCCTGATGTTCCACTTATCAAGGGCGTTGTAGAAACTGCTTGGATAGACTGGATTTCCTGTTGCACTTCTTGGATTTCACCATTGATTCAGTTGAATATCTACTCCTGCTTTGCTTCTTTCTTTTCTGCGAGCTCTAGCGAAACATCATTCAGCATAGAAATTAAGAAGTCGAAGTCATCCAGGGTAATGGTAGTTTTAAGCGTGGTCCGAGTGGCCTTAGATTTATTTTGAGAGGAGGGTTTTGGTGGTGTAATATTTCTTTTCATGGAGGGATCATCCTCCTCTCTAGGTGGAGTAACCTCACCTTTGTTCTACTCAACTTTTGTGCCACCTAGTCCGTCACCATCACCTCCCTGCGTAGGTGAGATCGAAGTAGTCTTCGTGGACGTGCTAGGGACATCTTCAAATTTGTCATCCTTCTTAGTCTTGCTCTGCCCAGGTGTATCCGACATAGCTTGAGGGCTTTCCTTGTCGGACATGTCTGCGGGGTCCGCTGCAACAAGGAGGTCCACTGACCATTCCTTGGTAATCTCCTCTAAGTCATCTTCTGTCAGCTTGTAGTAGGATTGGAGCTACTGTTTATTCTCATCACCAAATGTTGTAATGTAGGTGAAGTGGAGGTCCATGCTGAATTTAATCAAAGGTCTAAACCTATGAAGTACATTTGGGGTGATTCGCGGTGTAGACTGAATTGCATTCTTCAGTTGGTTGAAATAGGTGTGGAAGACAACATTGGACTGCCACTACTTTTTCATGTTGTTGGAGTACCACAATGTACATAACTTCACGGCTAGTGGTTTGAAAGGTTCGATCTCTGGAAAAGTGGCTCCCTCTGGAAGTTCCCAAGCGATGAAAGAAATGAGTATGAGCAACCAACTAAAGTGTAACTAATACCCTTGGTATTGCGCTCCTCTGCAATCCAACTCCAATTGGTTTACAAGATACTATGCCCAATTCATCTGTAGTCCCTCGATGCACTTCCATGCGAGGTCAACTACGGAGCCAGTCACCTATGTTGGTCTGTTCTTACGAACTAACTTTCCCGTGATTAACTGACAGGAAAGGTGCACTGCACCACTCTGGATAGAGGCTACCTTATAGCCTTGCATGCCTTTCTCTACATTGCTATAAGTTTCTTTTATCTATTGTGCTAGTGCTCAGTCTGAGGCTTCCCTAGGTAAAAGTCCTGTGGGTCAGGGCCTTGCATGCTAAGTCCTGTGATCATAGTCAGATCCACAATGATGTGGTGGTCCAACCATAAGTATCCACTGTGGTAGCAAGACAAAAACAACTTGATGCATGCATTGACTTCCTGGTGTCTACTGAAGTGAGGGATCTTCATTACGTTGAGCAGTGTGGACTCCACGAGGTTCTAGGTCTAGGACTGCGGGACAATATTAGGATTTATTCCTTTGGTCTTTGTTAAGTACTTATGCGGAGCTAACATGATGTAGGTTTTGCGATCTCCAAGGTTAAAATCATTAAATTTCAGTGATGCGAGATTATCCTAGTGAGGACGTACTGCGCGCACCCCTTTCGGAAGATATGCGGTGATCAAGGTGTACTTAAAGTATCTAGGTACACTGTCATGGTTAATCTTGCCACTCAAAGGTGGTATGTAAATCGACAGAATTCATGGGATCAGCTTGGCATTTGCAATATTTTCTTTGTTCTTTGTTCTTGTCTCGGTCGTGGTTCAGGAAGTTCCTACTCCATGAGCAGTGGAGGGAGAAGCTTGGACTCCTCCTGTTGATGATGCTTGTACACCTGCATACATCCTTCTTTCTAACATGACTCTCTTATCCATTAAGTCAATCAAAACTTCTTCAACTACTTTCTCAACAGGGCTGAGCTCGTTCGACATGCAAGCTTGGGTCCACTAGATCAGGTGTGAAAATGAATTCACAGACTACGATGAATAGTATGGGAACAAGGCAATGATAGCAGGGTGAAGTAATCTCAAGTTTCAGGCTCAAATTCTCGTTTAGAAAAAGTATTTTCAATGCGTGGTGTGACGAACTAAGTAGGGAAACTTAGCAACGGTCGGTTTGCAACGGATAAGAGGCTGCATTAACTGATGTTCTGTCCATATGGCGCAGTCTAATGGTCTAGTGGTGAGCCATAAAGGAGTTTCGACCCATTCAGAGAGAAATTAAAATGATTATATTGGATTCCAACGACTATATTTCTGTTCCATGGCGAAGTTCCATAGGTCATTGTTCTGATATCCCAACGAAGCTCGATTCCTGTGATTTTTCCTTCTGCGAAGTTTCCTCTGGAGTCTTCTGTAACTTTCCTATTTTGGCCCTCTTCTTACTTAGATTCCTAGCCTTTTTCCTAGTAAGCTTCATCTCGGTCATCCTTTTTCCATTCTGATTCTTATCTTCTCTTGACATAGTCACTTCACGCTGCTTAGGTTCGTTCTTCAGATCCAAAGGTAATAGTCCTTCATCATATGGATTAGGTATTTCGGTATTCTGTGGTTCCTCTAATTATATTATAACTTCGATACCCAAGTCCCTGGTCTTCAATGGATTAGGTTTGTCCTCTTGTTCTTTCATCAAGTAGGAGATCCTTTTAGACATAAATTCCATGAGTTCTTGCTTCTTCTGTTCTAGAGCGTCCTTTTCTTCTGTTCTCTGGATCTAGTCTTTTTCAATCTAGATCATGCCTAACAAAGATGGAAATGGGGCATGGTCCTTAATAAATTTAATAACTTTGAATTCTTCCTCTGTCGAAGTTCCATGGGTACTCATAGCTATCTGGGTAATTCTGCCACATAGGGTTACCATTTTTCCTTTAAAAAATCTGATGGTTCCTAGTGAAGGGACCAGAGCAGGCCTTCCTAGGGTTTCCCAAGTGATTTCTGTCATAATGTTCATCGATGTTCCCTCATCCAGAGAACAGTCAATGTCGAATTCTCCTATGCTTACTTTGATTTTCTCCTTTTCTTTGAAGATCTCTGACAAACTGATATCCTTATGGTCATCTAGGATTTCTTTTATTTTCAGTAACATGATCTCTGATTCTTTCTGGGGTTCTTCTATATTTTTAGTCTCTTGATCTCCTGCAAAGTTTTCTTGTTCCATATTCATCTTTTCAAGTCTAGCAATCATTCTAGGGCAATCCAATACTTCATGGTCCATAGCTCTACAACAAAGGCAACTAGGGTTTCTCCCAGGGCATTCCTTAACAAGATGTCCTGGTCTTCTGCAATTGTAGCAAAAAGTTAATCTTCTCTTTCTCTTTAATGATCCCCAACTCTTTTTGTATTGCGTGCTAGGATCATAAGGGCTAACCTGCAAAAGTTTCTTTCTAGGGTCCTGCATCCATTGGTTAGTCCAAAAACTCTTTCTATGCATAGGTATAACATATCTTTCACTATTCCTATCATACATATTCATATCAAACTTTCTTTTATCTAACAATGCTCTAGTTTTTAAGTTGAGACAAAATTTATCAAGCATACCTAAATCTATACGTTAGAAGTAAAATTTTTCACTTATTTGCTTCCACAGGGCACAAAGATTTCATATCTAAAACTTGAACTATTCTTACCTTTACTAGAGGCTAGAGCTTACAGATCTTACCTCTTTTCTGTAGAAATTTCTACTTTTATCTTTCTTAGAGAACAAAGTGTTCAGATCTCACTTCTTTTCTTCAGTGTCAACCTCTTTTCTTGTAGATCTGACCTCTTTCCTTCAGATCTGACCTTTCTTTCTCGGCACAAAGCTTCGCAGGTCAAGTAGAATAATGTGCACTAGGGCAACAGATCTACGCATAGATCTTATTTCGCACAAATAATTTTCTTCTTTAGTTCCCAGTAATCACAGTTTCATGTCCTGGCAACGGAACCATTTGTTGGCACAAGGGCAGACCCAGGGTTCAACGCTCAAGAGTGCACCAACAAAACCTTAACTACCGGCCCCTTCGACAAAACTTGCGAAGCAGATGAAGTCTCACCCGAGGTAGAGGTAGGGATGGTTGTAGGACTCAGATGTTTGCAACCTTAGCTGGGACACAGATCTATGATTATATCACTTAGCAATCATCTAGCATGGTTTATCCATCAATATTCAACCCTTACATCACTTCACAGATAACACAGAGTATCGTAGTGAGTACTTAGATCTAAGATAATTCAGTACTTAGCCACAACAAGATAGATCAGGTTCAGTAGACCAAGAGCTAAGCATATATGAGATCTAACATTCATTCATATCTAAGAAGCACAAAGCATAACTAAATCTATTTAATCACATCAAGCACTTAGCCAAGAAGGAGATAAACACATTAGGTCGAAGCACAGAGTACAATACACAGAGTTACCATGGTTCACCCCCACCCTAGGGCTACGTCCACAAGATCTTCTTCTTTATTATCTCAGTCAAGCAGTTACAACACAGAGATTCAACAATCCTTGCTTCACACAGGAAAAAATATCTATGCGGCTCGCTAGATCCTTCTTCCTTTCACTTCAGCACAAAACAACTTGCAAGGTTCTTACAATCATGCATAGAGAATTTACAAGATACATCTGATCACACAGATCCGATTCTGGCACTAAGTTATCACACATATGTACTACTCTCCCCTTTTTTCCCCTCCTTTCTTACATTTCCTAAGTATCTATTTATAGATTAAAAAAATGGGCCTAAGCATGGGTGAACCCACGGGCCGACATCAATTTCCTGTTACATTAACCCAAAACCCTAAAGGGACCCAAATATAGGTCTAGTTTCCCTAATTTCTGCTTCGCGTTGCGCTCCATCTTTGGCAAGTTGTCGAAGTCCCAAAAATGGTCAAATATGACCAAGTATTCTTCAAAACTTGGTCAAGGTCCAACATGCATAGAAAGAATTTTTGGACTAACAAATGGATGTAGGATCCTAGAAAGAATTTTATGCAGGTTTTCTACTGTGATCCCAGTGCGTAGTAAAGGAAAGGTTGGGTGTCATTTAAAAGAAAGAGAGGATTAACTCTTTTCTATAGCTGCAAATGATTGAGACATCTTGATAAGGAATTACCTAGTTGAGGTCCTAGTTGTCTTTGCTGTAACGCTATGAACCATGAAGTTTTGTATTTCCCTAGAATGATTGCTAAAGTTGAAAATATGAATATGAGACAAGAAAACCATGAGATAGGCCAAGAAACTAAGGATATGATAGAACCCTAGAAATAATTAGAGACTGTATTATTATAGATGAAAGAAACCCTGAATGATCACAGAGATATCAACTTATCAGAGATATTAAAAGAGAAGGAGTGCATAGAAACAAGAATAGGAGACTTCAACATAAACTGTTTTCTAGATGAGGAAACCGAGATGAATATCATGACAGAAAGAACTTGGGAAATTTTGGGAAAACTTGCTATGGTTCCTTCATCAGGAGGAATAGGATTATTTAGAGGAAATATAATAACCCTATGTGGAAGACTTACCCAGACATCTATGAGTGCTCATGGAACTTCGACAGAAGAATAATTTGAGATCATTAAGTTTGTTGAGAACAACGCCCCATTTTCTATTTTGCTAGGAAAAAACTGGATTGAGAAAGATCAAATACAAAGGAAACAAGAAGAGGAGGATCTAGAAAATAAAAAGAAAGAACTAAGGGATTTCATGGCTAGGAGAATAGTGCACTTACTGGAAGAACAAGAGGACTAGTTGAAGCTATTGAGGACTAGAGATATGGATGTTGAAGTTGAAAGAACAAAGGAAGACTTGAAACACCTATCTGTACAAGAGAGTAGAGCACCTATCCCAGAAAGAGAAGAAGTATTACCCTTGAACCCTATGAAAGACCCTCCATAGTGCGAATTTACTATTGCAAGAGGAGATAAGAAAAATAATGGAAAGAGGAAACCAATGACTCAGATTATAGGAAATAAATCCAGAAATCTCAGCAAGAAGAAAGAAAAGTTAGAAAAGTTATAGAAAGTTCTAGGGAGGATTTCACAGAAGGAAGGTTTGCAGAACTGGAACTTCACTGAGATATCAGAACAACGAATATTAGAACTTCACCATGGAGAAGAAATATGACCGTTGGAGGCGTCCCGACATTTAGCCCGATGCTCTAGAATGGCTCAGACTGTAGTTATGTCCCGAAAGATCACCATTAGATAGTTGGGACTGTGCCATAACAGATGGAATTTCATTGATTAAGGCATTCCTACCCATTGGAGGAATCCATTATGACATTTCCTATTTATCCTGTCGAGCATTTGACTAAGAAAACTTTTGCTAATTGTGATTATTCGAGCCCACAAAGAACTAGTTTCTTTCACGCAGTTCCTATTGAGAGCTCGCCACCTGTTCTGTTACATATAGTATTTGATCACCGACCTGAGATACCTAATTGTTAGCGTGCATGTCAGGTGACTTCAACGAAGTATAGAAATCCATTGAAGAGATCCTCATAGACCTCATGGCTAAGAAGGTCATGTCTATAGGAGTCCAAGCCTCATCGACGAGAGGAGTGCAAGAATCCTCGTCGATTGCTCGTGGATCTGGACCATCCTGAAATGCGACAGAGAAACAAACCAAGAATCGTGATGACTTGGTGAATGTGAAGCTCATCTCATCTATCCTACCTAATTATATCCCGCCTCTAGCTAGCACAGTGAGCTGTGACAATGTACTGAGGGACTTTGACTACACTTTGATCATTGCATACCTCCCGAAGGGGATACACGCAGTTGGACTACAGTTATGACAAATCATGACGTTGAATATCAGTGACTTCAACTTGGGAGATCGCAAGAACCATGGAATGCTCACCGCACACAAGTATTTGACTAGGACCAAGGGGAAGAAGTCGAAGATCATCCCACATCCTTGGACTGTGGACATCACGAGGTCCAATATCCTGAATGTGATGAAGACACCACACTTTGGAAGGCATCAGGAGGTTAACGTGTGCGTTAAAATCCTGTTGTCTTGCTTCCATGGAGGTTATCTATGGCTGGAAAAATGCATCACCATAGATCCGATGCTGATCCATCGGATCACTAGACTAAGCATGCAAGGACCAGACCCAAAAGAATTTTATCCAAGGAAGGCTGCAGATCGCTTCCTGGTGCAGAAAATTAAAGATACGTATGGTGATGTGAAAAATGGGAAGCGAGGCTACAAGGTAGCCTCCATTCAGAATGACACAGTGCAAATAGCCTTCCATTTGATCGCTGGTAATATAGTAAGAAAGAACAGACCCATGCAGTTCACAGGGTTCGTTGTTGACCTCGCAGGAAAATGCGTGGAAGGGATACAATTGAACTGGGCGAGCTACCTCGTCAATGAGTTAGAGAAATACTACCGCAAAGCTCAGGATCAGGGCTACAAGTTCCACTTCAGTTGGTTGTTGATCCTCATCACTTTCATTTCTTGGGAAATGCTGGAAGGTGCAACCTTCCCTGATATTGAGCCATCAAAACCCTTAGCTACAAAGTTCACCACACTCTAGTATTCGAGTGACATGGAGAAACAATGGCAGTCAAATGCGGTGTTCCACACCTACTACCTATAGTTGAAGAGGGCTATTGAGTCTTTCCCTTGGATGATGTCGAACACCCTACATAGATTCAGACTGTTTGTGAAGTTCCACGCAGATAGACATTTTATTTATATCACTGCGCGCAGAGACGAACACAAAGAGGATCTGCAGAGTTACTACAAACTCACAGAGGAAGACATGGAAGAAATCACTAAGGAATGGTCTGCAGAGTTCCTTATACCATTTGAACATGAATAACTATCCGACCCCAACCTCATTGGAAGTCCTGTGGTTACTCAAAAAGAGTATGATGCACCCAACAGTAGTAGAAGGAAGAAAAAGGAAGAGGTACCTGACCTAAACAATGCATCAGAAGAGACTACTTCATACTCGGAGGGGGAGGTGATGATGAAGTAGACAAGGAAGAGGAAAAAGGAGAATAATACAAGCATAAACAAGGTGAAGTAACACCACCTAGGGACCCTATTGATGAAGTTGAGACCTCCAAAAAAAGAAAGGTTTCCCCCACGAAACCTACATTGTGGAAGAAGTCCAAAGCTACTAAACCATAGATGCAGACTGTGCTAACAATGGATGACATATATTTCATCATCGCTGCTATCTCAGACACCTCAAAAGACATCTTACAACACAATTAATCCAAACAAGAGATCATGTATGAAAGAATTGAAGCAGAAATGAAAGGGCGGGGCCTCTACTCTATTCGCGTAGTGTCTAATGTGCCCCCGCCATCAGAAGGAATAGAGTTGGGAGATGAACCTGCCCAACTATTATTAATAGAATATGCAACCGAAGCTCATCTTCATCATGTTTAGGAAAAAAAACAGTAGGTCACAGAGGCCCTAAAGAAAGCAAAAGAGGAAGCTAGAGAAAAACGTCGAGTTGTGCAACAGGAAAAAGATGACATCCAAGCCAAGTTTGCAGAGGATAGAGCATAGATCCAAAAGGAGAAGGAACAGTTGCTCGTAAAGTAGATTGGAGTTAAAGAAGTAGTCACTAGAGCACTTCTCTCTATGACAGGCTTATAATAGATGGAAGAAGATACAGTGGAAAGACAAGTGTTGTGGGTGGGAAATCCCCCTACGGAATAACATTAAGGGTTCTATAATGCATGCATAAAATGACCTAAAGTCTCCTACTTCTTACCAACATCCCAATCATAAACCCCATTATTCATATGTAAATACAAGGTTAAAAATATCAAGTTACTTTACCTTAGTTTACATGTTTGATGTCAATCCTTTAACGTTTTGTCGCTCCTTGACTGCAAATCTCCTCGCAACGCTGACCTGCACCCATAAAAAGACAAACAAAGAAATTCACATGCATATGATCTATGAACTAATGGGTTAGAGATTCTATCAAAATATAATCAAATTTAAACATTGAAAATCTCATATGGCGGGATGTGAAACGTACTTCTTTTTATTAATCTCACAAGAGTAACTTACAATAGTGATATCGACCACTGCTCCTTGAATCTAGTCCTGGGATCCTCTTCAACTGTGCTCCAATTGCTTTTGTATATGCTTCTCTTCACACAATGGTTGCAAAAGGCTAGGGAAAAGGGAATGCAAAATCAGGTAGAGTTTCTTTACAATTATTTCCCCCCTTCCAAATGGGACCCCTACCCCTTCTTTTATAGGCTAGAAAGGGCTAGGTATTTGGTTTAGTGACCATCTATAGGCGTTCAAACGGTTTAGGTAACTTACCCAAAACTGTGTTTTCCATCTACAACTTTCTATTTTTCATGTTTTTTTAGGTATACACGGACTATAGTGGGTCAGCTAGCATACACACATGTGCAATAGTGGAGCAGGGCACGTGTGCCCTCAAAAAGGGTTTTTTTTTAAGAAGTTGTTCAATAGTGGCTTGGAAAAAGATGTAAAATGAGATGGCCTGATGCCAGGTAAGCATATCTGGTGTAAATTAGGGTTATAACAGATGCCCCCTAATGTGTGAGGTTAGAAGAGCATCTGATGGCCGAAATACATTATCAATATTCACCAACGTATAAAACAAGTGAGCCCAGGAACCAGAGTTTAGGAGGTGCCATCTGCAAAATAACAATTGTCTCACCGAGGTGGGCATATGCATGCTTGTAATGAAATAAAATCATGGCTTCCAATCAAATACAATGCAGATCCATGCCATATAACTATATAAAGTGTATCCGCGAGAAATACACAATGAATCTACATCTCAAAATAAAAAAGATATACATATATAGTATCCATATTCAAGAAGAAAATACGACATGATGGCTAGAGATTCGGCCTTCAGAGCTCGAGAAATAGCTTCAAAATCTTCACAACTCGGGTGGGAGTGTAATATGAGTGTACGACTTCACTACCCAAAGGTATTTGACGGTTAGTCAGGAATGGACTAGAGGATTTTGATGATCAGACTGGGGGCTTCATGGATTTCGAACAAAGACTTGATTGGGATTTCAGGATGGTTGGGCATGAGGGCAAGAGACAAACTGCAGAGGGTCCGACTCAAACTTGGTAAAACATTCCCTTGGACAATAGCATGAAAAATGATGAGACTCAGGAAACATGATGTTGACATAAGTTCACGATGTAGGAGGCAACACAAACTCTCCATATGTTTGGAATAATAACCAAATAGAGGAGGACACAACTCTATGTAGAGAGAACAAATTCCTAAGGTCATATTAAATCCCAGGGCTTGACGAACAAACGAAAGGACGTGCTTTGTCCAAGGGAGACTAATTGTGATTCCAACAAAAAGAAAATACTTTTCCCTTCCTCTTTTTGGGGTATATTTGATTTTTTTTGTCTTTTTCAATAATTTTGGAAAGCTTGAAAAATAATAAAAGAATGCTACGTTACAAAGGAGGATCGAGTGTCGCATACATACTAGTTCCAAGTGCAAGGAACACATGGATGCTCAGATAAAAGGGATATATGTAGGAAAAGGACACTTGGGAAAAATCCTTTGTGGGCCAAGGTGTCAAGACGCAGAGGAAAAGTGCTACAGGGCTTGCGTATAAGGCATGCTTCAAATGGTTTAGTTAAGAGTAGCATGGAGCATGCATTAAGCCAAAGACATAGGTATGGTAACGTCCTTTGATGTGGTTTTAATGAGCCTAGAGAAGGTAAACTCGACTGTTTTTC
Source organism: Picea engelmannii (assembly GCA_009831015.1). Classification (NCBI taxonomy): domain Eukaryota; kingdom Viridiplantae; phylum Streptophyta; class Pinopsida; order Pinales; family Pinaceae; genus Picea; species Picea engelmannii. Next base: position 248,981 of record ML788893.1, read on the forward strand.
ATATTTAGAGAGTCTGAAAAAGCGTAAAATGAGACTCCACTGGGGTAACGTTTTCGAAGGTAGTCTAGTTAGTTCGAAAAAAGGGGGCAAACTAGCACCGAAAATACGTCTATTCAAAACCATTTTAACGAGTGTGATAAAGACAAGATCACTCGACATTTTTTTCATATTTAAGGAGTCTGAAAAAAGCTTAACTATGGACTCCGTATGGGATGTTCTTCTGGACCATTTTAACGAGTGTGAAGGAACAAGGTCACTCGACGATATTTTTCAATTTTAGGGAGTCTGAAAAGAGCTTAACTATGGACTCTGTGGGGATTCCTTTTTCATAAATTTAGTCCCTCAAGCCTGAAAAAGGGTTAAAATCATACCTGATAATACTCTTCGAGGGAACTGAAGCTCATAGAGTATACCTTTGTTTGTACATTTGAACATCCAGACCAAAAAAGGGGTAAACTACCATCAGACATATGTGCCTTCAAATTTTAGTTTAGCGAGCATGAAGGTCAATAATGTTGCTCGACAATCTTTTCATTTTTAGAGGGTCTGAAAAGGGCTTAAAAGAAGACTTGTTGTGTTTTGGGAGTCTTGAGGGTGAGGTCAAGTGAGGTAATGAATCATGCAAATGAGGCTCATACCCATAATTAGGCCAAACTAAAAAGGACTCCCCATCCTATAGTCATTAGTGACAACATGGATGCCAAAATGCAACCAGGATCTACCTAGGGCGCCCATGTACAGGTAGGCTCTGCCACCAAATTACAACACTTCTAGAGAAAAAAGAGGGTTCCGCGTCGCACTTCGGTGGGATCGATCCTATGGAAAAGTGAAAAATACAACGAGGTGCAAACAATGGAAGTGGAAATCTATCTTACATGCACAAAGTTGAAAAAATGACTTTTCACCAAAAGACCTTTTAAATGATCCAAATCGCCCAAAATATTTCAAATACCCTAAAAGCTTCGTTCTAAGATATGTACCCTAAGGAACCGTCGGTGTAGAGTAGGATCATAAATGCGGTAAAGCCCATTTAACTGTGACACAGCCAGCTGAGCGTCTAGATAGACTCGAAGATGAGAGATGCCAAGTGACAAAGTGTCATGAAGAAACTCAATAACTGCGTTGTATTCAACGACATTGTTTGTGGTGTCACCTAAAAAGATACCTCCTGAGGATAGTAACTATCCCTAAGGTGTGAAAATAACCCAAGTTGCGGAAGCAAGCCTCTGAGTGTGATGGCTAGCACCGTCTGCGAACCCAACGAACACTTCTGTTTCACTTAACATCTGCCACAGTGAAAAATATAACATCAAAAATGACACGTCCATAAAACTAAAAGACAAAACTAAAAGTAATAGTACAGAGACTATACATATGTTACAAAAATTCACCCAAGGCGACCCACCTATGAGTAATACTTCTTGAGGTAGAGCCCATTTCTAGGCTCCACCAACATGTTTCCCTCAAACTCCACCAGACGATAAACACCTTTTTTTAGAACCTCTTTCATGATGAAAGGTCCAAACCACATAGGTTTGAACTTGCCTTCCCCCAAGGGGTCCTTATCTTGGTCATAGACTAGGACAAGGTCACCTTTAGAGAGAATCCGAGGATGAACAAACTGATCATATTGACACCTTTTTGTTTGTGAGCTTCGTTAGCTCAGGTCGCATCATGACGTTGCTCATCGAGCTGCTTGAGATATAATAAATGCTCTTCAAGCAGTGAAGTTTCTGGCAATAACTGTACTGCCAAATTTAGAGACGAAATCTAGCACTCTATGGGTAAGACTACTTCCAGCCCGTAAACGAGTTGAAAATGTGAGAAATCGGTTGCAGTTTTAAGAGAAGTTCGGTAATCCCTTAATGCCAAATATAACATCAAATGCCAATTTGACTTAGTTGAATTGATCGTTCACTATAGAATGGTTTTAAGAGATTTATTTACAGCTTCTACTTGACCATTCACTTGGGGGTAGTAGAGTGATGAATGTTATTTCCACAATCCAAGCTTTGACATTAACTCGGTCATCATTTTGTTCTGAAAGTGACTACCATGGTCAATGACAATCTCTCTCGGGATGCTGAACCTTGCTATTATTTGGTTGAACAAAAAGAGATCTGTTGTCTCCCCTTCATCTTTAAACATTGGCATAGCTTCGACCCACTTGGTGAAGTAGTCTACTGCTACGATGATATAGCAGTTCCCCATTGCTGAAGGGGGGTTTCATGTAGTGTAATCAATCCCCCATTTAGTGAAGGGACCAACGGTAATAATGGGGAAAATGGGAGCGGGGTGTGCCCTCATCTTCCGAGAGAAGATATGACATGGGTGGCACTTCTTGACCTATTCAACACAATCTTTGATTAATGTCGACCAAAAGTAACCAACTCATAGAATTGTTTGGGGTGTATTTCCAACCCTGACAGATGACCGCCACATGCTCCAATGTGGCAATCATTAGGCATGATTTCCAGTTCTTCATGAGTGAGACATCGACGGAGGATGCAGTCTAAACCTCGATGATACAAAGTGTCCTCGAGTATGAGATAGTTCTTAGCTTGATGGCATATACAGTGATTCTCATCACGAGAAGCAGAGGAAAGACACTTCAAAGTCTGGAGATAGAAAAGAACATATCCATACCAAGGGTCAGAATATGTGATCAAAAACATGTCTCCTTTGATAGGTGACTTGTCGGGTATAACATCACCTGATTCAACCGGAAGTTTCGATATGAGTTCCGCGAAGACCATCGACTTTTTTGATTTCACCGAAACGAACTCCAAGTCAAATTCTTGGAGGATAACTATCCATCTACTGATATTTCCGCCGATGAGTTGTCGTGTCAATACGTATTGAAATGGATTCATAACGGAAATGATGGTGGTCTTGCGAAACAAAATGTAATGACAGAAGCGTTGGAAAGCATGGACTGCTGCCAACACAAGTTTTTCAATGTGGGAATAATTGAGTTTCGATCCAACTAGGCCTCGACTCAGGTAATAAATCAAGTATTTTGAGACCAAATCATCTTCCTGAACTAAGACCATACCGATGGTCGACTCTGCAATGACCAAGTACAATAAGAAATCTTTATTATAATTGGGTGGTCGAAGAAGAGGGGTAGATATGAGGGTGCATTTCAATGCTACGAAAGAGAGTTGAGCAACTTCATCCCAATGAAAAGGAATGTCCTTCTACAATAAACACATAAAACCCTTTATGATCTCCGCATAGTTTGCGATGAAACGCCGTAAAAAATTCACTTTTCCTTGCAAAATTTGAAGCTGAGGGATGGTGCACAGGGGAGATAATTAAACTATTGATTCAACCTTTAGAGGATCTACCATGATCCCTATTGTCAAAACTATGAAACCTAGCAGACGACCCAATGTGACACAAAAATTGCACTTGTTTGGATTCAAGTGGATTCGGTAGTAGCGACACCATTCAAGGATAAATCAGAGGTGTGTCGGATGATGAAATCTCTTGCGAGATCGTGATGCTGAATCATCGAGATAAGCCTTGACTATGTGTTTGAGTTCATGGAAAGCAAAATACATGGCTTGCTGAAACGTAGCTCCAACATTTTTCAGACCAAAAGGCATCTTCCGATAAGAGAATGTACTCCACAGATAAATGAAAGCGATTTTGTGTTGGTCTTCGGGTTTTATCTGTATCTGATTGTATCCCAAAAAACCATCCATGAAAGAAAAGGCTGCACAAATTGCACATTCGTCGACTATCTGGTTAATAAATGTTATGGGGAAATTATCTTTTGGGCATGCCTTGTTCAGATCATGGAAGTCCGTACATACGCGAGTCATACCCTATTTTTTATTCGACACCCATTGAGTCAATTGGACGGGGTAGATGAAACCAACTTTAAGTATTTTCTCTACTTCAGCCTTGATAGCTGCTGCTTTCCTAGGATTGACCGGACAAAGCTTCTGCCAGACCGGCTTGACATCAAGATAAGTCGTGATTTTATGTTCAATGATTCTTGGATCTATGCCTAGAATTTCCTCGTAATACCAGGTAAACATGTCACAAAATTCTTTAAATAAATCCGTGTAGATTTGAATCTCCTCAGGAGAGAAATCCTCTTCGACGAAGATATTCTCCATGACACCAAGGGTTTTGGAGATGTCAATAGGTATTGTTTCAGCTATTGTTTCCATATTTCCTTCACTGTAAACTGCGTGCATTTCCAAAGGATTGATAGGACAATCTTTATCTCCATTCATATTCAGAGTGAATTCACCTGCTTCAATTCGTCTTAACTCTAGGAGGAAGTAAGATCTATGATGAAGATCATCCCAGGGTATTTTTGGACTAGTCATTGCCTCAATAATTGTCTCATCTAAGTGCAATACTAAGTCTAAAGAATCTGTTTCAGCAAGGGAACCCTCTGCCCAAATAGGTTCGAGCACTGGATCTAACTCTTGTGCGAGAGTTGGATCGAGGTCGACAGAAGCTCGCTGAATTATCGAGTATGCAAATTCTGCCACGGACAAAGGCATGGCCATGCCATGGTGCTTTGTCCCTTCCATCTTAGATGATGGGGAAGGAAGATTCCATGGATCATTAAAGTACGTTGTGCGAAATAATGATATTTGAAATATTTTGGCACAAGGCTGGTCGGGGTCAGCTGACATGTAATGGACATTTTCGGTCAGAGACGGGTAATCAAAAGTACTCATCAAAGGTGGGCACAAACCAACCCCTACATTGACGATGCTGGGCTGAGGGTTATCAATCATTGGGACCATGGAGACTCCCGATGAAGGGTCAGGACTAGAGAAGGATAACTGATCAATGGTCATGATCCGACCCTTGTGTGGAAACAACAAGACCTGGAAAATTGTCGCAACCACTGCTTTCATAGCATAGGTCAAACTCCTTCCTAACAAAATATTGTAGTTGAGAGACGCATTGACCACTTCAACTTCGACGCACACGGTTTTCCCCCCTATCTACATAGGGAAAGAGGGAATGATCCCATGTGGTCGGAAAGAACGACCATTAAAGGCTGTAAGAAGAGTAGGTGACAGAGACAAAATGGGTTGTCCTATGGCCTTCCAACATGCCAAAGACATCACGCATGTCGAGGTCCTCTCATCCACCACTGTACGGAAAATATTCTAGGTAAAAATTTTCATGGTGTAAGCCACTACTATCTGAAAAGCTACATGGTAAGGAAGATGAGGTTTTAATTTGGTCATATCAAGCATGATCGTTCTCGGATTACAAGTCTCATAAGATCCTAGGGAAACTAACATAGCTTTTCTCTGGGAAGGGAAACTCTGGAGGACTTCCAAAGTAGACATCGCACAAGGGGTTTGTGATAAATCCTCCACCACAGAGTAGTTCTGGGTGGCCCATGCATTTGGATTGTGAGAAGCTTTTTTAAACTCACCTTTTGGGATGCATGTCATTGTTTCACCTAACATCTTCTCAATATGGAGAGGAAGAGGTGGGTTTTTATCTTCTTTACCCTTCTCAGAGGTGCTTGGCTTTCTGTAATCATGCACTCTAGTCGATATATAGGCATCACCTTTCATCATATACACATTTGCAGATGAAGGATTACTCGAAGATGGAGGGGGTCCTTGACTGCCCTCTTCCGCACTCCAGAAGGCTTGAGTTATATTTTTCCCGTGTGGAAACGGGTTCGTTAACATGGCAGGATGTTGCTATGCCAATAATTTATGGGCCTTTGCAAGCTGAGGGCACTGATGGGTCGGGTGGTCTTCCTTGCAAAGATTACAAGGATACTTCGAATTCTTCTTTTCAGTGTCACCACTACCATCATTATCGATGGGTTTATTATCCCCATTACCCTTCTTTCGTTGTTTCTTCTTTCCGTAAGGCTGCTGGGTGGCCTTTGGGTTTGTCGTTTTCCCACTATGTACATCTGACTTTTGGGTAGGGGGAACAACCGAACCGGTGGTATGGCTGGCCACTGTCTGTTGTATCGACAATTGTTGCAATTGATTTGACAATGGATCAACGAGCTTCGTTTATGCTGAACCAATAATGCCATCAGAATGTGGTCTAGACCTTTGTCTAGTCTTGTCAAGTATTGACCTCGATGCATCTGGAAAAATCTTGTAAAGTAAACTAGATTGAGAGTAAATTAGTTCTAGGTGTTGAGCTCTCATTATCGCATATTCCTTGGAAAACACCCCGGACGTTGTGACGTCTTTAGACAACCGGGGTATTGAATACTTAAGGAACCAATCAAGAAAGAATGCTGGTGGGACTAGAACTTTAATCAAACTCTTTCGGCGTCTCCATTCTCGAATGTGATCCAAGATATGGTCCGCTTTTGTCTGCTCAAAGTTGGCCAACAATTCAGTGTCGACATCATATCTCATAGGTAATTGGAAATGGTTTAAGAAATCCATTGCCAATTTGTCGAAGGAAGATTATCGTGAGCGGTCGATCTCGATGTACCATTTCGCATCACTCCCTATGAGAGTGCGTTGAAACAATCGCAACTGAACGGAGTCATCTCTTAACGAGTTGGACGAGCACCATAAGTGGAAGGTAGTCACATGATTGCTAGGATATTCATTAGGCTTGGCCTCAAACTTTGGAATGTCCGAAGGCAACTTGGTCGACATAGGAGGCCAACTCAGATCATGATAGATGGGGTCATTTAAAAGCCTTGTCAAGTCTAGAAAGTGTAGGGTTGCCAGAAATAGTAGTTTGGGTTGTGGATTGTAGCTAGGGAAAAAGGAGCCTCGGGTTTGATTGGCACCAGGTTGCCAGGAAAAGTTAGGTTGCTGGCCAGGGCTCTGGTAATAACCATGGATGTGACCAACGTATGGATTATGTGCTTATTGAGACAACACCGACTGATTCCCATAATAGGATGTAAAGGGCTAAGCTTGTGTCGCATTCCAAGGATTTTGGGAGGGGTTTCTCCCCGCCGCTTCGACGGGTGTAGGCGTTGGGCCTTGCCCAGGGTTCCACTAGGTATGGAAGGGGTTGCCCCTGATCAACATCCCTGGCAAGGGGACTGGTCCCTGCCATGGATTCCAAGGTCCTTGTGAGGAAGGAATTCCTAAGTGTACCCCCTGTGCAGGAATAGTACCCTGTACAGGATGTGGTTGTCCATAACCGGGGTTTCCCCTGGCCGAGATGGTAGTTGACGAGAAAGTGTTGTTACCAAACGTGTCGAACAAAGATAAAGTTGTTGAACCAACTGACATGTTATAAGGAGGGAGTTCTTGACTACCTACTCCAAACAAGTTTATGTTAGGCCTGACGGAGTGTTGAGGAACACCGCTAAGCGAGGGGGACGAAGGGGGTATGTGACCCCCACCGTAAGGGAAAGTGATAAAGGGAGTTGAAGTACCCCCCATAGATCCTTGCAGAGGAGCGTTGGAACTCCCTACCCCAGACCTAAAGTCTGTATAGTGGAGGAGGAAATTACTCTACTCATACCGAATCCAGGCATCCCGTATGAGAACGAAGGGCCTATCACATTCTGGGTAAAAGGAGTAGTGATTGCCTCCATAGACGGAATCAGGCCGCTGCTCGAGGTAGATTCAGTTGAGACCATAGTGGCTCAGACCGACAACGGTTGGTTACGAGGTGGAACACCCCTTGTAGTGACAGTCGTGAAGGAAATATGAGTATTCCCTAAAGACGTAGCAGCATTTTCTTCCATTGTTTCTTGTGACACTACTTGACGCTCGTAAGGTAGAACCTGTATGATGATGGATACCGATAGATCAATGTTGGGAGGGTTATACGTACCAAGAGATTCTGCTCCAAGGTCAGTAATGATTGGTTCTTCCAGAATCAAATATTCTCCTCTCAAAGATGGTTTGGGCATAGTTTCCTGTAACCCGATTGTCTCAAAAGACCCTTGTTGGTCTAGTTTT
>ML788893.1:288424-314960 GCA_009831015.1 Picea engelmannii
AATAAGGAAAGTGGGGCCAAGTGACCTAGAAGATGTTTTTAAGGAAGCTACTTGGAGAGTATAAATAAGAGGCAAGGCTCTCTCATTTTAATAACACTTGAGAATATTGAATATCTATAGGTTTCTGAGGTAACCAAGGATATATAAGCCAAAATTTTGAGGGAAGGTGAAAAAAAGAAGGCCGAAATGCAAGGAAGGATAAATTCTTTTGATGGTTCTTTCTAAGGTATGTTATTTACAGGTCATCTCACCATTTTCGCTATAAATTTTTTCTATAATGATTAAAATTGTGAAATTGCTATGCAATTGATAAAACATATCCAAGTATATGTGGTAAACAATTCAACTTGTGGGTCATTGTATTTTTGGAGTTACACTCCGTGGAAAATAGGGTTTGTGGCTAGTCTTGAAACTAGTCAAGAACAAGTTTTTCGGGTAAAAACGTCACAACTTCTTCATAACAGATCCAAATTTAGTGAAACAAAATGTGTTGGTTAGTTTACATTATTTAGTATGTTGTGTAATAGTTTTAGATCAATTCAAAAAACATTCCGTGCGGGGCACGCTCTACAAGGTCGCTCTCTAGAATAAGCCATAATTCAGCAAGGTATGCCATTTTTTCTATAACTCCTTTTATGAGAGGTTACAAGTAGTGAAACCTAAAGGAATTTCAAAAAACACACTGACGAAAATTGTGTATTAGTTTTATATATTTATACATTACAGGTACAAAGTTATGATTTCTTCAAGTTAGGGTTGTTGACTAGTCCAAAACTAGGCACGTGAGACTAAAGAAAAGTTTGATGAAAATGCTAGTCTCTTGTTGTTGAAGTTAAGGAAGGTTTGCAGGAATGTGATCATATACACCAGTTCTATTACATAGATACAAATCAGATTTGGATGATGAAATTGATGAGGGATTTTGGTTGAGGTACATGTTGAGTACATGGTTGAGGCCAGTAGTTTATGAGTTGGCACATACATGAGGTGTACAGTTGATGATGTTCGTACATATTGATGAGTCATAGTTGATGAATAGTTGAAACATGATTGGTACATACTTGGTACATGGTTGGATGCACTTGATTATGGTACAAGTTGATTATAGGTTATTTTGTACAGGTTGGTGCATGGCTGATGCACTTATTTATGGTACAGGTTGATTACAGGTTGAGGTACAAGTTGATGCATGGTTTAGATTTATTGGTATAGGTTTACAATGGTATATATCACAATGATAGGTTGACAGTGGTTCCATCATTCTACTTCTACTTCAGGGTGGCAGAACGAGGTAAGGATAGGTGGTTGTAGACACCTCTCAGTTGTAGCTGAAGAACATAGCGGGTTGTAGCCTCCTTCTGGTTGTATCAAGAGAATTGGGGAGTTGGAACTTCCCTCAGGTTGTAGTCGGAGAAACTAGGGGGTTGGAGCCTCCTTCAAGTTGCAGCTGGAAAACAAAGGAGGTTGGTGCTTCCAATGAATGTAATTCTTCAGGACACATAAGAAAAATCATTCCATGGTTTTCTCCTGATTTGGGTTTCCACATAAAACACTGGTGTACTATGTATGTATGTGTTTTTTCATTTGTTCATTTCTTATTTACTCTGTAGTTATTGGATGATAATGCTTCATTGATATAACACTTGGATTATATGGTTAAAAATGATTATATTTCTCTATTACTGATTCACCCCCCCCTCTCAGTAATCCAACAAGAGTAATGGTATGGAAGACCAGAATCCCTACTAGCTCAAACTCTTGCAGAAACTCAGAAAAAAAAGTAATAAAACCAATTTTAAAACACCCAAAAACTACCCCCCAAAACCCTAGAGATTTCCCCAGTACGGTCGCCAATTCTGTTGTGGGTGGGAAATCCCCCTACGAACTAGCATTAAGGGTTCTGTAACGCATGGAGAAAATGACCTAAAGTCTCCTAATTCTTACCAACATCCCAATCATAAACCCCATTATTCATATGCAAATACAAGGTTAAAAATATCAAGTTACTATACCTTAGTTTCTGTGTTTGATGTCGATCCTTTAACGTTTGGTCTCTCCTTGACTGCAAATCTCCTCCCAACACTGACCTGCATCCATAAAAGGACAAACAAATAACTCCACATGCATATGATCTATGAATTAATGGGTTAGAGATTCTATCAAACTATAATCAAATTTAAACATTGAAAATCTCATATGGCGGGACGAGAAAAGTACTTCTTTTTATTAATCTCACAAGAGTAACTTACAATAATGAGATTGACCATTGCTCCTCGAATCTAGTCCTGGGATCCTCTTCAACTGTGCTCCAACTGCTTTTGTATATGCTTTTCTTCACACAATGGTTGCAAAATTTTGGGGCAAAGGGAATGCAAAATTGGGTAGAGTTTCTTTACAATTATTTCCCCCCTTCCAAATGGGACCCCTACCCCTTCTTTTATAGGCTAGAAAGGGCTAGGTATTTGGTTGAGTGACTGACTATGGGCGGTCAAACGGTTTAGGTAACTTACCCAAAACTATGTGTTCCATCTGCAACTTTCTATTTTTTGTGTTTTTTTAGGTATACGTGGGCTGTAGTGGGTAAGCTAGTGTACACACGCATGTAGTAGTGGAGCGGGGTGTGTGTGCCCTAAAAAAGGGGTGTTTTTTAAGAAGTTGTTCAGTAGTGGCTTGGCAAAAGACGTAAAATGAGATGGCCTGATGCCAAGTAAGAATATCTGGTGAAAATTAGGGTTATAACACCAAGTAGGGAAGTTGTTGAAGCCATTCATCATCTCCAACAGAGGATAGTAGAATTGGAGTTACAAGCAGTGCCAAGAACTCCACAAGAAGTGCGAGACTAGAGAGAAGAAATTACCCAGAGTGCAGTCTAGAGAATCAAGGCATTGGCCTTAGAATGTAAAAATATCAGTAGTCGAAGTGCATAGACTTACGAGCGCCTTGCAGAGGATTTTGAACTAAGGACATTGGAGTCACATATTCAGGAGGACAAGCAGCAAGCAACAACGGTGCAAGCGCAGTTGAAGCCACTACCAGTGGTCAAAAGGATGAAATGATCCTAGTAATAGCACATGGTTTAGCAACAATTCCATGCCATCTAGAGCAAGGTCATGGAAGTGACTCAATGACTCCAACCAGTGCAGGATGTAGCTTGCATACTTTTTGAGGAAATTGAAGGAGGAGGTGTAGAAATGGAACAAGTGGCCACCATAGTGGAACATGACTTGGAAGGACCTATGAAGGAGAAGGTTATTCAAGAGTTCACCGAGAAAGAGGCTCTAGCAAAGAAACATGTCGAAGCAAATCGAGCCAAGATCGAGGAATTTGAGGCAGAGTGAATTGGGACGAGTCACAGGTGAGTGTTGGGGGCCTGTTGGCCCTTAATGAAGTTTTGGAGAACCTTGGTCACGTTTGACCAATTTTGGGACTTCGACAGGCTGGTCGAAGGTAGAGCACAAGGAGAAGTAGAGATCGCAAGATCTCAACCACTTCTTAGGGAATTTTTGGGTTTAGAGTTTATGTAATGGGTATGGGATGTCGGCCCATGGGTTTACCCATGTTTAGTCCCCTTTTTAATGTATAAATAGAAATATAGGCGATGTAAGTAGGAGAGACCTAGATGTGTAATGTGGCCAGTGAGATAAGTGCGAACATTTTTGGATGCTTCGTGCATACTGTGTGTTAATAACTTGTAGAGCTAAGTTCAAGTGATTGTAATAAGGATTTGTGCTTGAACCTATATCGGGGAATGAGGATCTGGCGAGGTGTGCACAGATCTCCTTTCCTATGCAGAGTGGGTTCTTGTGGATCTATGCTTGTAGAATATTGAAAGAAGACAACTTTTAAGAGAAGAGTTGGTGGACGTAGACCCACACTAGGGTGAACCATGTATATCCTATGTTGTGGTTTCTTTGTGCATTATAGTTGTTATGTAGTTGATGTGATTTATTCTTAGTGCAATGATATATGCTAGATGCATTTGATATAGTAGCTTAGTAATTAGTAATGTGAATGAATTCTAGGTCTGATCCATTTCTATATGCTAAGTTCTTAGATTTATTAGATCTTGTTGAATACTGCGATGTTCTATAACTAGGGTTTCGACCTACGATGTGAATAAGGGTTAAATAATGATGAATGTTAACTTCTAAGTTCTCTGTTAAGTGTTATAATCACATATATGTGTCCCATCTAGGTTGTAGAGACTTGAGTCCTGCAACCTCCTACCTCTACCTCAGGTGAGACCTCATCTACTTCGCAGGTATTGTCGAAAGGGCTGGTAGTTAGGGTTTTGTTGGTGCGTTTTTGAAGCATTGTACCCTGGGTCTGCCCCTATTCCAAGAGATTCACAATACAAGAAATGCTAAGTCAGCTGATGCTCATGGAATAAGATAGGATTCTAGCAGGGTTTCACCAAGAGGTACATAAAGCAAGGGACAAAGCTGAGCATGATAGATATATCAAAAGGAAAAGTTTCAAGGAGGGAGACCTAGTTTTGGTGTACAACAATAAATCTCTTCAGCACCCAGGAAAACTCAAAATGCATTGGCTGGGACCTTATGAAGTAAAGGCTGTCACAGATGGGGGAGTTGTACAGTTGAAGGATTTGGCAGGAACATAACTTAGAGGAATGATCAATGGGAGTCAACTGAAACTGTATAGGGACAATCGACCTCCTAACACTTAGAAAAAAAAAAGAGAAGAAGAAGACTGCTCCAGACAATAAAGAACTGCACACAACAATAGGGGGGTTACCGTTCCAGACACCAGAAGACAACACACAACTAAAATAGATTTAGTGTGACAAAGATAAAATGTCCACACGGACCGACAAAAAAACATACCATGCACTTGGAAAACTTAGCGTGCCAAAAAAAGGACCAACAGTAAAAAAAAGGTGGAAATTGGAAAAATGGTGGTTACGTAAAAAAGGCGCCAATTTGCGGTGCCTACCAAAATTGAATGAGAATAAATTTTGAAGTGACTTCACATTAATCGCCCCAACTAGCAATGTCAAGGGAATTAAATGTCACATACGTGGGAAGCACTAATTCATTTAAACCATAGCTTGGGTAGCTTCTCCGAGAAGCTTCACAACACTTGCTATATAAGGAAGGCATGCGAGTAATAGAAGGGTTATTGTGAAATTGTGAAATCACAGAGTGAGAAAGTATACAAAGAAGAGAGAGATTTAGCAAGAGATATAGAACGAACTATCTCGACAGAGATCAACCTTAACCACCATGGAACCACCCAAGCTAGGTGCACCAATCCAGGCCTACAAAAAACCACGAAGCCATCATAGAGCACCACAAAATCCATATTGAATGGAACAAGAACCCACATAGACTGTCGAATTTGTCAACTTGGACAAAATTCCCTCGCCCAATGTGGAACTAGGGAACCCCACACCCGTGGTGGAGGAAACCCAACCAACAACAGCGGTTGGCATGGACATTGATATGCCAAAAACAATACATGGACAATAGGCCAAGGAAACAATAAATCCTTCATGCCCTGAACAGACTGAAGAGGCCCTGAGGGTAAATGCGATAACCCCAAACTAGATAGAAGTGACCGCATCAGGACGGTCACATACAACAGATCTGAAGCAACAATAGGAGGGGATAGTAGAAGATGTTACTAGTTGGCCAAAGGAATATGCTAATGATAGAACAATGGAGGCTAGAACCTTGAGTCAACCACCATAGAGAAAGGGAAAATAATCCATAGTAAGATCACCGCATAGGCAGGCTGCAAAATCCATAGTCTTACGGTGCATTCCAGAAAGGGTAAAGGCCATGCCTAACCTTTTGGGATGCATGGAAAAACTATGGTAATTGGAATAAGATGTGGCCGACATGGAAAAGTTCCCTGAATTTACAAGGCATGTCTACCTTGATAGTGTGGGTACAGGAACCTTCGGTGATCCAATTTTGCAACCAAAATAGTGGGTAATTGTATTGGCCAACAATAGAATTATAAACCTGTTGGATATCCCACATTTTCAAAGGGTCGTGATGTAAAAAAATGCGTTAAGTAGATGATGTAAGTCACCCATAGAGGGTATCTATGGGTGGAAGATCTTGTATCTATAGACGTGGATCTAATTGCATATATTACAGGTCTTCCATCTTGGGGGGAGAATCTCGCACAGTACCTCGACGACAAGACAAAGGAGAAGGAACTAGTGGAGGAGATGAAAAATACATATGGCACTAAGAGAGGGTCGCGTGGAATATTATGGAATAAACGATGTAGCAACAAGGTTGGCCACAAAACTCATGGCTTGCAAGTTTCTCAAGAAGTGCCACAAGGAGGAAGTCCCTACTGGGGTCGTTGCGGTTGCAACACAGTGCGCGAAGGGCACTATGCTCAGTTGGGCCCCATACTTATTAAACTTGTTCCTTGAGGACTATAAAGACGCGAAGGATCTGGGAACAAAGTTTCATTACTCTTGGCTACTCATATTGATTGTCCTGATTAGATGGAAGGAGACCCAGTACACATACTTTTATGAGTGGACTAGTCATTTTCATGCAGCGCAGTACACATAGTTGGGGAGCACTTCGGGCCCCAAAGTTAGAAGTACAAATACAAGAATGTTCGCGGTGTATTACAATGACCTCCAATAAATCATTTCCAACACTTGGAAAATTACTCTAGAAGTGGTCATGCAATGCCGGGATATCACCAACTTCAAAGAAATCAGGCATACCATATGGATCCAAGTGCGAAGGGATCCTGAGAAGGAATGACTACAATTTCAATACCGTGTCAAGGAAGAAGACATAGAGATCACCATCGAGGATTGGAAAGATGACTGGAGAGTTCTAGTTCTGACTCAAGAGATGCCCATAGGTAAAGAGATTGAGGCAGGGAAAGATCAGATTGCCTTGCTGGGGATAAATATGTGCCCAAGAAGCCAAAGCCAAGTTAGAAGCCGACACAACAAAATAAGGGGGTGTGCCAAAGAAAGGTACCCAGGATGGGAAAAAGGACACCACCCAGGCACCGAAAGAACATGAAAAAGGGGTTGTGATAGCACAAGTAACCACATCGAGTGCTACCCCACAAGAACAAGGCCAGACTAAGAGTCCAATCATACACACTGGGGGTGCGCACAAAAAAGACAAGGCGCAAAAGAAGCCGACATAATATATAATCACTAAGGATGATGCAAACCTCGTGGCCGAAAGAGTCCATGACCGAGAAGTTGAAGAGTTTGAAGATACCCAATACCAAAGGGACCGAATTCATGATGAGCTGACCAAAATAAGGCAGGTCCTAGAGAATATCAGAGAAGCACAAAGGGCAGATAGAGGAACAGATTCATTCCTCGCAGCATTAGAAGCAGGAGCCAAGGCTGTGCTGAGAGAACATGAGATTATCTAGATGATAGCACAGGCAAGCCCGAACTTCCACATTACATCCAACATACTACAGATGGATGAGATTATAGCCCAGACACCATTGAAAGATCTGGCACAGATAGAGTTGGTTATTGTGTGGATACCAACCAAGTAACTATGCAAACTACAAGTCGATGTTGCATAGGAGGTGTAGTCGCGTGCATGAAAAAACATAGCAGAGTTGCAACACACAAAGGACAACAAAGAGGAGTTGGAGTTGGTGCTCGAGCAAGTCAAGAACGAGAAGAAATATGAGAAATATTTCATGGATAGGCTCGAGTAGGGAGTGGCTAAAGCCTATGAAAAAATTCCAAAAAGCACGCAAATAGCAGAGCCCAAGACAATACATAAAATTGATCAAATTGTGCAAACAATTGATCAATACAGGCAGGAGATTGAGAACCTTTGGGAACAATTTATTCCTACCACTCTCCCAGAGGTGAAGGAACAAAGGAAGAAATAAGTAGCTGGACATATGGATGAAATGGAACAACAAGTCAGCACAACTGTCGACTTGTTTGATATGGAAACACAACTATGGACAAAGATAGAAGAAGATCAACAGGTACAACACTGGGACTAGGAAGAGGAAAAGATAAGCGCAACAATCCAGGACCTCAAGTAGAGGTAGAAAATGATGAAGATCACCGAGTGCCTCAAAGTAATACAAGACATGAAGAAACTGGAAGCAGAGCTAGTAGGTGTGTAGACACAGAAGAAGGACTGACAATCTCAAATGGAACTTCTCCAAGAGCTAGCAGTGGAGGTCATTGTGTAGGAAGAGGAGGAAAAGAAGAAAATGGCACAAACATAGATAGAGTGCGCATAAATGATCAAGGAGGAGATCATAGCGCAAGTGTTAGATGTGCTCAAAGAAAAGACCACACATGCCCAAACATAAGGAAGGGAACTCATAGACAAGTTCCACACTCTAGCAGGAGTTGTTGAGAAAACGTGTAAAGCATAGGTGGCTTGGGACGAGCCACATGTTAGTGTTGGGGGCCTGTTGGACACAAACCCATTATGCGGAAAAGGGTATTTTTGGGGAGAAAATAACGAAGGGAAGAAAGGACAACTAGAAGGAAAAGAAGCACATGTGAGGGAAGAATGCAGGGCACACATGCAAGGGAGACCTAGTTACATTAGGGTTAGGGTTTTTTCAATGTAATGTAATGGTTGATGAGCCAAGGTTATATATAAGTAGTACTTAGGAGGTCTAAGGGAGACAACTAGATGACTGAAGAGGAACGAGAGAGTACCTAAGTTGGATAGATATAGAAAGAGATCAATAATACCTAGGAGGTAGAGAGAGTTCATAAGTTGTAAGGTTTGTAAGAAATGAAACATTTTGTAAGCTATTGAGCTAGAGAAGAATTGTGCAACTCTATCCTGAGGTTTAGATTGCAAGATGAGGAGCCTGGTGTGATCTAGTCAACCTCACAGGGATCGAGAGGCCGATTGAGATTATAATATCCAAGACTGTAAACATGTGTGGCGTGACATATTGCTAAGACATAATAAAGAGCTTGAGAGCCAGATCTTTGTGGACATAGCCCAGGAGGGGGTGAACTCGGGTAAATATTGTGTTATGTGATTAAATGTACACATATTTATTGTTGTTAAGTAATTAAATGCTAGATGAATGAATGAAGGAACTGGTTAGATCTGATAATCCACATGCATGAATAAAAATGAATGTTTAATCAAGAGGTTAGACTAAATAAATAAATAT
This sequence comes from Picea engelmannii, assembly GCA_009831015.1. Taxonomy (NCBI): domain Eukaryota; kingdom Viridiplantae; phylum Streptophyta; class Pinopsida; order Pinales; family Pinaceae; genus Picea; species Picea engelmannii. The sequence continues at coordinate 297,569 of ML788893.1, forward strand.
CACAAGGTACAACTGCAGATCTCCACTCGGGCTGCAAACACCTGAGTATTGCAGCCACCCACAAAGCTATATCGGGTGAGACTGGGAAGTACACCCTGTGTACAACGTTGCCTTCTGGTTTACCAGGGAGGCCGATATTTTTAGAGGGATTTTGTTGGAAGCTTGTTAAATCTGAACTTGGGTCAACGTATGACAGTAAGGTAAGATCATAGTAGATAACTGATAAAGTTGAATAACAAAGCAACAGGGACACATCCGTCTCGTGCTATGTCTAATATCCAAACTTGGTTTGTTTCCTTCTGGGCGGGGGAAAGAGACAGATACCAGTTTTAAGCTTGAAACCACTAAAACTCATGATCTTCTCCTCTAAGAGTTTTAAGTTTGTCTTCACAATACAAGTCCTTTCTTCTACTTGACATATATTTACACTACTTTCTCTTCTTATGATTAGGTGGCACTACTGTCGATATAACCTTTTTATAGCATGGCGTATTAATCCTTTATTAAATTTACCATGAATTTTCTTGATTATTAACCGCCATAGCTCTTATTTCAAAATTTTCATCTTGCATTGTAAGATTTAGAAATTATTACAAAGCTTTAAGAAATATTTTCCGCTTTAATAATAGTATTAGATTCCAACAAGTGGAAGGTGATGTGGTGGAGGGGAAATAAATGCAATTAAGAATGGTGATGTCATGTCATGGAAGATTAAAAATGGCTAAGTATGGAAGTGTAAAGTGGGACATGGAAGGTGCAATATGGTGAACATGTGATTGAAAGATGCGAGACACATGAAATGGGAAATACAAAAAGGTAAGAAGGGAGGACTCCCGCATCCGCAATGATAAAATAGACTAAGTATGAGAAGAGGCCGTTATGAAGGTCGCACAAGTAGATGGGTGATTTTGGAGAGCACAAGATTGTGGGTTGTAGTACATGGGCATGAGGGAAAAAGGTAAATGGAAAGGAGGGATTTTCTACATCCACATTCAAGAAAATTGGATAAGTATAAAAGGTAAAGAGTGCAATTTGTAGGACATAGAGGTAGAAAAGGTCATCGTGAATGCTATGCATTTTTGGATTGTGGGACATGGGATTTTTGGGATAGGGATGGATTGTTCTCCTACAACATGTTAGAAAAATAGGATTTCAGAGAAATAAAATAAAACAAATGCAGAAACAAAACATAGAAGATACACAATACAATAGAGACACAGATATATGTGGTTCACCTAGTGTGGGATACATCTACCAGAGAAATGTATAGGTCCTTCCCTTTTATTATCCAACAAATGAAGGGATACAACCTACAACACACCCACTGTAACTTCCTCTTCTTTGTCTCATAGTCTCCTCACTCAGAATATAATATTCACAATGATACATAGCCACAATCCATTTATCTCATAAAAGAGGGTTTCCTTCTAGGGAAAAAAACCCTAACATAACTTCTATCGTCAGATATGCGACCTTATAATGAATGGCCTAGATTTACTATGAAATTAAAATATACATTTACAAGGAAATTTTTCCTTCAGGGGATTCACCCCCGAACCCCTGTCGGGGGCCCACTTTCCCTTGGACCCCTTAGCCGAGGGGATGCCCCCCCAGACCCCACAAGGGGAGAAATCCCCCCTGCACTCCCTCGCGTGAAGGAGTGTACATTCTTTCGAGGTGTAAAGTCTTCATGGGGTATAAACACGGTTGAAAACAAAGGCCCATGAATCAGAAAGATAATCAGGATCCATAACCAACACAACCTAACTCTCACAACACATAAAAATGACTAAGTGTTGGATTCATGAAAAGTGACTAAGTATAGAATTACGGGTTCATGGACTTGGGAACTTGATGGTATCCTAATCCATAACCCACATTTCAAAGACAAAAATGATGTTAGGGACCTATTCTCCCTAACCCCTCGTGTAGGTAGAATAATATATTTTCCATGTAATAAAGGTCGACAATAGTTTATAAGGCCTATTTAATAAATTAGAACAAGTCATTGTAAGAAAACCTAATAGAAGCTTCCACTTCTATAAAGATATTCCACTAGAAGGTTTTTTAGAAGATAGAAATAGTTTAAATAAGAGTAGGAGGCTTGAGAAGTTTTTTCTTGAGAATTATTGTAATAGAGCACTGCTCTGCTGGAGGTTGCCCCCTCAAAGTGGCAAGTGAACATTGTTTCCTATCAATAAAGGTATTATTTTGGTGTTGTGGTTTCGTATATTGTGTTGTTCCTCTATTATTCTTTGCAATATTTCTTTTTTCGGCTATTATAATAGATCTGGTACCTTACAAGTGGTATTAGAGCACTTTCCTTGGCAGAAAATTGTGGGTTATTTGTTTTCAGGGTAGAGACATATTTTGACATCTTAAAGATACATAGATATGTCATTCAATTCATAAATCTGCAGTTGGTGAAGCATACATGCAAGAACTACAAGTGGTACTTCAACCCACATTGTTGGCCACCCTTGTTACCCCTGTTAATATCCCTTAGAGTGGTAGCGCATTAGAAAACACCTGTATGCAGATCGACCTAGATATCTTGAATCCCTCCATAGATAAATCAATCGGCCACTTGAATACTATAGTTCCACTGAGAAAAACACTCGGGAAGATACTCTCTAGTACCTGGGTAGTCGGATAGTACAACTAAGAGCACGGTCTAGCTTCCTTAGTTGGTTCCTTGAGATATTGGGTTGAGTACTACTATTTGACCCCACACATATATCAAAGAGCTATAGCACAGTTAAAACCCTTGTCTGTATAAACTATGAATACCCTAACCATTGGGACAGAAACATAAAATGAATAAACAAGATCTATTGTCGTGAAACTTTACCTCCTGCATCCTGGTTGTGAAATTACTACAATTTTTTTCTTGTTAAGAATTTGGGCCTTTCAACACTGTAGTGTTATTTAGATCAGAGTATAACTCTGGAGTTAAAAAAAAGTATAGTGGTCCCACCGACACCCTTATTATGGACCTATCCCATTGGATTCCTCTCATGTCCCTAATCACAATGGTACCTTTCATTTTCAAGCCTTTTTTTCAGTGGACCTGACCCCCTTTCCCGGTGCCCCTATTTGCCACCTCTCCCATTATATTCCCCTTTTCTCCCTGATCGTCATGGTACTTATAACTTATACGTCCTTATTTTCTATGGTCCCACCCACCCCCTTTATCTTACAAGCACCCCTCATATCCAAATGACCACCACTCACAACAAATAACTGCAAGCTTCCATCACTCAGAACAATGATACCATCAACCAAGTGATTTCTAAGATTGGTTCTGCCAATTCCTGCATTGAAAATTTATAGACCCACATCCAACAAAAAATTGATTCCATGGAGGCCAAATTCATGGGAAAATTTTCCACCCTCCAGTATGTTGTCAACTAATTGTTGAGTTTCCCCTGGGTCCCTTCCTTCTCAGACCAACCGTCCCACTTATATGGTGTTGATTCCTCCAATTCTATGTTTTTTCAATCCAACTCCTTTCACTGTGACCCCTCTTGAGGTCAATAAATTTTATGGATCCGGCCCCATGGGTTGGGTCACTCAAATGGAGCATTATTTCTCTCTGCATGACATTACCAATGAGTTGGCCAAACTTTGTTATGATGTTGTCTATCTGGATCCTGAATGTTGGAAATTGTGGCAATGGTGTAAAAATTCCTTCCAAGGGTATATTGCATGGACCCAATTTGTTTCAAATCTCTATTAATGATTTGACATTGACACCCACTATTTAGAACGTTTGACCAAGTTGAAACAATCAGGCACAATGGAAGAATTTATAACTACGTTTGAGCATTTGGCCTTCAGAACAAAGGGCATAACATATGTGTTCTTTAGAGAATATTTTATTAATGGTCTAAAAGATGACATCCGAGCACAGGTCCTCATGGATCAGTCTCAGACTTGGTTGGAAGATACTAAATGTGCCAAATAATCCCAACAAGTTTTTTTCTCCTAGAAAAAACCCCTCTTTTATTTGTCGCCCTCGCCCCACAAATCCTGTCCCCCCCTTCCACTCCCCTCAAGTTCCATAAATTAACTCGGGTAGAAATGGTTGAGTGCCAACTCAAGGGTATTTTCTATAATTGTGATGAAAAATATTTTGTCAGGGACAAGTGTAAGGAAAAAACAATTTTTATGGCCATTTTAGAGGATGTTGCTGAAGAAGAAGCTGTAGTTCCCCCTGTTGAAGAGATACCCCTTCAAGATGCTTCTATGGAGCCCGCTGACCCACCCAAAGTTGACCCCATGATTTCATTGCATGCCCTCACTGGATTCTCTGCTCCACACTTCCTCAAGCTCATTGGATATATTAAGCATAGTAATGTCATCATCCTTGTTGATAGTGGAAGCACCGACAACTTTATTCACCGTTGCATTTCCCAAGAAACCAATTTCTATATTCGTTTCGTCAATAATTTTCAAATCATGATATCCAATGGAGGGTCCATGAAATGTGGTGTGTGTTGTGAAAATGCAGATATTCAAATTGGATAGTACCACCTGAAATGTCATATGTTTTCCATCGACATGGGAGGTTGTAACATTGTTCTAGCTTCTTAATGGTTATGCACTCTGGGCCCCATTCTCATGGATTTCATATCTATCATCTCCAAACACCAAGTTGTTTTTTCCACTCCTCAAGGAATTCCCCTTGTTCCTAGAATCTTCCTCCCAATATTTTCCCTTATTGTCATCCCTTTTCCCAAAAGAATGAAATTGAGAAAATCATATAAGAGTTTCTCCACACGAGTGTTATTCTCCCTAGTACCAACCCCTATTCTTCTCCTATGGTCATGGTACCTAAGAAAGAAGGTACTTAGCGCACGTGTCCTAAATTTCATGTCCTTAATAAAATTACCATCAAAGACAAGTTTCCCATTCATGTTATTGATGATCTCTTGGATGAATTGAGTGGTTCTCAATACTTTACTAAAATTGATCTACATTCTGGCTACCACCAGATACATATGAAAGAAGAAAACATTCCCAAGACTTCCTTCATAACTCATGAGGGTCACTAATGGTTCTTGGTCATTCCCTTTGGCCTGTGTAATTCTCCCTCCACCTTCCAAAGTCTTATGGATAATGTCTTATATCCTTTTCTCTGTCATTTTGTCTTAGTTTTCTTTGATGATATTCTCATCTATAGTAAAACTTGGACATCCCATCTCACCCACGTGGATCAAGTTCTCTGTCTACTCTCTAATCACCAAATTTTCCTCAAACAATCTAAATGTGCCTTTGGAGCCTCAGAAGTGGAGTACCTCGGTCATATTGTGGGAAAGGATGATGTACAAATGGATCCTAAGAAAATTGAAGCTATGCAGGATTGGTCTCGCCCTAAAAATATTAAGAGCTTGCATGGCGTTCTTGGTTTAACAAGTGATTATCATAACTTTGTTAAGAATTATGGAAAAATTGTAGTGCCTCTCACTACTCTCCTTAAAAACAATGCCTTCACTTGGATTCCAACAACTGACCAATCCTTCCAAGCCTTGAAAGATGTTATGTGCATGAATCTGGTCCTAGCCCTTCCTGAATTCACCAAGAATTTTGTCTTGGAATGTGATGCTTCCAAAAAAGGAATTGGGGTAGTCCTCATACAAGATGGTTGGCCTTTGGCCTTCACCAACAAACAAATTTTAGTCAAACATTTGGGTCAATCCATCTATGAAAAGGAAATGTTGGTTATTCTGCATGTCGTGGATCTCTGGTGTCCTTATCTATTGGGACAATGCTTCCATATTAAAACTGATCACCATAGCCTCAAGTATTTTTTAGAACACAGGATTTCATCCCTAGAGAAACAAAAATGGGTCACCAAGATATTTGTCTACTATTATGATATCACTACAAGAAGAGAAAAGAAAATGTGGTTGTTGATGATCTTTCTTGCAAATATGAAGAAGAAGGGTCCCTCTTTTCCCTCTCCTTAATTATACTTGATTGGCTCTAAACTGCTTGTTAGTAATGGTTGCAAGATCCCAAAATATCTCTCTTGATCCAATAATTTCAAGCAAATTATCCTTCCTCTCTAGGGTACTCTTGGCACAATAATGAGCTTTTATACAAAAGAAAACAGTCACAACTTAAATCTATGGTGCTTTTTGAGCTTCATTCTTCACCCACTACTGGGAATTCATGGTTTACCAAAACCTATGAAAGGGTCAAACATTCTTTTTTCTGGGATGGTATGAAACATGAAGTCCACACCTTTGTGGTTGAATGTGATTTCTATCAATGCAACAAAGTAGAAATAGTCAAATCCCCTAACACACTCCAAACCCTTCCAATTCCCCCTTCTATTTGGCAGGATATCTCTATGGATTTCATCGTGGGCCTCCCTAAATCTAGAAACAAGAAAGTCATCATGGTGGTGGTTGATCGTCTTTCCAAATATGCTCGTTTCTATGCTCTGTAACATACCTTCACCGCATCCATAGTGGCCCAAGTTTTCATGGATAATATCTTCAAACTTCATTGATAATATCTTCAAACTTCATGGCATGTTGCATTCTATTGTCTCTGACAGGGATCCCACGTTCACCAACATTTTTTGGATATAATTTTTCAAGCTACAGGGCACCCAATTACATCTCAGCACCTCCTATCATCCCCAGACTGATGGACAAACCAAAATTGTCAACAAGTGTTTGGAAACATATTTAAGGTGTTTTTCATTTGACCACCAACATCAGTGGGCTGAGTGGTTACCACTAGTTGAATGGTGGTACAACACATATTACCATACAACTAATCACATGACTCCTTTTGAAGCAGTATATGGACAGAAGTCACCATTAGTTATCTCATACATGATAGGTGTCTGTAAGGTTCAGGAGGTTGAAAAAAATCTTACAGTACACACGACCATTCTCTGTACCTTCAAAGACAATTTGGTGATATCTCAAAATCACTTGAAGCAACAAATTGTTCAAGGTCATTCTCAATGTCAATTTTTTGAAGGTGACCAGGTGTTTCTACTTATACAACCTTATAAGAAGACTTCACTCAAAGATAAACATTTTCATAATTTTTCTCCCAAGTTTTATGGTCCTTATGCCATTCTCAAGCATGTGGGGCCTGTCGCCTACCAATTATCTTTGTCTAGTGATCCTAAGATCCATCCTATTTTTCATGTTTCATGCTTAAATAATGTGATTGGAACTAAGTGCCACACTCAAACTCATCTCCCTGAGTTGGATGAAGAAGGTTCCATTTGGTTACAACCCCAAGCAGTATTGGACCAATGTGAACATTGTCTCTGTCAGCGCACCATCCAAGAAGTGTTAGTGTAATGGAAAGATACAACTCCAGAAGACGCCACTTGGAAGCCTGCTACCATTCTGCAACAATTTCCTCATCTCACTCATTGAGGAAAACACTATCTTTCAAGGGGGAGGGAATGCTATGTACATATCCTCCCTAATCCCTCATGTATGTAGAATAATATATTTTCCATGTAATAAATGACGACATTAGTTTATAAGGCATATTTAATAAATGAGAACAAGTCAATGTAAGAATACCTAATAGAAGCTTCTGCTTCTAGAAAGATATTCTATTAGAAGGTTCTTTAGAAGATAGAATTAGTATAAATAAGAGTAGGAGGCATGTGAAGTTTTTTATTGAGAATTATTGTAATAGATCATTTCTCTGTTGGAGGTTTCCCCCTTGAAGAGGAAAGTGAACATTGTTTCCTATAAATAAAGGTATTATTTTTGTGTTGTTGTTTCATATATTGTGTTGTTCCGCTGTTATTCTCTACAATATTTCTATTTTTGGCTATTATAATAGATCTAATACCTTACAAATAACTAAGGAAATACTATACAATGAACATAAGAAGAAAAAAATACTAAGTATGTATATGTATGTACCAACGTTGATCAACGAATGTAGACCAATAAGCCTATATAATTCTATCTTTTAAACATGTGTTGTACATACTAATGGCTATAGCATGCATTTTATGAACCATTATGTTGAGTGCATCAACCACCTTGTTCTCTTTTCCCTTATTGTGCTTGATGTCAAACTCATAATCACTAAGAAATTTTAGCCATCTAGTTTGTCTGGCATTTAGTGTTGGTTGTTCAAACAAGTATTTCGAATCACTATGATTTTTCCTCAATTCAATTTTTTTTCGCATAAGGTAATGCCTCCACATCCTTAAAGCATGTACTATGGATTCCAACTCTAAGTCATGTGTGGCATGATTTATTTCATGCTCCTTCAATTTTTTGGATTCATAACAAATTACATGTCCATTTTGTGTAAGGACTCCATCAAGCCCTTCATTGCATGCATATGTGCATACAACAAAATTCTCATCTAGATCTGTAACTTTTAAAATAGGTGCACTAGTTAGTAAATGCTTTTAGTGTTGGAAATTTTCTTCACACTTGACATTCCAATCAAATTTTACTCATTTCTTTTGCAAATATGTTATTGGGTGTGCAATCTTGGAGAATCTCGCAATGAATCTTCAGTTGTAACAAGTTAAACCCATAAATGATCTAACCTATGAAATGTTTGTTGGTGCTGGCCAAATTTTGATTGATTAAATTTTCTCTGGATCTACTACTATGCCATCTTCTAAAACAATTTGATCCAAATAATGAATCTACTTTTGATAAAAAAAAATCATTTACTAAATTTGGCATACAATTGGTGCTCTCTCAACACTTTTAGTAACATCCGCAAGTGTTTCTCATGTTGTTCCTCTGTCTTGGAATAGATCAGAATATCATCCAAGAATACAATGACAATTTTTTCCTAGAAATATCTAAACACCCATTCATCAAACACATAAATGTAGCAACCCAAAAGGCACCACTACAAATTCATAGTGTCCATACCTTGTTCAAAAGGTTGTTTTTCTATTATATTGTTCTCTAATTCTCACTTGATGATAACCTAATCTCAAGTCAATTTTGGAAAAGATCTTTGCTCCCTTCAACTTATAGAAAATATCATCAATACTTGGCAAGGATATTTTTTCTTGACTGTAACCTTGTTCAATTGTGTGAAGTCGATACATAACTTTAGTGTTCCATATTTTTTCTTGACAAAATAACTGGGGCACCACGAGGAGAAAAACTCGGGTGTATGTATCCCTTCTTCAACAACTCTTCTAGATGCATTTTCAATTATTTTAGCTTTGATGTTCTCATTCTGTAGGGATTTTTGGATACTGGGGCATCTCCTGGAATTAAATTGATAGATAAATCAATATCCCTCTTTGGGGGAAATCCTAAAAACTCCCCAAATACATATTCATACTCTTTCAAGACTGGATAATCTTCAAGAGTTGGCTTTTTATCTTTCATTGGCTCTTCCACATGGGTTGCATAAATTTGACACCCTTTTATAAAAATTCTTTTTAGATGCAAGGATGAAATATCTTGGAGAGATATAAGACTTGGAATACCTTGCATTGTACTTTAATTCCCTTCCTCATCAAGACATATGAAATCCTTGTTATAATAATCTAATACAACATGATGTTTTTCTAGCCAATCCATACCAATCAAGCAATCATAACACCCATACATTATGATGTTCAAATCTTCCTTACTTTTGATTCCATTCATGTTTATTGGGAAATCTTTAACAAACTCATTGATTCTTCTCTTGGTTCTATTATCTAGCTGAACTAACCAAGACTTTTCATGCTTACCTTTCTTCAATTAAATCTTTCAACTAGATTTGGATCTATATAACTATGACTGGCTCCAGAATCAATCAAAATAACTATGGGATGATTATCAATCATACCTTTCACTTTAGTCATGTGGGGTTGTTAGTCTACTTATCTATTGTCCAAGGCTACATATAACCTTGGAATTCTTCCACCCACATCCTCTACTATCTTTTCCTGCTTGATTATATGGAAAGTCCTTATCTTATCTCTTCAGTGAGGACAATATATATACATGTGATATCCTTCACATCCCAAACATTTTATGGGTTGTTGTCTTGGCCTCTTTCCCAAGGAATCTGTCATTTACATTTCTTCAATTTAAATATTTCAACTAGATTTGGATCTTTATGGCTATGACTAGCTCCAGAATCCATCAAAATAACCATGGGATGATTATCAATCTTACCTTCCACTTTAGTCGTGTGGGATTGATAGTCTTCTTGTCTATTGTTGAAGGCTACATAGATCCTTGGCATGATTCCACCCACGTCCTCTACTATCTCCTCCTCCTTGATGCTATACAGGTTCCTCATCTTATCTCTTTAGTGAGGATAATATCTATACATGTGATCTCCTTCACATCCCCAACATTTTATGGATTGTTGTCTTGGCTTCTTTCCCAAGGGGTCTGTCATTTTCTTATCACCTTGATATGAATGCCCTTGTTGATTTACTTGAAAACCATTCTTGATGAAATGTGTCTTGAACCATTTATTCCTCTGATCCCTCTTTCCTTTCTTCTTATCATCCCACACATTTTGGAAATTTGGCCTTCCTTTATTCTGCGCATATAAATACTTATCCTTTATTATGGATTCTTCCAAATTCCTTGACTCATCTAACTGAATTTTATCCTTGTATAAGGATGGAAGTCCACTTAGTAGCCTCTTAATTTTTACCTTCTCATCCTTGATGAAGCTCACATACCTAAGAAGATCCAAGTTTTTCCTCTCATATTCATCCATGGTCATGTTATCAAGTTTGAGTTCAAAGAATTATTGCATAATTTTGTCATAATATTTCTCTGAGAAGTATTGTTGCTGGAAATATTTCTTGAACTGCTTCCAAGAAATTCTCTTCTCATAAAGGTTCTTGACTTTCTAAATCCAATCCTACCACATAGACGCATTTCCTTGGAGATGGTAGGATGCAATTCTAGATTCTACATTTGATGAGTAATCATGTAATTGGAAATATTTCCTCATTCCCAACAACTAAGATTCTGCATCTTCTCCCTTCCTATTCTCTCCATCAAATGATGGTGGTTTGATTTTCCTGAGATTCTCTTGCAAGATATCTGACCCATGTATCCTCATATGATGTTTGGCAGAAGACATACTTGGGATTATTTTCAATCTTGATTGTGCATATGCTCTTCTAGTTTATTTCCCTAGGGAATGATGATGTTGATGATGTCTTATGACACTCATGGATTTTCTGGATCCTCCATGATCATCCCTCCTATTGTTGGGACTCAGAAATGTCATATTTCCATCCACCTTTCCCTTCATCAGTCTTCACATTTCATTTCCCCATTAACCTTTCATGATGCCATTTTCATAATTAAATATGGGTTAAACATTATTATTTTCCAAATCATTTATTTTAGTATTAAAAGGGAATTTGTGATTAAATATTAGAAAATTGACATGTTTTCATATATCTCAAAAATGTGTGAGCCTTATCATGTGTAGGAATATGTGAAGTATTAATTCAAAAGACTTCTCGAATACTTCCTCCACCATTTCAAGATGTGAGGAGATAATTCATTCCTAATCCAAGGAGAAGATCATGGAGATTTGGTTGTCATATCTTATCCAAGATATATGAGAGACATGTGTGAGGATTTGAAGGGATTATATTTTGTAATAAAGGGAAATAGGTTGAGAGAAAAGTGGATCTATAATTATGAGATGTTTATCTTATTTTCAAAGCTCTCATGTATAAAAGAGAATGTCTTCTCTTCATGAGGGAGGGGGATGAGAATCATTATTATGTAGATTAAGGGAATTGTTATGAGATAGGTTCTTGAGGAGAATTGTTATGATGTAGATTGGATTCATGAAGATACTCCTTTTGTAAACTCACATGTTGAAGATTAATGCAAGTTTGAGTTCAATGATGTTGTGTCTCATAGAAGTTAGCATCTGGTGATCTAAAGATTCCATGTTGGCATCAACAAGGGCCACCGATCCAGCTTGGTAAGATTATTGTAAATTGTTAGTGTAGGTTTTCATTTCATGTACCTGCTATTTTGATTTCATGTTATTTTGTTTGATTTCACTATTCGAATGTGTTGCAAAGTGTGGTAATGCAGGAATGGTTGGATCTCTATATTTCACCATACATGAGCTTTAATGGAGCATTCTACTTGTTAGTTTAGTTTCTCCAGGAGATAGAATCAAAGTTCATATTTTATTTTCATGAGCTATCAATGAACATGTCCATCACCTGAGCAAGAGCTTTTGCTTGTTTATGAGTTTTTCTTATTTTTGAGTTTTGCTTTCCAGCTTTCGAATTGTGTGAAGATTGTCATTTTTAAGAGTGTGTTGGTTTCTAAATGGTTTTCTTATCTAATCTATACTAAACAGACATATGAACCTATATGTTATCGACACATATAGTGCATCAACTCTATTGATTACGAATCCTGGTTGATAATTTTTGTTTGGTAATATATTATGCAAATAATTGCACCAACACCTATCATGAGATTTAGATACTTCTAGTTTCCTTGCACTAGCTTCTTGTCTTGTGCCAGAATATTTATTGAATTTATTCTGCAACGTATTCATAATCTACAGTATATTCTCCCAATATTTAATGATCTTTTTATTATCTTCCCTATAGATCCGTACTTCTCTTTTCATGCTTCTCATAGTTACAGGATCTTGCCTGTCTCTTCATCCATTAGAATCTGTCTCAATATTTCCCATGTCGACATGCATAACTATGATATTCTTCTCATGGATGTAAGATCCTTGGGAATGTTTGATATCTCTAGTTCTCATATAGGCAATATGATCTTCTTTTAGTGCCTTTAATTATGAAAGAATGTGCATGCAACAATTGTTGTTAGAGTTAAACATATCGCAAAATATTTATTAATTATATTATAGGTAATTATTCATTTCAAATGACGAAGAATACAAATTAAATAATACAATTTATGGTTTTATATATGGATTCTTCTGCTCAATACCTTTCCAGTGACTATTCGTTTTCTCAAATATGAGCTCCGAACTAAAAGTTATGGTCCGAGGAAGTTTAGACTATTTTCCCATTTTACCCCTTACAACTATAGTTGTCTTCTTTCTCTTCCTGCACATTTTTGTTGAGTGTATTGTAATTGATGTAAAGGTCATTGATGTCAAGTGGAAGGGAAGGAATGCAGTTTAGTTAATCCCACAAGACACTTATAATGACACCTACATGCAACTAGTAGATACAATTGTTGAGATAGCTAACAAAGTGGAAGTTGTTGACACTATGGGAAGAATTGCTTAATATCTTGAAAGAGAAAATGAACCATATTAATGGAGACAATTGAAAAGGTAGTTTCCAACTTGAGAGATTCATATGTTGATGCTCATTAAGATGAATTACTCATTGATGGAATATATTATTCCTTTCGAGAGAAGACTAGTGATGTTGATTATGTGAGCTCTCAAGAAGATTTGGATGTGACTAGAGTTTACATGCATGCACATTGTTGGTGTAATTGTTATCAATATTTAATTCAAGGAAGAAGATAAAACAATCAATGGTTATGATAGAGCCATGAGGATGGATCACAGTGTGGTGACATGGTTGAACCATAATTTTTGATCAAAAAATGGATCAATGGTGATCCATTGAAAATAAATCATGTGGCCGAGAGCGAGATCCAACCATGAATAAAAATGAGAGATCAATGGTGGATGATCAAATACACATAGGTAAATTGCATGAAGTTTAACAAGAATTGATCCATCCACGAAGTGGTTTTGGTGTGGAAACGCGTCACTATCGTGTGAATGCGGATACCCCTCGAGTGGATTTAAAAGCCATGACTCGACTACCCGTGAGACAAAAAAAAATACCATTTTTGAAAGTGGTAAACCACCTTATGGTTATCCCATGGGCTTAGTTCCCATTATCACACAATTTGTAGGTTGGGAAAAGCCAGAACCAAACCAAAAAATGACGACAACTAAGAGAACACCTACCCATTGTCACCTTAGGCAGGTATTCTTGACCATCGTCTACATATGATAGACCTCTTCAGAAATGGATTGATCGATATTGTGGCTATCCCTTCTGGCATGATTTTCAAGATGATCAGGATTGCGGCTACTCTTTTCAGAAATATTTCCTCCCTCCCACCCATCTCCATGAGTTTCATTTGATGATTGATTATATGTCTATTTATGCTCATGATTATTATGTGTTGGACTTGTCTTTGTTGTTTCACATGGTTAAGCACACAGGGAGATATCTTGATGAAATGATGGACATGTGGTTGCACTGGTTGTATGACTTCATATGACATCACCTATCACTATATCTTCAGGGCCCTAAGGCCCCAAGTAAGTACGCAGGTCATATTTATTTCCTTGCATTTGCATCTTGATTGATCATGATAGTTACCTACACTTCATATTTCATTTTTCTATACTTGCATATTGATTTAATTTTTAGTTTAGAATTTTTTGAAAAAAAATGATAAAAAGTTTATTTTCTAGATCAGTTTCATTTTTGGTTTTTATCTATATGGATTAAGGGTGATAGAACCACCCTATATTTTACTGCATTTTGTTTCAGTGTAGGAACAGGTCCACAATGAGATGTTGCGGTTCTCATGCACTCTAAAACGATTACATGTCCCCAAGTAGGAGCTATATGTTATCCCCAACTTCGAGGGATAACTAAGGAGATGATGTATTGAGGCCCTTAGGTTGTAGACAAGGAGTACTAAGAGACATATTGACCAAAAGTGTCCACTTGCACAGACAGAGAACCACCTCACCACCATAGCTCCAGGTTCATCATGACGGTATCCACCACATTAGTTGGCCTTTGGAAGACATTGGGTCTTTCTCCATGAGATACAAGTTAGGTGTTATGGTTAGTATCATTTCAATACTTGAGAGATTTGAGTTTGTTGCATCTATTATTGATTTTTATTATGTGACATTTTCTTGGACATTATGCTCTTTGCCCTATTTCACTTTGGTGGTTGACATTGCACCCTAGTAAGTGGGTCACCCTTAGAATAAGGTTGCTACTGGGGGGTCCTTTTGACGATTCATCATTCCATTCCTGAACATACTTGTCACTTTCCACACTTGATACCATCATCTCCTTACCTTTTGGAATTTTTGGGTGTACTAAACGACGAAGGGGTTGTTTTTCATTTCATGGGAAGAAGGGAATGAAGGCCTAGAGGCTTGTACATGGAAAAAGATAAAATCCAAACCATTAACCTTACAGATGCTCGCCCAAGGATCTTGAAGACAATGAAACATCTTTCATAAAAAATGATGGGACCTGTGAATGAATAACTTATAACAAATTCCAACTAGAGAGGGGCATGTGTGGGGCTTGTTTTTAATGCTTAGATAGAATCCCCACAGATGTTTCCAACTTGGGGAAGCATGATGTGACTAGGGTAGAGTAAAGGTAGGCAAAATTTTTATTTCTTATGTAGAAGACCCACCTTGGCTTAAACTTGGAAACATCCTAAAAGAGTTAAATGAAATAAATGGGCTTGGAAAAAGGTTGCATTGAAAACGAAGGTGCAACATGTTAACTCCCAAAATGAAACCGCTTTTTTGGTTTAATTTTGTAGGGGATATCATGGTTATTGGTCGCGTCCTAAAGCTACTTTTGTGTTTTTATAACTGAGAAAATTTTTGAATTTGGTTCAGTGAAGAAAATGGCAAAATATCAGATTTCGGTGGTTTGGGCGAGCCTCCAGCGTGCTCATTAACCACCGAAAGTATTCAGTTTCGTCAGATAAGTGGTCGATTCAAAAGGCAAGCAACCACCGAAAAGGTTTGAATGGGCAAAAAGAAAGCTCGTGCTTTCGCACGAGCCAGATGTCAAAATTCGTTGCAATGATGAGAAGTTCAAACCGCTGAAAGCTCGCGTTGTGGGAGGTGATGCTCGTTCGTGGGGTTCAACCGAAAGGTTCAAAGCACCTGCGTATTATCCACTGCAATAATCATTTCAAAATCTACGCCGAGCGGTGATAGCCAGATACGGTTGCACGGAGCTTCCCTCCTTTCCAGTGTCAAATACATTCATCATTATTAACAAGTCATTCGTTCATTTTAAAACTCAATGTGTTATAATGAAGCCCGAAGATCGCTGAAGATAACTACCAACACACGATTTTATCAACAAATCGTGGTTTTCAAAATCTTGGTCCCTCTTTCTCGGGCGATTGGCATGGTGTCTCCGAGTTGAACCAGCATTTCGAATCAAGGAAATTTGAGCGAGTTATCGGGTAAGTCTAGAAACCATTCTCTATCAAAATTTCATCAATATAGTTGCCCCCGAAAGGATGAAGTTTCAGCTTTCCCTGTCAGAATGCCATTCAAATTTGGGTCAGTATTCTAGTGCATTTATCAATCTTATGCTTTGTCAAACAGTTTCACAGTTGTTCATAAATTACATCGACTATATCCCTAGTTTCTAGAACCCATGCTTCCCAAACACCCTGTTGCCTACAGTTTCAGATACAGATTGCATTCAGTCATGTCAAAAGTCACTCCTACATTAAGATCCGAAGTAGATGGCATGTGGTATTTTGAAGAACACCCAGAGGTTGCAGAATGTTTTAAACAGGTCGGAGTTTTCACATATTGTGAAAAACTGTCAACTTTTCATCAACAAATTGCTAAAACATTCGCCCTATCATACGATGGAAGGGTTGCTAAGATAGGCAAGGAGGAGTTAATTATTGATGAAGCATCTATCGCCGAATACACAGGGTTGTCTAGAACAGGTAGTTGTTGGTTTAAAACTTCTTCACCCTCAAATGTTGAATTCAGATCATACCTGTTGCCAGTGCATAAAAAGTTGACTTGGAAGAAAGATATTCCTATGTCATATCTTGAAACGAAGTGGCAGACCCTTCTGAAGGCGATTCTGGTATACATCACCTGTGAAGGGCGTTATAACAGAGTGATGTACTATCATTTTAAGTTGTTAAATCACTTCACAGGCAGGGAACACTTAAACATACCCTATTTCTTTCATAAGACTCTGATTAAGATGGCAAAACAGGTAAAGGCTCAGCCCACTAAAGTTTCAAGAAGAATATCTCATCAGGGGTTGATTACCCTCCTTTTCAAAGAAGCTCTTCACAGGAATCAAATAGAATGGAGTTTCTTCTTGTTCTGGAACGAGTTTCAGACAGAGAAACCTCCAGAAATAAAAGCAAAAAAGTCCAGAAGCAGGAATGATCCTACCAGTCACAAGAGGAGAAAAGGGATTTCAATGTCCAGGGATTCTATAAAGTCAACACCCAGCAAGCAGGGAGGAACCAAGAGGAAAGTAAAGCTTGAAAACAGAAACCCTGTCATAGTGAAAAACCCTCTCAACCTACCCTACAGTGACTCTGATTCAGAGCAGGGGATGGCAAAAACACAGGATAATCTGCAA
>ML788893.1:329361-349128 GCA_009831015.1 Picea engelmannii
AAATTCTATAGGATAAAATTATTTTACCTTAAAAATCGCCAAAAATTTATAAAAACTATATAAAATCCTTAGAAATTTGAATATTTTTACAAAAATATCGCCAATCATTTATAGTTGGCATATGAAGGATTAGTAAGATTTGCTAAGGTTTCTACATTTTAAAATAAATTTCCATCCTTAAATTCATCCATGATAGTTGCATGACATTCTTGAGTGTGAGAGGACTATGTCAGTGAAGATGTAGCACAAAGAGTATGAAGGGATTTTTTATAACTTCACTTGACTAGGAAGTGTGGAGGTACCCCTATAGGTGCAGTAAGAATATCTTTGTGTTGTTCTACAATCTGCTTGTGTTGGATAGAAAGGTATTGGGATGAGGCTGGGATGGTTGCAGTGTCCTTATGTTCACCTTCTGCACAGATTTTGAAGAGGATAAACTGTGTAGTACGAGAGATTACTTTGCGACACTGTTTTTTCGGGACAATAGTCGGGAATACCTATGGTATACTATAGATATGACCCACCAAAGTAACAATGATAGTATGGGGTCGAGACTCGTAAAAAACATGATGCTTCCACATATATGGCTGGACTAATAGAACATCACATACTTCCAGTGGGGAAAAATCAAACAATACCTCATCCTTTAAGGGCTTGATGTCGTAGGACAGATGACACTGTTGACTTACACGAAGATCTCGACCCTGGAGAAGCCAACCAATGTTGTATGGCTGCGAGTGTGGTGTTGTTGGAAAATCCAACTGCTTGAAAAGATCTTCTAATATTAGGTTCTTTTGGCTTCCAATATCAACAATAAAATGCAGTGGGGTCCCCTTCACCCACATCTGAGAATGGAAAATACCCTCCCCCTCCTCAAGATCCTCTGGTTCTTTTGGTTGGATTGTTGCGTCACGATAGTAACAATGGGTTCTACATCAATTATCTGTCTCCTTTTATTTTTGTTTGAATCATAGTTTGAGTTGGGGCTCGACTTTGTTTGTTTGAGCTCGACCACCAATGACTATTTTGAGAGACATTCATCGGTGTTGTGCCAAGGGATTTTGTGGAAGTCACACCACTTCCCAGTGTCCCTTTTCATCTTCATGTTACCCTTGTTTTCCTGTAGCTTGGAATAGTGGTATTGAGGTTGGTTTTTCTCTGAGTTAGGGATGCCTTTACCATACTTTGGTTGTTGCATATTTTCAAACCCAACATCCTGCTTATTCTAGTGCTTAAATTTATGCTCGATTTCGACAGCATATTGATAAGCAACTCCCGGAGAGGAAATTTCCATAAATTTCATTTCGGTTTGGATGTACCTATGTAGAGATATTTTAGAACCATATCCCACTCATATTCTTTGATACCCAACTTGGTGTGCAAGGCATGGAATGTATTTGTGAACTACGACACTATTTGGCCCCTCTTTTGATGCAGCGAAGTCCATCTCATGTACTGGTCGACATAGTTTCCCATAGGGTAATATTTCTCCTTGAACACATCGATAAAAAAGTAAAAAGTGGGCTCGAACCCAAATATTCCAAACTCCTCTGTGAAATTTTTCTCCCAATAATTTTCCCACCAATGTTTGACAAAGGGGATAGCCTTAAGGAGTGCAAAGGTGATCTTTTATCTGTCGGAAAAATTGTGAATAGAGAAATAACCTTGTAGCAAATTTAACCATTTTTCCAAAGCATCCACATTGATTTGACCTTAAAATATGGGAATATCAAAATCAACTTGTACCTTGAATGGGGAAGCATCTCCAAATCGACTAATTGACGAAGATGCACATACTATTGTCAGTAATCGTTGAAGGATTTGGGAAAAATTCTCCAACATCTCATTCCTCTATTGCGCGAGGGATTCCATGAGAAACAACTTGATGGGATCTTATACTCCATCGTCTTTATTTTCTTCCACCATGGGAGGCTTCTTGGGTTGGAGAGAGCAGTTTTTCTCAAGAGAAAACAACTCAATATCCAACTCTCTATACCTTGACTTCATCGGGGACATGCATTAAGAAACAAAAAGGAGTAGCTTTATCTTATGCCACCGATTTAGATTATTTTTAGAATGAAATAAAATTGAAGATATAACAATCGAATAAACATAAATATTGCAAGAAACAAAGAGCTAAAGTAATACACAATTTCTATTAATCAGAGAAATGTACATAAAATGTAAAAATACAGAGTGAATGAACTCGCTAGAATGGTTGAAACTTATATCTAAGAAGAGATGTGATGACTACGCTCATTTGCAAGAAGATGATGTTAAATGAGGTTCCAAAGGAATTTTTAACATAAATAAAATCCAAAACCCTAACCCTAGAAGATGAAACACCAAAAGGTTTGCGGGCCTCGATGGGGATAGTTGATACATCAACTTCCCGACGACATAAATTTTGCATACGATCTCTATTTGGGGCGCACAATGTCTCATTGGAAAGGTTTAGTCGAGAAGAATACATTTTGACTAAGCCCAATCCAAATCCTATGGATATCACTTGGGCCGCCAAATGTCAAAAAACGTCTTTTAGGGCCTCAAAACGACCCTGAAACTTTGGGACCCGAAAAATTGTAGAAAAACTGCCAAGGTGGAAACCCCTGTTTTGAGCCAGTGGAATAGGTGGGTGGCCATCGATTTTCACCTGGATCAGAAGGAAACCCTATTTTATGACAGAATTGTATTGTGACTGTGTGTTATGGTGAATATTTTATTCTGAGAAAGGATATTGTGAGAGAACGAAGAGCAAGTTAGAACGAGTGTGTTGTAGGTTGTATCCCTTCATTTTGTTGGATAATAAAAAGGAAGGACCTGGAAATTTCTCTGGTGGAAATATCCCACACTGGGTGAGCCACGTGTATCTTTGTCTCTATTGTACTGTGTATCTTATGTGTTTTATTTCTGTATTTGTTTTATTCTATTGCTTCGCGATCCTTTTTTTCTAACAATTGGTATTAGAGCCAAAGGTAACTTGCAGGAAAAGACGGTTCCTGGTTCGAGTGGGAGAAATGGAAGAATATGGGAAGTTTAAGGTTGAGAAACTTAATGGCCAAAATAACCAGCTATGGAAGATGAAAATGGAAGATTTTTTATATTAGAATGATCTATTCCTACCATTGGGCGGAATAACAAAGAAGTCGACAACCATGAAGGATAAAGAATGGGAGGTTCTTGACAGAAAGGCACTAGGAATGATACAAATGTTCCTGGTGTTAGATCCTAGTCCTTCACCTATTCCTTATGTTCATCTAACCAACCCATTCATCTGTCAACCGAGCCTCTAGTTATTTTTTCTTCATGGTGTGTTGAGTCATTTCAATTTGTTTTTTTCATCTCTTATCTACTTTTTATTAGTCCTTTTCTCTTTATAAGGTCAAGTCAAGTTTTAATTTGAGTTGAATAAGTCCTATCACCATGGTTATGTCACTGTTGGATTGCAAAAAGAATAAATTAGGCCTATTGATGAAAAAAGGTATTGATTGCAATAATGCCCCCATTTTTGCAATCAACATACATGTGTTATTTTATGAATTTTATGTTTTAAAAAAAATATTTAAAAGTTTGAATAAAAGATCATTGGCACCCAACATGCACTCACATATTATTGTATACTTGAGACCGTGTGCACATTTTTCCTTATGCAACTATCATTTCAAGTTTTATGATAAGATTGTGCATGTTTGTGCCTCGAGCAATTATCATTGCATGTTTTGTGCAGTTATTATTGCAGGCTATTTATGAACCTGAAATAATGCATACCTTCGACCACTATTCTCAACAGAAGCTGCTAAGTCACGATGGTATCACCCCGAGAATGTTGGAAGTTATATCAGGTAGAGCCAACAAGGCTCGAATGTTTCGAAGCTATACTAGAAATCAAAGATATTTGTATTAGGGGAGAATATTTTGACTTCACATGTTCCTTTAATGGACATCACATGGGAATTTCCCTAATATTCGCGCAAAAATTTGATGGTTTTTAGACTAATATCGAGGACATAACCATCCATATAACATATCACTTCGTCATTGGAGCATGCACTCTCCCTATCAGTGGAGAGAGGTGGTTTAAAAAGGGTAAATTACCAGCTGAAGTCTATAATAAGTTTCTGGTGGAAGAACATCAAAACCCCGATTAGAGCCATGGCATCCCAATCCTTTGTCTTAAAGAAGAGTGGCGGGGAATTATATTTGCAATTCAAAGATATATCACGGGAGAAGGTAGGTTCTCAATTTTTCACTTTTATCACATTAGATTCCTCATGCATTTAAAAAGTGGACAAGATATAAACCTCCCCTTTTATGTTCTTAAAATTCTAACCAAGATGTCTAAAAGAATCCATAATTACCCAGAATATGCTCATCGAAGCCTCTACCACCAGGGGTTCATTAAAATATTGGTTCTTTTTTATCTCATCGAATTAGGCATGTCTTGGACTGATTTTATGGTGGTTTTAGGTTTACAGGAAGAACATGAAGTTAATCAACAACCTAAAAAACAACAAGTTGAGGTTTCCCAGACAACTAGGGTTTCTACTGAACCTGGGATTTCATCCAAATCCACCCAGTGAGCCAAAAATAAGACCTTAACTAAAAAAGGGAGGACCCGATCAGGGAAATAAAGATCCATTACTCCACAAAGGGAGGAAATTCCTCGAAGGAAATTGAGTTCCTCTACATCAAAACATAGGAAAATGGAAAGTGGTAAGGTATATATCATAAACTACATCAGAAAGGAAGAAAAACAAGCCAGGTCCCAAAAATGCCAAGAAAACCCAACATAAATACTAGACTCACCAACCAATTGAGGTTGAAATCCAAGGCATTATTTGATCCATCCTTAAAGGAGAAAAATCCCATAGTGATTGAAGATCAAGATATTGATGAAGACTTCTCTAAATTCACCAACATGGAGGAGATGGACATATGTACCTTGAAGAGGATGATAGGGGATAAGACCAAGAAGAAATGTAGTGAAGGGGATACCTCAAGTGTCAAATATGTTGCTTTGAAAGCACAATACATTGTTGATCTACAATTAGAACAAAATTTGATGGACACTGGTCCAGACCCTGAGCAACATTCTGATGACATAAGTCCAGATACAGAGTAGGTCCTTGAGCAGGTTGTACATGATATCAAACCATAGATAAAAGATAAAATGTTGATGGTGCACGAACCTGTGAGAGACACTACTAAAAAAAAACCTGAGAAAAGGTCAAGATATGGAATGATACCAAGGAAATCCAAGCTCACCATCAACCTCAATAACCCTATTGTTGAGGAAGAGCATGGGATACAATTTTGAAGCAAATTAAAGGAATAAATCAAGCCAAAAATTGAAACTGACAGGGACATGGATGACAATAATTACCAGGTGCAAGATCTCAAGAAACATAATGATGACATGAGGCAACAATTTCAGGATCTGTAGCAAGAAAACCAGGCTCTTGATTTGCAACACACAACGCTACAGAAAAAATATCAGAAATTGCAAAAGAAACACCAAAAATCCTACATGTTCTTGAAGGATATTATCTTAATGTCTAATATTGTTAAAGAACAAAAGAATTTGAAACATGTTCCAACTTGGTGTACCATTATTCGGGGTTTGTCTCTAGTTATTGGTGTGCATGGGAATTAGTGCAAAGTCAACAACTAGTTACAACTTATGAAGACCCTTAGTATACATCTCTTTCACTTCAGTTATCAACAATAAGCTCTAGTTGCATTGATAGAATATTTTTTGGTTTAGTTTGAGGTACTACTTCCACTTGTAATAAATTTATATTTTTAATAAAAACAATTTTTTTGGCTAAGTTCAAAGTGATGGGGAGTTATCCATATGAAATAAGACTTGAACTCAAGTCCAATGAGTTTAAATACATGTTTACAAGTTGTAATTAGGAAGTAACAATGAAGTTTGTATCTACAAGATCTAAATGTAATGTAAAGTTGAAATTAAGAACTTAGATCCTAGATAGGTAATCAAACCCTCTTTGGATGTGCATAAATACATGAATCTATGAATTTAAAGAGGTTCAACTTTTTGGGTATCAAGCATCAATATTTTGATTGAGATTTTAAGTGTAAAACTGTTAAGTTTCCCACTTGGTGAATATAATTTTTGGTGACAAATTGTTTCTTCTCAAATATTGTTTGTCTTGTTATATTATTTGAATGTAAGTGAAATGTATGCAAAGCATAGTTTCTTTTCCTTTCTGATATTGTCTCAATGACTATTTATTGTCATACAACCTGATTTCAACTATTGTTTCAGTGAATTTTTTATTGTCATACAACTTGTTTGGAGAATTTTTGTTCAGGTACATGTTTTAGATCTGAAATATTATTTCAAGTCTGAAATTTCATACAACAAGTGACAAATGGTATGCTTGATAGAATTTCCTCTTTTTTATCTTTATGTCTTTGTCTGATTACTAGAATGCATGCCACCAACTAAGGTAAACTTGATAATTGATGTTGTTGAACAATCCAACAAGACCATTGTCCTTAAGATCCCATTCATCAGTTGGCCATTAAACAAATCAATCAAACCTATAAAAAACCAATCAGTCCAACACTTGAGGTGTCCTACATCTTCCCTTTAGCAGTCAAGTTCATACCTTAGGACCAACATCTTCTGGCGTTGTTTCCGGGCAACGAAGTAATGAAGCATCTATTTGTGGGAGAATGAAAATGATCAGATATGATCTTTGATGGTGAACAAAGATCAGACACTAAGTTGATTTCCATATTTCACCTAGCGACTTCATTGAATGCAAAACTATTAAGGAATTTTGTCTCCCAAGAAGGGATTCAAGAAATCAATCCTAAGCATACCAAAGCCTCAAAAGTCAGCCTTGACCCTAATGGTGACACAACAAATTTTGATCTAGGGAGGAAAATAAGGAAGTCCACACTTTCTTAGATACATCCCTTGCTATCCAAAGGCAAGCCTGCATCTGAAAAGGTTTCCCATGTCCTCGACAAGAAGAAACCCAAGATCATTATTTTTTAAAACCCCCTTGTAATAATCCCTCAGATATATATTGGGTCAACTTCTACCTCATCATATTTTCAATAAACCACTTAAGTATCTCCTCCTTAGCCTCAAAGCCAAGTTTTCCCAAACATGGTTATCAACGGGATGGAAGCCATCATTACAATCAGGTATGCACCTTTAGTCTTTCCTGAAAAACTAAATGCATTTCCAACATGAGACTACATGAAATATATTCCCATACACAATGGTGAAGGAGATGTTACTGCTGAGGAACATATGGTAGCATTTTATATCTTTGCAGACAATTTTAACATTGAACATGCATATTAATGGATGAGATTTTTTGTGTAGATACTGAATGGAGAGGTAAGCAAGTGGTTTCTTGGTCTAACTCCAGACTCTATCATAGTTACTGAGGGATTAGATGGGGCCTTTCTAAAACAGTGGGGAGACAAGAAGGATTACATGTACTACATCACTGAGTTTATGTATTTAAGGAGGAAAAATGGTGAGTATGTGTCACACTTCACTAAGAGATTCAATAAGATGTATAACAATATCCCTAATGAGGTCAAGCCAACTGAAGCCTCAACCAATATCACATTTGCAAATGAATTTGATGCTAAATTTTATCTCCTGTTAAGGGAGAGGAGGTCCACCACTTTTCTATCTATCCAAGAGGAAACCATTGAGGTTGAGACTAACATATTAGCATCAAAAAAATTAAAGAACAAATCATATAGGGAAAAAAATAAGCATAGGTAAGATGATGCAGGAGCATCGTACAAAGACAAAGAACGCGCCTAGCCAAAGGAACAGCTGGATGGGAAGATCAAAAAAAGGGCATGTTTTATTGAAAACGTTTTGAATTTTGAAAACTGAAGCATTAATGTAATAGCTAGGAGAAGCGTACTCATATTTATGTCTTAGATATATGAAGAGATCTGGAGAAATTATTCTCATCTGTCGAATGTAATAGGTATTTAAGTGTGTTAATGTAAAGTAGGTAAATATGAATGTTAGATTAGACAGTTTAGAAGTGTAGGAGGGAAAACGAATATAGACACCCTCACCCTTGTATCATTGTAATGATAGATGATTATTCAGAATTCATAATCTGGAGAGTTGTAGCAGAGAGTTGTAGAGAAGAAACCATGTATAGGATCACTTGAGTTAATATATGAAGCTTTGACTCAACTTTCATGGTGTTATGATGTTTACTGTTTACATTTATTGAATGGTATGTTTACAATTGATTTGTTTCTCTGTTATGCATTTGTTTTCAATGTTGTGTTATGTGTATGATTTCATGTTGAGCGTATGAAGTCTGAGAGAGAAGAAGAATGAGTTTCAATTGTTTCTCTTCCTGAGAATTCCTGCAAGGAGTGCAGTGAACGTCCGCAAGGTGTGCGTTGACGAGGGTCTGAGTTTCATCTCAGAAAGATCATGAGAGATACCATTGTTCTCATACCAGCTGAAGTGAAGGTGAAGCACAGAGCCATGAAAGGTGTGCACAGGCCGATTGAAGCCTTGGATTTTATAAATCCAGAAGGAAGCTTGAAGGGCGACTGTTGCAAAGAGTGCACAGGGTCAGAAACCTCAAATAACCAGAGGTTATTTGAAAGTTTGCCGCAAGGAGTGCGAGCAGGGTTCTTTTAGGAGGATTGAGTTTGCAAGTGGAAACTCATGAGAGATAATGCCTTTGAAGTGTTCAAAGGGACATGGATATCAAAAATGTCACATAGAAATCAAGTTCAGGAGGGAGAATGCTGAGTCGTTGGACAAAAGTCATTGAGTAGTGAATCGACGGTCATAATTCTCCGTGGAGAGTTCACGAAGTCGCGAGGACCATAGGATCTAGAGGAGATGTAAGGTGGTTAGGAGTTGGGTGAATCCGCCACCCTGACATCAAGAATCAATGTGGACCATTGATCGTGGTCTGTTGAGCCGTCAGATCATTTCGGGGATTCAGGATTCACAAGTTTGGAGTGCAGGCCCAAATCCTTGGTCACGCAAATTCCCGGATCACGAAAAAGGATTATCAGGTGTCGAATTTCGGTAATTCGGGGTTCGACATACCGGAAATTCCGATGACAAGGAATCAAGACTCTTTGCATTGAAAATCCCAAATTCGCGAAACGCGGTGTGCCTTTGGTGTGGGATTTTGGCATTTTGGTTTTCCAGAGTTCGGGAAGTAGAGGAGGTAGCGACTTTGGAATCGAGATTTCAAACTCCCAGTTCGCGAAATCCCGAAGAGGGAAAGGAAAAATTCTCGAAAAGGTTGAGGGACAATAGTCGTTGGGTACCAATCGGGTTTCGGGGTTTTGAGACTTAAGAGGTAGAATTGCATGGTCAACGTAACTCCCGAAATCGTGAAGAGAGAAATGCCAAAAGGTGGGTCCCAAGTATCAGTTAGAGGATACGTGTGGCGGAAGTAAAAGGAGGGGTCAAGTTTCGGCGAAAATCCTGAAAGGCCATCGATCTCGCATTTCATGGTACATTGAGCCCATTTTAGCATTTCAGAATTTCAGAGTTCAGGGAATCATAAGGGAAGAGAAATGACTGTTGGCTATTCGCTCAAAGTCCCGAAAGCTGAAATTAGTGGGCATGTGTGCAGGCACATTGAAGGAGTCAACCTTCGTTGACGTTTCGCATTTCGGCATTTGCCAAGAGTTGTGGAAATACATCGGGACTCCCCAACTTCCGAAACTCAAAGTCCTTTGTGTCTTAAACAAAGGGTTTGATTAACCCTAGGCGTGGTTTTAGTGAAGATCCTGTGCGGATCTCGACCCGAGGGCAGGGGGTCTGCGTCAGTTGTGGTATCAGAGCCTAGAACATTTTCTTTGATTTTTGTAGCAGAGAGAAGGGAGAAAATTTTAAAACCATGCCGCCAATAAGAAGAGACAGGAAAATACTTGATCCAACAGAAGAAAGAGAAATGTCGAGAAGAAGAGACAAGCAAATACCTGATCCAGCAAGGGAAAGAGAGATGCGTGAATTACGTGCCAGGCTTGATGCTATGGAGACAACACAAAGGCACATAGTTGACGTTGGAGATATTAGCGAGGTTGAAAGTGAAAATGAAGCTGTAAATGAAGAAGTTACAGTTGAAGATGTTTCATAAGAATGCCTATTCAGGGTTGTTGCAAGGATAGGTGCTAGAGAAAAAATGGGTATTCTAGTGTACGAAGGCAACTTGGATGTTGAAGAACTTCTAGATTGGATTATAGCTCTAGACAAATACTTAGACTATGAGGATGTTGAGGAAGATAAGAAAGTAAAACATGTCGTTACTAGACTTAAAGGGAATGCAACACTGTGGTGAAATGAACTGCAGGCTGATAGACGCTGCAAGGGCAAGCAGAAAATCAAAAGCTGGAATAGAATGGTTGCAAAGATGAAAGCCAAATTTATACCTAGGGATTATCAAATCACTCTGTTTCGGAGGATGTAGAATTTGAGACAGAAGATGATGCCAGTGAAAGAATACACTGAATAATTCTACAGGATAAACATCAGAGCAGGTCATTAGGAAAGAGATGATGAAAAATTTCCCAGGTACATGAATGGTCTATGATATGACATTCAAGATGAGATGAGCATGATGACCATTCAGACTGTGGAAGATTCTTATCAGATGGCTCTGAAAGCTGAAGAGAAGCTGAGCCGGAAGCAAGGTCAAAGAGGTTGAGGTAGAAGTCAAAGTAGAGGTAAGACAATTTCCCAGGGCAAAACTCAGAAACCTAAAGAAGAGGAGAAGAAACCTCAAACTCAACCTAAGAGAGGAGGAAGCTCACAAGGAAGGCAGTATGCTGATAGAAATAATTTTCCTCGAGCCAGAGGAAGAGGAAGAGGCAGAGAAGGTGAAGTGAAATGCTTTGTCTGTGGAAAAATTGGACATAAATCCTATGAGTGTCCAGATAAGAAGAAAGATGGTGGTGAAACTCACATTGCCAAAGCTCAAAGATGGAATGTTGAGGCAGAAGACGTTGAGGGTGGAAGATCTTTGATGATGAGGAAAGTTCTCTTGAAGTCGGAGAAGGAAGCAGAGAACCCAGCCTAAAGAAACAGTATGTTTCAGACTGCTTGCAAAAATAAGGATAGAGTATGCAAGGTCATAGTGGACAGTGGTAGCACAGACAATCTCGTATCCACAGAGATGGTAGAAAAGATGGAACTAGAGACTGTTGCACATACAAGCCCATACAGAGTTTCGTGGCTACAAAAAGGACATCAGGTAAATGTCACTAAACAATGTTTAGTTGAATTTAAAATAGGAGGATATAAAGATGAAATATTATGTGATGTCATTCCCATGGATGTTTGTCATCTATTGCTAGGTAGACCATGGCAATATGACAGAAATGTAGTTCATGATGGGAGAAAGAACACATACACCCTGGAGAGAAATGGTAGGACTCACATGTTGCTACCAATTAAGGATAAAGAGGTGAAAATAGAGACGAGCAACACTGTACTTCTCATGAGTGGGAAGGAACTTCTTGATGAGGTTAAGAAGAAGGAATACACACAATTTATTGTGGTCAGGTAGCCCAAAATTGTTTTGACCAGTACAAGGATAGATGATTTACCAGAAGGAATCCATGAGTTGTTGGGAGAGTTTGTTGATATAGTAGTGGATGAACTACCTTGTTCATTGACACCTATCAGGAGTATAAGTCATCATATCGATCTTATACCTAGAGCCATCTTATCGAACAAAGCAGTGTATAGGTTGACACCATAGGAAAATGAAGAAGTTAAGAGACAGGTCTATGAATTAATGGACAAAGGATTGATTCGGGAAAGCTTGAGTCCATGCGTTGTTCCGATAGTGCTCAACCCAAAGAAAGACATAGGATGGAGAATGTGTAGAGAATCAAGGGAAATCAATAATATTACCATCAGATATAGATTTCCATTGCCAAGGATGGACGACTTGATGGATTTCTTGAGTGGAGCAAGATTTTTTTCAAAAAATGATTTGAAAAGTGGATATCATCAAATTCGAATGAGAGAAGGTGATGAATGGAAGACATCATTCAATATGAATGAGGGGCTGTATGAATGGCTTGTCATGCCATTTGGATTAACAAATGCACCCAATACTTTCATGATATTGATGAAAGAATTCTTGAAGGATTTCGTAGGGAAATTCATCATTGTATATCTTGATGATATATTAATTTTCAGCAAGACAGAAGAAGAACACTTAAATCATTTAGTTGTAGTAATGAGAAGGTTACAACAAGAGAAATTGTTGATTAATATGAAGAAATCATCATTCATGAGAACATAACTCATTTATTTGGGTTTTGTTATCTTTGCAAATGAGATGAAAATGGATCTGGAAAAGATAAAGGTGATTAAGGATTGGCCATCGCCGAAGAGTATATTTGAAGTACAAAGCTTCCATGGTTTGGCTATCTTTTACAGGAAATTCATCCGAAACTTCAGTGGAATTAGCGCACCGATAATGGATACGGTGAAGAAGAGACATAAATCTTTTCATTGGATGGAGGAAGCAGAGAAGAGTTTTAATCTGCTGAAGAAGAAGATCACTGAGCAACCAATTCTGGTTTTGCCAGATTTTAGCAAGACATTCTATGTCAGGTGTGACGTGAGTGGATTTGAAATTGGAGAAGTCTTGAGCCAAGACGACAGTCCAGTCGCATATTTTAGTGAAAATTTGAATGAAGCGAAGATTAAGTACTCCACATATGACAAGGAATTTTATGCAGACATACAAGTGCTGAAGAAATGGAGACACTATTTGGATCCCAAGGAGTTTGTTTTGTACAAAAATAATCATGCTTTACAATTTGTGACTCGATAGGAGAAGTTGAACCAAAAGCATGCTAAATGGGTTGAATACATGCAAAATTTTACTTTTGTGATTAAGCATATTTCTAGAACTGTTAACAAAGTTGTTGATGCTTTGAGCAGGAAATGTTTGCTTATGCAGGAATTCAGAGTCAAGACTTTAGGTTTTGATAACCTTAAAGAAATGTGCAGGGATGATCCAGATTTCAAGGAGGCATATGAGGCATCTAAGAATCCAATTCTTAGAGACAGAAGCCAATGGACTGAATACATGATCTAGGATGGATTATTGTTCAGAGGAAATCAACTATGTATTCCAAAATGCTCCATGAGGGAGAATCTGTTGAAGGAAAAACATAGTGGAGGATTGGTTGGACATTTTGGTCATGACAAGACGTTCTCAAAGTTGAATGGCTCATATTTTTGGCCAGGGATGAGAACAGATGTTAAGAAATTTGTGGACAGGTGCAGAATTTGTCAGCACACGAAAGGAAAAAGGCAGAACACGGGGTTATACCAACCATTTCCCATACCTGAAAGGCCGTGGGACGCAGTGAGCATGGATTTCATATTGGGATTGCCAAGGATGCAAAGAGGATGTGATTCAATATTTGTGGTAGTCGACAGATTTTAAAAAATGACACATTTCATACCATGCCAGAAAACCAGTGACGCAACTCATATTGCGAGCCTGTTTTTCAAGGAAGTCGTCAGACTTCATGGCTTGCCAAAGAGTATCGTTTCTGATCAAGATACCAAGTTCGTAGGACATTTCTAAAGGACCTTATGGAAGAAGTTGGGGACACGTTTGTCTTTTAGCTCCGCATATCATCCTTAGACAGATGGACAGATAGAGGTCGTAAATAGGATCTTGGGAGATTTGTTAAGAAGCTTAGTGACTGGACATCATAGTCAATGGGATCACATTCTGCCACAAGAGGAATTCTCTTACAACGATTCACTCAATAGAAGCACAGGGCAGAGTCCATTCTAGATTGTATATGGAATGCAGCCAAGAGGAGTTTCTGAATTAAAAGAGGCAGATCAAGATGAATTCAGAAGTGATAGTGCAAAGGACTTTGCAGAAGGAATGAAGGAGATTCACAGCCGAGTTAAGGAGTGATTGTAGAGTTCAAGTCAAGAATACAAGCGGAGAGAAGATCAACACATGCAAGAACTTCAATTTGGAGTTGGTGATCTGATTCTTGCACATCTGAGGAAGGAAAGGTTCCCAAGGGGAACATATAACAAACTAAAGATGCAAAAGATTGGATCGTGCAGGGTCATAAGGAAATTTGGGGCAAATGCATATGAGATTGAATTACCCGATGGGGGTCATAATCTCATCGATATTCAATGTTGCGGATTTGTACCCTTACAGAGCTGAATAAGCAGGAGTAGAAGATGAGAAGAAAGAAATTCAATGGAAAAAACAAATGCCTGTAGCTGAAAAGCCACAGATGGAAAGAATAATTGACAAGAGGATTACCAGAAAGACCAGGAGAAAGGAGTATTTTGAATACTTGGTCAAGTGGAAGGGACATCCAGTTGAATATGCCAGTTGGGAGAATGAAGAAGAAATTAAAAAGCATGGACAAACCATGAAAGAGCTCATGAACAGGAGTTCATGAAAATTTTCAAGCGAGGGAGTATGATGCATGAGCATCGTACAAAGCCAAAGCACAAGCCTAGACAAAGGAACAGCTGGATGCACAGATGAAAAAAAAGGCACGTTTGATTGAAAACATTTTGAATTTTGAAAACTGAAGCATTAATGTAATAGCTAGGAGAAGCGTACTCGTATTTATGTCTTGGATATATGAACAGATCTGGAGAAATTATTCTCATCTGTCGGATGTAATCAACATTTAAGTGTGTTAATGTAAAGTAGGTAAATATGAATGTTAGATTAAACAGTTTAGAAGTGTAGGAGGGAAAATGAATATAGACACCCTCACCCTTGTATCACTGTAACAATAGATGATTATTCAGAATTCATAGGCTGGAGAGCTATAGAGAAGAACCCATGTACATGAGCACTTGAGTTAGTATATGAAGCTTTGACTCAACTTTCATGGTGTTATGATGCTTACTGTTTACATTTGTTGAATGGTATGTTTACAGTTGATTTGTTTCTCTGTTATGCATTTGTTTTCAATGTTGTGTTATGTGTATGATTTCATGTTGAGCGTATGAAGTCTGAGAGAGGAGAAGAATGAGTTTCAATTGTTTCTCTTCTTGAGAATTCCTGCAAGGAGTGCAGTGAACGTCTGCAAGGTGTGAGTTGACGAGGGTCTGAGTTTCATCTCAGAAAGCTCAGGAGATATATCGTTGTTCTCATACCAGCTGAAGTGTAGGTGAAGCACATAGTCGTGCAAGGTGTGCACAAGGCGATTGAAGCCTTGGATTTTATAAATCCAGAAGGATGGTTGAAGGACCACTGTTACAAAGAGTGCACAGGGTCAGAAACCTCAAATAACCAGAGGTTATTTGAAAATTTTCCGCAAGGAGTGCGAGCAGGGCTCTTTTAGGAGGCTTGAGTTTGCAAGTGGAAGCCTAGGAGAGATAACACCTTTGAAGTGTTCAAAGGGAGATGGAGATCAAAACCGTCACATAGAAATCAATCTCAGGAGGGAGAATGCTCAGTCGTTGGACATAAGTCATTGAGTAGTGAATCGACGGTCAAAATTCTCCGTGGAGAGTTCGCAAAGTCGCAAGGACCGTAGGATCCAGAGGAGCTGTAAGGTGGTTAGGATTTGGGTGAATCCGCCACCTTGACATCAAGAATCAACGTGGACCATTGATCGTGGCCTATTGAGCCATCATATCATTTCGAGGATTCGGGATTCGCAAGTCTGGAGTGCAGGCCAAAATCCTTGGTCATGCAAATTCTCGGATCACGAAAAGGATTATCAGGTGTGGAATTTTGGAATTTTGGTAATTCGAGGTTTGGCATATCGAAAATTCCGATGAAAAGGAACCGAGACTCTTTGCATTGAAAATCCTGAAGTCATGAAACACGATGTGCCTTTGGTGTGGGATTTCGGCATTTTGGTTTTCCAGAGTTCGGGAAGTAGAGGAGGTAGAGACTTTGGAATCGAGAGTTTCAAACTCCTGGTTTGTGAAATCCCAAAGAGGGAAAGGAAAAATTCTCGAAAAGGTTGAGGGACAATAGCCGTTGGGTACCAATCGGGTTTCGGGGTTTCGGGACTCAAGAGGTAGAGTTGCATGGCCAACGCAACTCCTGAAATTGTGAAGAGAGAAACGTCGAAAGGTGGGTCCCAAGTATCAGTCAGAGGATACGTGTAGCGGAAGTAAAAGGAGGGGTCAAGTTTTGACGAAAATTTTGAAAGGCCATCGATCTCGCATTTCATGGGATGTTGAGCCCATTTTGGAATTTCGACATTTCGGAGTTTGTGGAATCGTAAGGGAAGAGGAACGATTGTTGGTTGTTCGCTGAAAGTCCCAAAATATGAAATTAGTGGGTGTGTGTGCGGGCACATTGAAGGAGTCAACCTTCGTTGATGTTTCACATTTCGGCATTTTCCAAGAGATGTGGAAATACATCGGGACTCCCCAACTCCCAAAACCCGAAGTCCTTTGTGGCTTAAACAAAGGGTTTGATTAACCCTAGGCGTGGTTTTAGTGAATATCCTATGTGGATCTCAGCCCGAGGGCAGGGGGTCTGCATCATAAGAGCTTCCTTCTTCTTCCAACCCAACAAAATCTGACCCAAAACTAGATGAGGTGACTCGAAACTTGAAATTCCTTACTTCAGAAATAGCTAAATGGAAATGGGAATCCAAGTAGCCAAACATACCATATCAAGATGTTGCAAACAAGAACACTAATTAGTTTAGAAGACCTAATAATGTCCCTCAAATAATGCAGAGGGAAAGGAGGAATGTTGAAGATCAAAGATTTGTTCCCCCTTTTTAGAAAAATGAAGTTGAGGAGAGGGATGATACTAATGAAATTGGAGATGACTTTGCAGTATTGTTTAATGAAACAGACTTCTATCAGAGTCATCTAACTCAACAAGACTATGAAATATCTCAATTTTCAAACCATTTTGATGATGATGGAAAGGGAGAAGAGATTTTTCAAAGCCAACCCCAAAAGAAGTATGATTTAAGGCCTAAGCCAGGGGGGGGGGGGGAAACAAATGTGCCCATTTAGAATAAGAAATCAGATCCTCCTCTGAATCAAGGTCCAAAAAAAGACACAACAAATAAATTAGATCAACAACAACCAACTAAACCGACTATTCCAGAGGTAAAAGAAGTAGACAAACAACCAACTTATTTTAACATAGAACATGAGTTAAAAAAAATCAGTATCCCTGTACCTTTGACAGAGTTACTGAAAAATGAGCCTTTCAAGAGGTATATCATGAAGGTTTTGAAGCCACCTACTTCTTCTATCTCATCTGATGTGATAAGTCTACAAGATGAGAACCCTTCTATCACTATTGGCCCACACATTGAATATGGGTTTGATGCTTCCCCACCTTCCTACATATCCTTGAATTTTCATGAAAACATCTTTCACAATTTTCTTATGGACTATGGGGCCTCGCATAATTTCATGTCGAAGGTTGTCATGGAATATCTAGGGCTACAAATTACCAAGCCATACCAAGAAATTTACTCTTTTGATTCCAAAAAGGTAAAATGTTTCGGATTAATTAAGGATATGGTTGTTTCTCTATCTTAGTTTCCCATGAAAAGCATGGTTATGGATATTGTTGTAGTTGATATACCCCCTGAGTTTGTCATGCTTTTATCCAGGTCTTAAAAGCATTCTTGGATGGAGGAGCCTAAAAAAATCATATTCCAAGGGGCTTAGTCCCACTGGAGAGGCCTTTTGACAACAATGATGTCTCTAGGAAAGATTCCATTAAAAGTCAAGATCATGAAGTTGTAGACTGCAATATTGAGATAGATGCAAATCCCAAAATTGTCAAAATATCCAAAGCATTACCAGATGAGAGAGAGACATGCATTTCATCCTTATGAAAAAATTTGCAAATATTTTTGCATGGTCTTATGAGGAGTTGAATACCTTTGAAATTGACATCATTCAACAAAAGATTTCTCTAAAGGTGGGCTCAAAGACATTTAAGAAAAAAAATTGGAAATTTAATCCTCTATTGATATCTATTATTGAAAAAGAATTGAAAAGGATGCTTGATGCGAAAACCATTGTTCCCTTGGGATATTTATATTGGGTGGACAACTTGGTACTTGTCAGGAAAAAGAGTGGAGAAATATGCTTATGTGTGGAATTCAAAAAACTGAACAGGTGTTCGTTGAAAGAAAACTATCCATTTCCCAAGATGGACCATATTTTGCAAAGGGTAGTAGGTGTGCACATAATTTCCATGCTGGATGGTTATTTCAGATACAACCAAATAGAAGTACTTGAAGAAGACAAAGAAAACATTTCTTTCACCACCCCATGGGGTACATTCATGTATGAAAAAATGCCCTTTGTCCTGATGAATGTAGTGGAAACCTTTCGGAGGGCCATGTACATTGCATTTGTGGGTGAAAAGGACAAGTTCATGGTGATTTATCTTAATGATATCACCATCTTTTCAAAATCTGATGATGAACATCTGCAACACCTGGAGCAAATCTTTCAAAAATGAAGAAGGTTTGGAATCTCTTTGAATCCCCAAAAATCCCATTTTTCTATGTTAGAAGGAAATCTCCTAGGCCACATTATATATGTAGGAGGGATAAATATAGACCTGGAAATAGTAGATGCTATTCATTAAATTGGCATCCCCATAAATAAGAAGGTCATACAGTCTTTTATAGGAAAAAATATTTTTTTAAGGCGAGTTGTACCAATCTTTGTTGAGATCATCAGGTCTATTACTAACATGCTGAAACAAGATGATGGCATTAAATGTACATAGGAATCAAGATCATCCTTCCAAAGGATAAATCATGCTTTGATTGAAGCCCCTATTCTGGTTAGTCCATAGTATTCCAAATAATTTTTTTATTTTATTTTTTTCCTCTGAGGAGACTATTGTTGTTGTACTGCTGCAAAACAATGAAGATGGGCATGAACAACCCATTTCCTTCTTTAGCAAAGCACTCAATGATGTTGAATTGAAATATGACATATTGGAGAAGCATGCCTATTGTTGGGGAAATTCAGTTGCTTAAATTGCTTTCATTTAATTATCAACCAGGGATGCTCGTAAGCTTGTGATGATGCCAACAAAATATATGCAGGAGTAGGCATCTAAATCTAATATAAGAAAATTCAATCAAATCCTAACTCTTTCATTCCACTTAATAAGACTTAGTTGTTGTAGGAAATAAAACACTAGCTCCCTTTCAGGAGGTCCTCTCAAGATGTTTCACAAAACCTATCAACAATCAAGATCATCAAGTAAACACTCATGCATTGAAAATAAATACACTTAAAAAGGCTTAGTTGTTGTAGGCATGAAAACACTAGCTCCCTTTCAGGAGGTCCTCTCAAGATGTTTCACAAAACCTCTCAACAATCAAGATCATCAAGTAAACACTCATGCATTGAAAATAAATACACTTAAAAAGGCTTAGTTGTTGTAGGCATGAAAACACTAGCTCCCTTTCAGGAGTTCCTCTCAAGATGTTTCACAAAACCTATCAACAATCAATATCATCAAATAATTCTAATTAAAACAATAAAGCATATAAACCTATTCAAAGCATTAAAACAAGAATAAAATGATACTATGATCTATTTGGAGTGAGCTCAATTCTCCCAAGAACAAAGTAGCACATAAACTAAAGCATTCTAAATCTAAACTAGAGAATGGAAACTGATGTGAAAAGAAATCTTGATTCTTATTCCATCATAAGTTGGATACAATGCTCCAAGAGTCCTCTCCTTGAAATGGAGGAGGCACTCCTATTTATACA
>ML788893.1:360279-406807 GCA_009831015.1 Picea engelmannii
CAATCATCACATAGAACCTGATAATGCTTCCTGAGACTTCTTCAATTTCTGCAATTCTTCAATTCTTGGAGTACTATGATCCTGTAGATAATATTACTCAATGTATTCTCTGAAACTCCTCCAATTTTCACTCCTTGAATCCTTCCCAAAGAGAGGTTATAGAAATAATGGTAGACTTTATTCAATTCTGGTCTATTCAGGAGAGTGAACTTGCACAGAATCCCCGTGCTCAATAATTAACATCCGATTCTGAAACTTGCACACAAGAAACTACAGTTCATAATATTTCCAATGAAATTTGTCCCACTTCATTTGGATTCTCTATGAATAAGTTATGACTATTTACCCGGAACACCTGTTTATTGACTAGCTTCAGGACTGGTCACAACCCCTATCTTCCACAGAGTGTATCTCCAAAATTGTAGAGAATCAAGAGCTTAACTTTTTACCAGAGGTACCTTGATATGTCTTCTCAAGACCATAGTGATTTCACCATCTTAATCATTCTATAAAAAAAGTTATAGCAAAAATGGTAAGATGACCTGAAAATAACATACCTTAGAACACATCACCAAAAGACTTCATCCTCACTTGAAATCCGGCCTTCTTTACTTCTTATTTCCTCTGAAATTTGACTTGTATCAAATGAATGTATAATGATGTTTATTTATACCATTTATGTCACTTCCTTTTAACAGTAGGGCCGACCTGACACTTTCTTATTTTGTAATTCTTTTATTTAATTATCTTCAGGGCCTACATGTACTTCCTTCTTTAATTCACTTTGTCATCTTCAAAAATTCATTTCTCCTCAACCATGAGGATCCACGTGACGTGCCACATACCACCGGAAACAACATGATGTATAATATCCATTCATGGGTGTTGTATATGCATGTGCATTGTCCTACATGTCCAAATACCTTTATCAATCTTGTGGTCCAAAACCCATGACTAGGGTTGACATCAATGACAACAACCAATCTGCCAACATTTCTAACCCAACTTGGTCTACCAGTGTTGAAATTTTTATAGGAGGAAGTGGAGGAGCCTAATTAAATATAGAGGATGATTTTTTACATTATTAAATTTCAACAAAGAAGACAAATATTAAATGAGAAAATTGAGGCTTATTAGATCAAGTTTAAGGCATCCTTTGACAGGAAAACCAAAAAAGATACTTTTTAAGTAGGTGACATGGTTCTAAGGTGGGATTCCAGGAGGGAGAACAAGCCCAAGCATGGTAAGTTTGATAACCTTTGGTTTGGTTCCGTCAAGGTATCCAAAGTTATAGATAACAATACCTTTATATTGAAAAATCTGAATGACATTGAGATCTTTGGAAGCACAGTCAATGGGCGCTTCCTGAAGCATTACTTTACCTGATGAACATGAGATGGTTCATTATGTACATAGTTTTTTTGATTTCTAGTTTGATTCAATAGTTTAGTTTGAATAAAGGACTCCATATCCCCAAAAAGGCACTGGGGTATAGTTACATATTTGGTTTTTAGTTGAAATAATACAAGTAACAAGACTAGTGGAGGAAATTAAGTGGTTGATGGCAGGGTGGAAGAAATGAAGAATTGAGGCACACAGGTCTGTTGTTCTTAGAACCTCACAAGGAATTTCTACCCCCAGTTGGAGATGATGTTAGATCCTAAGCATGCTCCTCTGCCTTTTGTTCATAAAACCAACCCATTCATTTATCAACCTAGTCTCTAGTTAGTTTTTCTTCATGGTGTGTTGAGTCATTTCAATTTGTTTTTGTCATCCCTTATTTTCTTTTTATTATTCCTTTTCTCTTTATAAGTTCAAGTCGAGTTTTGATTTAATTTGAATAAGTCCTATCACCATGGTTCTGTCACTGTTGGGTTGAAAAAATAATAACTTAGGCATATTGATGCAAAAGGTATTGATTGCAAGAATGCCCCCATTTGTCAAATCAACAGACAAGTGTTATTTTATGAATTTTATGTTTTTAAAGAAAAAATTAAAAGTTTGAACAAAAGTGTATTGGCGCTCAACATGCACTCACATATTCATGTCCACTTGATATTGTGTACATATTTTTCCTTGTACAACTATCATTACAAGTTTTATGCGAAGATTATGCACGTTTGTGCCTCGAACAATTATAATTGCAGGTTTTGTGTAGTTATTATTGCAGGTTGTTTAAGAACCTGAAATAAAACATACCCTCGATAATTGTTCTCAAAAAAGGATGCTAAGTCATGATGGTATCACCCAAAGAATGTTGGAAGTTAAACCGGGCAAAGACAACAGAGCTTGAATTGTTCGAAGCTATACCGGAAATTAGAGATATTTTATCAAGGGATAATGGTTTGACCTCATATGTTCCTTTAATTTACATCACAAAGGAATTTCCCTAATATTCACGCAAAACTTTTATGGTTTTCAGACTAAGATCAGGGACATAACCATCCATATAGCATAACACTTCATCTTTGGAGCATGCACTCTCTCTATTAGTGGCGAGAGGTGGTTTAAAAAGGGTAAATTATCAGTTCAATTTTGCATTAAGTTTCTGGTGGAAGAACATCAAAACCCCAATTGGATCTAGGCAATCCCAATCCCTTGAATTAAAGAAGAGTGGAGGGGAATTATGTATGCAATTCAAAGATATATCACGAGAGAAGGTAGGATCTCAATTGTCCATTGTTATCACATTATATTCCTCATGAATTTAAATGGTGACAAAAAACTGAACCTTCCCTTCTATCTTCTTAAAAGACTAACTGAGATTTCTACGAGAATCTAGAATTACCCAAAATATTCTCATAGAATCCTCTACCACCAGGGGTTCATTAAAATATTGGTTCTTTTTTATCTCAGCGAATTGGACATGTCTTGGACCGATTTTTTGGTGTCTTTAGGGTTATAGGAAGAACATGAAGTTAATCAGCAACCCGAAGAACAACAGGTCGAGGTTTCCTAGGCAGCTAGGGTTTCTCTTGAACCTAGGAGTTCATCCAAATCCACCCAATGAGCCGAAAATAAGAGATTACCTAAAAAGGGAGAACCTGGTCAGAGAAAGCACGATCCATTACTCCACAAAGGGAGGAAATTCCTCAAAGGAAATTGACGCCCACTACATCGAAACAGAGGGAAAGGGAAAGTGGTAAGGTCTATGTTAGAAACTATATCAAAAAGGAAGAAAAACAATCCAGGTCCAGGAAATGCCAAGAAAACCAAAGCTAAAGACTAGGTTTACCAACCAGTTGAGGTTGAAATCCAAGACATTGTTTGATCCATCCTTAAAGGACAAAAATCCCATATTGATTGAATATCAGGATACTCATGAAGACCTCTTTGATTTCTCCAACATGGAGGAGATGGTCATACATACCTTGAAGGGGATGAAAGGGGACAAGACCAAGAATAAATGTAGTGAAGGGGAGACCTCAGATGTCAAATATGTTGTTGTGAAAAAAAAGAAAATTGATGATCCAAAATCAGAACAACATTTGGTGGACATTGGTCCAGACCCTAAGTAAGATTATCATGACATAAGTCCAGATAGAGAGTAGGTCCCTGAGTAGGTTGTACAAGATATTAAATCAGAGATAAAAGGGAAAATTTCAATGGTGCACGAAACTATGAGAGACACCATTGACAAAAAAATATGATAAAAGGCCTAGATATGAAATGAGACCAAGGAAATACAATATCTCCATTGACCTCAATAAGCCTGTTGCTGATGAAGAGCATGGGATAAAAAATGGAATCAAAGTAAAGGAAGAAATCAAGCCAAAAATTGAAACTAACATGGACATGGATGACAGTAATCACCATGTGCAAGATCTCAAGAAAAATAATGATGACATGAGGTAGAAAATCTAGGATCTACAATAACAAAACTAGGCTCTTGAGCTACAACACACAAAGCCATAGAAGAAATATCATAAATTGCAAAAGAAACACCAGAAAAACTGCATGTTCTTGAAGGACATTATCTGAATATCTACTACTGTGAAATAACAAAAGAATTTGAAACTTGTTCCAGCTTGGTCTACTATTATTTATAGTTTGTCTCCTATTATTGGCATGCATGGGCATCAATGCAGAGTTAACAACTAGTTAAAACTTATGAAGACCCTTGTTATACATCTCTTTCACTTCAGTTATCAACAATAATCTCCAGTTGCACTGACATAATATTTTTTGGTTCAGTTAGAGGTACTACTACCACTTGTAATAAATTGCTACTTTTGATAAGAAATTTTTTTTTGGTTAAGGTCGAAGTGATGGGGAGTTATATATATGAACTGACAATTGAACTCAACTCCACTTAGTTTAAAGAAATGTTTACAAGTTGTAATTAGGAAGTAACAGTGAAGTTTGTATCTACGTGATATAAATGTAATGTAAATTTGAAATTCAAAACTTAGATCCTAGCTAAGTAACTGAACCCTATCTGGATGAGCATAAATACATGAATTTATGAATGTAAATAGGTTCAAATTTTTGGGTATCAAGCATCAGGATTTTGACTGAGCTTTGAAGTGTAAAACTGCTACGTTTCGCACCTGGTGAATATAATTTCTGGTGATAGAATATTTCTTCTCAAATCTTGTGTGTTTTGTTATCTTATTTGAATGAAAGTGAAATGTCTAAAAATAATAGTTTCTTTTCCTTACATCTATTGTCTCAATGAACTATGTATTGTCATACAACCTGATTTCAACTATTGTTTCAGTAAATTGTTTATTTTCATACATCTTGTTTTGATAATTTGTGTTTAGGTACATGTTTTAGATCTGAAATATTATTTCAAGTCTGAAATTTCATACAACAAGTGACAAATTGTATGCTTTATAGTATTTCCTCTATTTTATCTTTATGTATTTGTCTAATTACTAGAATGCATGCCATGAACTAAGGTAAAACTGGTATTTGATGTTGTTGAACAATCCAACAAGACCCCTATCCTTAAGAGCCCATTCATCAGCTGGCCATTAAACAAATCAATCAAACCTATAAAAAATCAATCATTCCAACACTTGAGGTGGCCTGGTTCTGCCCTTTAGCAGTGATGTGCAGACTATGGACCAACACCTGGAAGTGTTGGTGGATTTCAATATTTCAAAAGAAAATGCAATGAAGGATCTGATGGAGGCATTGGATAAACTATATGAAAATCTCTTGGCCTCAAATAAGGTATTTCTAATGAAGCAATTATTTAATATGAATATGTTAGAAGGTGGGTCTTTTACCGATCTTTTAAATGAATTTAATACAGTTAATAATCAACTAAGTTCTATAAAAGTGGGCTTTGATGATGAGGTTAGTGCTCTTATAATCTTGTGCTCATTTCCAAAAATATGGAATGGATTGGTCATGGTTGTAAGTAACTTTGACTCTAGTTCAAACACTCTGAAATTTGGTAATGTTGTTGGTGTTATACTTAGCGAGGAAATGCGACGAAAAATAACATGTGAGACATTAGATAATGCATTGAATATGGAGAATAGGGGACAACAAAAGGATAGAGGAAAGGGCTCAGGGAACCACACGAATTATAAGAAGGGCAGATCCAAATCCATACTAGGAAAGATAGAGTGTTGGAATTGTGGGAAGAAAGGACATGTGAAGAAAGACTGCAGAGCTCCAAAGAATTAAAGAGATGGACAACAGGAGAAAAATTAGGAAGTAAATGTAACAATTTATGTGTTATAGGATGCTTTGATTCTTTCTTTAGATAATATTACTAAATCTTGGGTAGTAGATTCAGGGGCTTCATTTCATGCCACACCCCATATGAAATATTTTCAAGATTATGTTCAAGGTGATTTTAGATAGGTTTGTTTGGGTGAAGATGAACCATGACAAATTTTTGGAATGGGTAAGGTAAAATTAAAGCAAAATAATGGAAACCAATGGTTACTAAAAGAGGTGAGACATAAACAAGATCTGAGAAGAATTCTAATTTCAACAGGGTACTTGGCAAGTGAAGGTTGTATATATGTATTTATAGATAAGGCGTGGAAGGTCATTAAAGGATCATTAGTAATGGAAAAAGGAGAAAAGGCAGGTACATTTTATTTAGGTACTATTAATTTTGAATCTTCTATCTCTTTAGATTCTACATGAGTGGATACAACATTGTGGTATCATAGGCCTGGACACATGAGTGAGAAGGGGATGTAGATACTTCACAAAATGAATTTGTTTCCATATCTTAAAAAGGTTGATTTGGGTTTC
Organism: Picea engelmannii; assembly: GCA_009831015.1. NCBI lineage: Eukaryota > Viridiplantae > Streptophyta > Pinopsida > Pinales > Pinaceae > Picea > Picea engelmannii. Next base: position 366,505 of record ML788893.1, read on the forward strand.
TGTGAGCACTTTGTTTATGAAAAACATAAGAGAGTCATATTTCTTAGAGTTAGAAAAGAAAATAAGAGTAAAAATTTGGAGCTTGTGCATACAGATGTATGGGGACCAACTCAGGTATCATCTCTTGATGGCTCTCATTATTATGTTACTTTTAATGATGATGCAACTAGAAAAACATGGATTTATTGCATTCGACAAAAATATGATGTTTTTGATACTTTTAAGAAATGAAAAGCTTTGGTTGAGAATGAGACAGGAAAGAGGTTGAAGTATCTCAGATCAAACAATGGAGGCGAATATTGCAACAAGGTGTTTGATGATTACTATTCATACCATGGGATTCGTAGAGAGAATAAATGAGACAGGAAAGAGGTTGAAGTGTCTCAGATCAGACAATGGAGGTGAATATTGTAGCAAGGAGTTTGATGATTAATGTTCATACCATGGGATTCGTAGAGAGAATATAGTTCCAGGAACACCATAAGAAAATGGTTTGTCGAAAAGGATGAATAGGAAAATCATGGAACGTGCAAGGAGTATGAGATATCATGTTGGGTTTCCCTTGCATTTATGGGTATATGATGTAGATAATTCTATTTACTTAATAAACAGAGGACCTTCAAGCTCTTTGGATGGTGGAATTCTAGAGGAGGCATGGACAGGTAAAAAGTTAAACTATTCATTTCTGAAGACTTTCACTTGTGAAGCATTTGTCCATATTGATAAAGAAAATAGAACAAAGATTAAAGAAAAATCAAATAAGTGTACCTTTATTGAACATGGTGTTAATGATTTTGGTTATCTCTTATGGGACTATGAAAATCACAAAATCATTAGGAGTAGAGATTTCATATTCAATGAGAAGGTCATGTACAAAGATCAGTTGCAGGGAAAGAAACAGGAAAAAGAAAAACCAGAATACACAATGCTTGATGAGATCACTGAAAAAGAAATTCCAAAGGTACTAGAAAATCAAAATCTAAAACAACAGGAGCAACAGGTACCTCAAACTCCTGCAAGTGTTGTTACAATATCTACCGTGTTAATTAGACCCCTTGAATGATACTATCCTTCATTGTATTATTTATTATTGACTGATTCTGGTGAACTAGAAAGTTATCAAGAGAAAATGCAGGTAGACACTAAAAAGAAGTGGGAGCAAGGAATGAAAGAGGAAATGGATTCCTTGGTAAATAACCAGACTTGGGACCTGGTTTAGTTTCCTGCAAGAAAATGAACATTGCATAATAAATGGGTTTACATATTGAAGGAAGAATATGGAGGTAGAAATAGGTACAAGGATATACTTGTTGTAAATGGGTTTGCACAAAAGAAAACTATAGATTTTGATGAAATATTTTCTCCTGCAGTTAAAATTACTTCAATTAGGACTTTTATGGAACAAGTTGTAGGTTGGGAAAATCCAAACCCAACCATGGAACAAGTGATATAACTATGGAAATCCTACACCCAATGTCACCTTGATGTAGGTCTCACACTTCAAGGGTGACTAGGTCACTCTAGGGAGGCGATCATGGTGACCCTAGGGGGATTGAGACAGAGATGGAAGGAAGTGGAAATGGATCCCCTATAGTTCAAGTCTAAATGGAAATAAGGGTAGGGATATATTCTTTGTAATTCAAGTAAATTTTTCCCCACAAGTATAGTGCTTTTTCATATGATTGTACCTGCCCGAGACACAAGAAAACACACCTCGCAACAATATATGTTAGTTGGATTAGAAAGATAACCTTTCTGTCTTTAATTTGAAGAAATAAATGATAGTATATATCATCAATAAAAATATACTATAATATTCTCAATATGTTCTCTATATCAAATAGAAAATACAAGAGAAAGGCTAGCAATTGATTAGTTAAACTCAAGATGAAGAACCAAAAATTTTAGCACAAAGATAGGGCTGTTGTAAACACTTGTCTTCAAAATTATATCATCCTTATCAATGCAGTGTTTAATGTATTACAGAGAGAAAATCAACCACTATAATCCCCTCAAAATTTTCCAAACAGTGTGTTAGGACAAGGAGAGTACAAGTAAAAAGACCGAAATTCACATTTCCCAATGCAATAATTTATTTCTCCAATGCAACAAATTAATAACTAGTTCCTTTACTATTGGGTTAATGGAGTCACAAGGAGCTTATGTAATATACCTCCTTGGGGGTTTAATCCCTTTTACTTCCCAAGGCAAGCTTCTCTAAGATAAGGTTTAAGCTAAGAGGGTGTATGCCCTTATTCTTCTCTTAGAAAACCCTTGTCAATGAATGATATGAAGAAAAAATGGTGAAGACTATGGTGGGGGTGTATGCCCTTATACTTCCCACCTATATCCTAGCATAAAAACAACTTTACTTGAAATAAATGATAGCAAGAGAGTAAAAACCATACCAATATCAAGAGAAATGCTAAGACAATTCACCACAAGATCTAGAAAGCATCATCCAAAGCTAGCACTAGGCCTTCTTCCATCAACCATTCATACAATCAGCCATACACAAGTGCACAAGAGATAAAATAGCCAAGGAGGTTGAAAAATTCAGACCAAAACTTCTTGTGAGAGGAGAGTTTTGACTCAAAATGAGATCTTATGATCTCTATCTTTAAAAAAATTAGCCAACATGGCTTGTCCAAAAAATAAGGAGCAAAACACAAGATTAGGGGTCAACAACCCCAATTGTTCCCCATTAACACAATAATATTAAACAATTCACTTAAAATTTCATCTTTTTCACAAATTAAACCCTAATATGGGATGACGTCACCCCTTTAGGGGACACTTTTCCACTTTGAGGAGGTCGGTGGTGTTGGAGAAGAATAGAAGGCCCCCCCAAGGCCATGTGTCAAGCATATAGGTGATCTCATATTGGTGAAAACCCTTCTCCTCCTTAAACTTCCAAGTGCAAATGAGTGATGCCTCACAACCAATCCCTAGCCCTCAACCTCATGATGTCATGCACAAAAGTGAGACGTTTTTCCCCTCATGGGAAAATCGTTTGGAAAGCAATAGGTGGGCTAGATCATCCAAGTCATCATCAAGGCCATCCAATTCATATCTCTCTCATATGGCATGTAGGTCTCTGGCATCCAACCTGCAGGCTTGTAGCCCCATGGAAGCCCAATCTAGGCTTGTTCTCCCAAAATTGTCCACCAGCTAGGTCCTCATGGAGCAAGGCCCACGGCCTTCTGGAATCGAGTTGGTGTGGTGGATGAAATCTATAAACATGTGACCATCTGTGGTGGTAAGTGGTTTTTCCATTTGTGCAAAGTGTGTTGCTGGCCATGTAGTCTCTCAGAACTCCACATCTGCAACCTGAGGGCCTCGAGACATCATCTCCTTAGTTATCCACAAAATGGGGATAACATCTTGTTCCTACTTGGGGACATGTTCTCATTGTAGAGTGCATGAGAACTGCAAAATCTCCTGGTAGACTTGTGCCTGCAAGTAAACATCAAAATTTCAAGTGCAGGATGGCCTACTAATCCTTGTTCTCATATGATCATATCAAAACCCACTAAGCTAGAAAATAAAATTTTGACATTTTTTCAATAAATTCTATACTAAGCATGAAATCAATATGCAAGTAGAGTAGAATGAAAAATGAAATGCATATAAACTAGTATGAGACATCAAGATGCAAATGTAGGGAATCAAAATGACTTACCTACTTACTTGGGGCATGGGCCCTGAAGAAGTCATGTGACTTGGATGTGAGGTTGGAGAAGAGACCCATCCATGGAAATGGAATCTTTCTCCCATCTAATGTTGTTAAATAGTACTTTTCTTTTCCAGACTTCTTTCTGATGATTTAAGGGCCAAGCCACGAGTTATTGTCTTTTTGTTCATATCTTGGCTTGCCCCTTCTTTTGTCCCACATGAGAACGAGAGTTCCTTCATAGATATCATATTAAGGAGTATTCTTATTGTATGGAGGCTCTGTGTGCATGGTATCTTTAACAATTTATTTAATTTTCTCATCTTCCCTTTGTATAACATGAATAGATTTTGGTTCCTTACTGTGGTACTGTGTAGCCTTGTTTTTATCCATCTATGGTATAAACATTTCCAATGCATATTAATGCATGAAGGGTAACTCATATGGATCATACTCAAAAATATGTGGAGGTATATCATGGTAGTGTTCACTGACATAGATGGACCCTGTCAGATTCATCACTGTTGGGAGCAGGCCCATTTTGGAGAAAAGTACGACATGGGAGAACACAGTTGGTAGGAAAAAAAACACGTGGAAATCAAATGCACATGCAGAGGAGGAAAACATGTGAGGCTCGAATGAAAGAATACTTAACCATGCTAGGGTTAGGGTTTTGGTAAGAGGAGGTAATGGCTCGTAAGACAAAAGCATGTATAAATAGGTACCTAGGAAGTCTAGATTTGGGGTCATTGTTGTGTTGTTCGAAGACTATTTTTGGTTTTGGCTTAGAATGTCGGTAAAATATGATCTCATTTTGAAAACTATTGAGTCGAGGAGAGGAAATAAGGTAGATATTTAGGGTTAGATCACAGACTAAGGAGCCTGGTGTGATCTAGTCCACCTCATTGTAGATCTCGACTTGGTTCATGGAGAGTTGTAATGCATGTGGCGCTGTAATTTTGGAAACACCACAATAAAAGAGCAGAGTAACCAAATATTTGTGGACATAGCCTAGGAGGGGGTGAAACATATATAGATCATGTGTTATGTGATTGAATATTGTGTATTCCCTTTACTGTCAATGATTAGATGTTAGACAGATGCGTGAATGACTAGTTAGATATGTTATTTTACATGCATGAATAATAATGACATGATATTCAATATAAGATGAATGTTAAAGTAAACAAATGAAGATCACATATTTTAATCCCATATCCCCACTCATTCCCAGGCTACAAGCACCTAAGTGTTGCAACCACCCATAAGAAGTATCTCGGGTGAGACTACGCAATGTATTCTGTGCACTATGTTGCTTTCTAGTTTACCAGGAGGGCCGATAGTTTTAGGGGGTTTTGTTGGAAACCATAGTAGATATGAAATTAGTTCATCCAAGGAGCAGTTAGAGGAAATAAAGAACCAACAAATGGTTATGTTTCTGGTTGGAATAGAATGGGATTGAGTGAATGAGATATGTTGAAGAATTGTGAAAAGAATGTCAAATATGGTGATGAAATGTTAAAAGAATGAGAATATAAAAGGGGATGTTTATACCATGGAACCCAACAAAGGTGGAGATCAAGAGTTGCTTGGAAACAAAGGAGTTGGAATTTGCGCAGAAATATAGTAGAAACCGAAAGTTAACATCGCACAAATATTTGGACAAGTACGTATTTAGCGACTTGCATGAAGTATTTTTTTTGTGATTTCCCACATGTGTTGTAGGCGTGGATATTGAGGTTGAAAGAAAACCACCATACAAATAAGATCAGACAGCTAGAGTGGAATTCGATGGATATCATGCAGTTACAACAAGTTGACAATAAATTTAAGCGCACAGTAGATTTCTAGTTAGACAACATTGTTGTAGGATTTATCACAGAATTTGCAGTAGATACTGCGAAGTCTTACATCGTATTAGAGAAAGAGTTCATGAAGGGACCTAGAGGTAGTTATATCATATTGTTGTATACTTCCATCAATATTTTACTTATAAAAAAGGTGTAATGACAATGGCATCAGACAACTAAACTTCCCTCCGTGCATAGTGTGCAAACAAATCTTGCTAGTACATCTTGCCAAGATTGCAGTGATTGTTAATTTACCACTACAGAAATTAGTGCGCCAGTTGAGAGAAACATTGGGCCACACATGCTACTACAGGAAATTCATAAGAGGATATGCACAAATCACTGTTCCAATGGAGAAACTGCTGAAGAAAGATACTAAATTCCAATGGAATGAGGATTGTCAAAAAGGGTTGGACACCTTGAAAGAGAAGATCATAATGACACATATTCTGGTATTTCCAGATTGGGAGAAGACATTTCATGTGCATGTATATGCATCAACCATAACACTTGGAGATATTCTAGCATATCCAAGAGAAGGAGAGTTATACCATTCTATAGAATTTGCAAGCACAAAACTGTTAGAGTCAGAGCATAACTACAATACTACATAAAGAGAAGGCCTAGCAATGGTATATGCACTGCAAAATTTCAGAAATTACCTACTTGTGAAACACTTTAAAATGTTTACAGATCATTCTACCCTCAAATACCTAGTCAACAAGCCAATGTTGGGGGGATAATTTGTAGATGGTTACTGTTGTTTCAGGAATTTGACTTTGAAGTGATAATCAAACCAGGTAAGTTGAATGCAGGACCTGGTCACCTATCGAGGATCACCAATGGAGAGGAACCTACAAATTTAGAGGACAACTTCCTTGATGCGCAGTTATTTTCAGTCCAAGTAGATGATGGATATTTCACTGACATCATTGAATACTTGAGTACAGGGACTGTGCCACAAGAATTCAATACTACGCAGAAGAAAAATATTGTAGTTAGAGCTGTATACTATCAATTAATCGCAGGACACCTATATAATATGGGTGCAAACAACATTCTGATAAGATGTTTCCTAGAACATGAGAGGCCTAGGATTTTAGCAGAGGCTCATGAGGGAAAAGTTGGATGACATTATGTAGGAAAATCTATCGCGCAGAAGGTATTTCACACAGGACTATGGTGGCTGACCATTCACAGAGATGAAAAGGACTACTGCCAGAGATGCGATGTATGCCAAAGGGTTGGTAAACCTAAGAGATAGGATGAGATGCCCCTAAGATCACAAGTAACCTTGCAAGTATTCTAAAAATGGGCAATAGAATTTGTGGGACCAATTAATCCACCAACAAAGAGGTCAATATCAAGGTATATCGTTACTGCGACATAGTAATTAATGAGATAGGAATAAGCAACACCAATAAAATATTGCAGCACATAGACAACATCACACTTCATGTTTGAGCAAGTGATCACTAGATTTGGATTCCCAAGGATTTTGATGAGTGACCAAGGTACTCACTTCATCAATAGTACTATCAAGTCCATGACTTGGGAGTTTGAAGTCTATCATCAAAAGAGTACACCATATCACCCTCAAGAAAATGGAACAGTGGAAGCCTTTAATAAGATCCTAGAGAATGATTTGACAAAGATCTGAAATGTCAACAGGGATGATTGGGATTTGAAGATACCAACAATATTATGGGCATACAAGACTACATGCAAAAAGTTGACAGGACATACACCATTCATGTTGGTGTATGGAAAATAAGAAGTGGTGCCATTAGAATTCTTGGTACCTAGCCTGCGCATAGCAAAAATCAACAACATGACAAAAAGAGGCGCAAGAAAATAAATGCTAAGTCAGCTGGTGGAGATGGAAGAAGATCATATCCTAACAGAATTCTACCAAGAAGTACAGAAAGAATCCACCAAGAAGTACATAAAGCAAGATATAAATCTTAGCATGACAGACATATCAAGAGGAAGAGTTTCAAGGAGGGAGACCTAGTCTTGGTGTATGATAGTAAATTTCTTCAACATCCAGGGAAATTTAGAATACATTGGTTGGGACCATACGAAGTGAATATTGTCACAGATGGGGGATCTATACATTTGAAATATTTGGGAGGCACAAAACTAAGAGGAATGATCAATGGGACTTGACTGAAACTATATAGGGACAATCGACCTCCTAGTGCTTAGAATGATACAATGCAGTAAGAAGATATGTACATATTGTATTATAGTAGAAGTTAAGAGAGATAAAATGAGAAAATAAAAATAAAAAGAAGAAAAAGAATCAAATCCATAAAATAAAAACAGATCGGTGTGCATGGAAGGTTTTGATAGAATAGAACTACTAGAATAGAACAGTGCACTATAAGAAAATCAAGGATGGAAAACACTGCATGCGGGAGAGCAGTTAATGGGTAGAAAGGAACAACATGCAGGAAACATAATGAAAAGTGAAAAAGTGACAAATGTTAGTGCGACATAGTTGTCACTTCTTTGTCCCACTATAAAGTTGAAAAAAGGGGGGAAATCAACCCATTGTATTATTTTCTAAGGAGAAGAACATAGAGTCAAGTGGAAGAGTGAAAGAGTGCAAAGTTGTGCTAGCCCCTGTCAATTAGGAAGTCTATAGTCTAGATTTCCTCACCGTGTCACCACCAAGAGTTGGAGCACCGAGAAGAACCAGACGAACCACACGGAGTAGCACTCAGGTGCCACAAACCAGAAAAAATGAGATTCCCATAGTGGTGGATGTGGACAAAATCCACACACCAGAGTATGAGTCGACCACAATGCATGTGGAGGAGGAGAAGGAACCTACACAAAAGCCCGAGTAGCTGGAAGAGGACATCGAATAGATGAAATCTGACACGTCTAGAGGGAAAGGGCCGCATCAAGAAAAACAAGCCACAATTTTGATGCAGTAGGGCCTAGAACCCAAAGAAAAATAAAGAACAAGGAACTAGGACACACCAGTAGTTTGGGTATCATCCCCACAAGCGACAAAGAAGGGGCGAGAAAAAAGAAGTATGCAGGGCGTACAACGCACATAGGAAGAGCTAACCATGGTAATGTCAAAGATCCATGAAGGTGTAAATGAGGATGACGAGATGGTAGGAGGGGTTAGTGGCCTCAAATACTCCGACCGTGATGTTTCTGACACCATAAAGTTCCTGGATTTGGAACCACACAACTATTTGGAGAGAAGAGGAGAAGGCCCATCAGGTGCACCACTATTGGAGCCTGCGCAGTGGATCTTGGGACTGTACACCACCGACATAATTAAACTGCTATATATACCTCACTTTGGGCATGGTAAACACATAAATGGATGTGTCAAGTAGCTGATAGAAAGGTTCCACAGAGGCATCTTATGGATGGATAGGCCAGTGCCTATCAATGTCGACCTCATCGCAACAATTATAGGGCTACCCATAGATGGGGAGAAGCCAAAACAATACCTAGAAGACAAAACTAAGGAGAAATCCATATCATATGAGATTATAGTAAATTATGGTGCAGAGAGGGGTAAAAGGGGTATCAGGATCAACGACATCAATGATCCTGCGACATGATTTGCAACACGACTGTTGGGTTGAAAATTAATGCACAAGTGTAGAAAGGAAGAAGTACCTGCAGGAGTAGTAGCAACAATGTCACAATGCGTGAAGGGGATTTCAATGAGCTCGACCCCCTATAAGACTGCAAGGACGCACAAGAATGGGGCTTTGAGTTCCACTATTCGTGGTTACTCATCCTCATTGCACTTATGGGGTGGTAGGAACCCACATACAGTTTGTTCCTGCCAAGGACAGGAAAATGTGGTGCAACGCGCTACACATCCCTTCATAGTACAGTTGATCCCAAGAAGAAGAAACTTAACAATGACATGTTTGTGATATACTTGACAGAGATCCAAAATAGATTCATAGAGACATGGAGGATTCCCATAGAAACTGTTTAGGAGTTTGGGAAAATAGTGAAATTCTAGGAATCACATCACAAAATGTGGCTACAAGAAAAGAGGAATCAAAATAAGGAGTGTTTGCAGCTGAAGTTAGAATGAAGAAGAAATCCCAATGTGTCTCTACACAAGGACCACCGCACACATAGTTGACAACAAGAGAAACAACAGAACAAGTATGTTTGAAAAAAAGGAAGACAGAGACACATGAAATATCGATGGAAGAAGGAGAAGCTCAGGACACAAGAATCGATACATAGATGTCAGAAGCATCTGAACCATCAAAGGCCCAAAGAAATAGAACAAGGGAGAAATCAAGTGGCTCTAGAAAGAAGTTCAAGGCCCACAAGAAACCCGTGGTGACATCATTGACGATAGACAATGTGGAGTTGATAGCCACGACAGTGGAACATTTATTGTCAAAGGTGTGGGAAAATGTCGAAAATCCTATAGCTTCAATTTTGGATCAAATACAATAGGTGAAAAATACGCTGGAGAAGTTGAAGGTCGAGAAAGAGAAACAACAATAGAAGACAACAATGTCAGCCAAAGAAGAGGCATCGGTGGGAGAGACGGTGCAGATCACGACGCAGGGGAGCGTAAAATTCTGAATTACTCCTGAAATGTTGTTTATAGGTGAGGAGACAAAACATACTCCATTGAAGGAGATTGTGATGGTGGACTTGGTATTTCCCAAGATTCCAACCAAATCCATCTACAAATTACAAGTGATAATTTCATAGGAGATTCAGTCCAGAGCAAGTTCCGATGCAAAAAAATTACAGTTGGCGCAGGAAGACAACACCTCACTGAAGGAGAAACTTAGCCAGGAAGGGAAGGAGAAAAACATAGTGCAACAGAAGGTGGAGGAAATGGAAAACTAGGTCCACTCAGTATTTCAAACCATCTCGGATAGTGAAGGAGCATAGGGACTGTCAACACAAGAGAAAATTCATAAAATAGCGCAGACGTTGCAACACTACAAGGACCATATCAAAGAACTAGAGGGGCGTGCAGTCCCCACAACTCCTCCAGAAATCGGAGCGCAAAGAGAGAAGGATGTGACAACTTTTGCATAAAACATCGCGAAGAACGTACATAGGATGACAAAACTATTGGATAAGAGTGACCAACTATGGACACAACTTCTAGAGGATGGGAGCTTACAAGCGTTGCAGTAGAAGGAGGAAAAACTACATGCAGCCATAACCGACGTCAAATAGCAGTAGAGAATGATGTCACTGCCATAAAATATTAATACTTCCAAGGAGATGAAGACTTTATAGGTAGAGGAAAAGGAAGTACAATCACAAAATATGGAGCGACGGGGTCAGTTGGAGCCCCTACAAGAAAAGGTAGAGCAGTTGGTAGTCGAGATCGATGAAAAAAAACTGAATGTAGAGCACAAAGACGTGGAAGGAGGAGAGCTGCTACAAAATCTAGTCACCGCATAGATCGTGGAAGATATGGCTGAAAGGAGAAGTCAGGCTCAGGTCCAATGCTAGAGAATCATTAAAATGTATGATGCACTTACATAAGAAGTGACAGATGTCGGAGTTAGGCAGTGACTCAGGACGAGTCACGATGTCAGTGTTGGGGGCTTGTTGGTCGTAGGCCCATTTTGGAGAAAATCATGACGTGGGAGAAATACAACTGGCAGTATAAGAAACACGTGGAAATAAAATGTGCATGTATAAGAGGAAAGCATGTGAGTCATGCATGCAAGAAGACTTAACCATTATAGGGTTAGGGTTTTGGTAAGGGGAGGTAATGGTTGGTAAGCCAAAAACATGTATAAATAGGTACCCAAGAAGTCTAGGTTACAGGTTGTTGTTGTGTTGTTTGAAGACTATTTTTGGTTTTGGTTTAGAATGTCAGTAAAATCTGTTCTCATTTTCTAATTTGTTGAGATGAGGAGAGGAAATAAGGTAGTTCTTGAGGGTTATATCGTAGTCTAAGGAGCCTAGTGTGATCTAGTCCGCCTCATTGTAGATCTTGACCTGATTGATGGAGAGTTGTAATGCACGTGGCACTGTAGTTTTGGAATCACCATAATAAAAGACAAGAGAAGAAAAATATTTGTGGATGTATCCCAAGAGGGGGTGAACCATGGTAGATCATGTGTTATGTCAATGAATATTGTGTATTCCCTTTACTGTCAATGATTACATGTTAGAAAAATGCGTGAATGACTAGTTAGATCTGTTATTTTGCATGCATGAATAAGAATGACAGGATATTCAATATAAGTTGAATGTTAAAGTGAAAAAATGAACATCACAGAGTTTAATCCCATATCCCCACTCATTCTCATGTTGCAAGCACCTGAGCGTTGCAGCCACCCATAAGAACTATCTCGGGTGAGACTACGCAGTGCATCCTATGCATTGTGTTTCCTTATGGTTTATGAGGAGGGACAATAGTTTTAGGGGGTTTTGTTAGAAACCATAGTAGATTTGAACCTGGGTTAGCCAAGGAGAAATTAGATGAAATAAACAACCAACAATCACATGTGTATTTTTCTTCTCCCTGTTATGCAGGATTTCATACGTGCCATCATCCATGGGAATATATGCATGTCTAAGGTTCATACTAAGGAAACCTCCAAGGGTTGAGGATCGGGTCCTTGACAAGAGAATCCCCCAAGAATCAGGGACATCGATCACCAATATATCCATGAGGACGTTGATATGTGGAAAATCTATCAAAAACACCTCAACATCTTCACTTACTCCCAAGACATTAACTCTTTTGGAATCAATACCACATAAATTTCCATAAGGTTGGGTTGTTTTCAAACAAAGCTTCTTCATTTCCTTCAAATATATGACATTTGTTGAGGCCCCTGAATAAAGCATGCAGTTGTTCAAGGAGAGGCCATTCATGCCTAATGAGAGATATAAGGGAGGGTTATTGTCCTTTGGCTGATTGAGATACATAGTTTTTAGTACGATGGGAGGATCCTCTTTCTTAGCTGACACCTGTAATATCCTCAAAACTTCCCTTTTCTTAGAATGGATCTTACATATCTCTGTTATTGGGACTTTCATATTCAATTTTCCAAACATGTTTGCAACATCTATAATCAACTAAATGTCATCTGCAGGAGTTGGCTTAGGAAGAAAATCACATATTGATGGTGGATCCACCTTTTTTGCTGGAGCGTTAGGTTGTGATGGAGGGGATGAAGCATTTTTTCTTCTGTAGATTAAAATTTCCCTCCTCTTTAGTTCCTTCTTCTGATCAGTTGTCAACTTACTTAAGGCCCAGATTCTCCACTCTCTTTCTCCTATTCTTCTGGCTTCATCGACCAGATCTTGAGCAGTCCATTCATCATTGAGATTGAAAATTATGAAGTTTATATCGTTGGGGTAATCTTCGTTTTATCGGGGGCACTCATATTTCCTGTGGCTCTCTTGGCATGGGAGACACCAATCTTCTAAATTAACTGTCCCAAAAATGTTTAAAGTATACGGGGCCTTTTCCTCTTGTTGAGGTCTTAGCTTCCAACTGGTGGCATCTCTCTGTTGTCTAGCAAACTGAGGTCTGGGAGAAGATTGATTTCTTTCCACTGTAGTCATATGGTTCAAAAGATGATTTCTTACCCGATCAAATTGAGTATTCATTTGGTCTATATTTTGAGTCAAGAGAGCAATTGGATCAAGAGCGTTTTTGTTGGAAACCTCAGTCCTTGATTCTGTCTTGTTGCGAGGATACTAAAAAGGTTCCATTTTTTAATCAAGGAGATTCTCTAGAATGTCGATACTAAACTCTTTAGCTTGTGCCAATTTTGTGGGATTTTTATCTTTAAGAATGTATTGGAACTTCCCTTCAAAGGAATTCATGTAAAGGAGACAAACTTATGATGTTGTAGGATGGTAATTTGTTGGAATTTGATTGTACAACCAATCAAATATTGAAATGAATTCTCTTATCGTTTCATTCTCCTTTTTCTTTATTTGATTGAACTGTGTTGCAAGTGTCCCGCCATCTTATTTTCTTTACCATCTTCTTTTAAATAAGGTGGAAAAGTCATCATAGGTCGTGATATGATTATCAGGAAGTCCCTTGAACTAATCAAGAGATTCCTCAGTCAATGATCAATACCACATCTTCATGGCCACATCTTCATGATCAATACCTGAATTTTCCATGTCTTAGACCATGACATAAATGTGGTATTCGATAGTTATCACATTGTTTCTTGGGAACTTTCACAACCACTTGTTGACATCTGTCGACATCTTGTTAGGGTAACATTGGATGTTGGCCATATTGAGGGGTTTGTCGGGGTCTCTTTCCCAAGGGAGAGCCATTGGAGCAAGGGGAAGGGATTTATGGAAAAGGTTTTTAGCAATGGGAGACTTGAGAGGAGGCCTTTTTTGGTAAACTTCAGAAGTCTTGAATTTCCCAGGGGGGAAAGGTTTGGGGAAATGGGTATTCTTAGAAGGTGGAGTCGCCAGGTGAGATTCAATATGAGCTCATCAAGGAGGGAGGAAAGGGAACGTCCCTTGGATGGATTCATAAGGTAAGCTAAGGGAAAGGCTTTGGGATAACTTACCAAAGTGTCGTTAGGGTACAAAGAGGATTCAAAATCCTCCTCGGCAATGGCACCAAAATTTTATGGCACAAGTTGTAGGTTGGGAAAATCCTGAACCAACCCTATAAAAAGTGCTATAACTATGAGAATCCTACACCCAATGTCACCTCGATGTAGGTCCCGAACTTCAAGGGTGACTAGGTCACTCTAGGGAGGCGATCCCGGTGACCCTAGGGGGCTTGAGACTAAGATGTAAGGAAGTGTAAATGTATCCCCTATAGGACAATTATAAATGGAAATAAGGGTAGGGAGATATGCCTTGTAAGTCAAGTAAATTCTGCCCCACAAGTATAGTGCTTTTTCGGATGATTGTGCCTTCCCGAGACACAAGAAAACACACCTTGCAATAGTATATGTTAGTTGGATTAGAAAGTTAATCTTGTTGTCCCTAATTTGCAGAAATATATGACAATATATATAAGCCAGAAAAATACACTATAATCTTCTCAATATGTTCTCAAGATCAAATAGAAAATACAAGATAAATACTAGCAATTGACTAGCTAAACTCAAGATGAAGAACCAAAACTTTTAGCACAAAGATAGGGATGTTGTAAAAACTTGTCTGCAGCAAATATTTTTATCCTTATGTATGCAACATTCAATGTATTACAGAGATAACATAAGCCACCAGAATCCCCTCAAAATTTTCCAAAAAGTGCGCTAGGACAAGGAGAGTACAAGTGCAAACTTTGAGCGAAACCAATGGTTGATAAGAGAATTATTAAAGCAAGTATGTTAGGGTTTCTGCAGCCCTAATGGCTGAAGATGCAATTTTGTAATAGAATAAATAAGTATACCTTATATGAATACTCCCTAGTGGTTGTGAGGTTCCCAAGGCACAAGGAAGAAAATCCACTTTTACAAGAAGTAAAAAGACCAAAATTCATGTTTCCCAATGTAATAATTTATTTCTCCAATGCAACAAATTAATGACTAGTGCCTTTAGTATTTGGTTGATGGAGTCACAAGGAGCTTAGAGAAGCTACCTCCTTGGGGGTGTAAGCCCTTTTACTTCCCAAGGAAAATTTCTCTAAGCTAGGGTTTAAGCTAAGAGGGTGTATGCCCTTATACTTCTCTTAGCAAACCCTTGTCAATGAATGAGATGAAGAAAAAATGGTGAAGACTATGGTGGGGGTGTATGGACTTATACTTCCTACCTATCTCCTAGAATTAAAACAAATTGAATTGAAATAAATGATAGCAAGAGAGTAAAAACCATACCAATATCAAGAGAAATGCTAAGACAATTCACCACAAGAGATAGAAATCATCATCCAAAGCTAGCGCTAGGCCTTCTTCCATAAATCATTCATAAAATCAGTCATACACAAGTGCACAAGAGAAAAAATAGCCATTGAGGAGGCCAAAAATTTCTGACCAAAACCTCTTGTGAGAGGAAATTTATGAGTCAAAATGAGATCTTATGATCTCTATTTATTCAAAAATTAGCCAACATGGCTTGTCCACAAAATAAGGAGTAAAAAACAATATTAGGGGTCAACAACCCTAATCTTTCCCCATTAACACAATAATATTAAACAATTCACTTAAAATTTCATCTTTTGCACAAATTAAACCCTAATATAGGATGACTTCACTCCTTTAGGGAGCGTTTTTCCACTTTGAGGAGGTCATTGGTGTTGGAGAATCATGGAAGGGCCTTCCAACACCATGTGTCAAGCATCTAGGTGATCTCATCTTGTTTAAAACCCTTCTCCTCCTCAAATGTCCAAGTGAAAATCAGTGGCACCTCACCACCAAGCCATATCCCCTAACATCATGACGTCATGCAAAAAAGTGAGATGTTTTTTCCCTTCTGAGCAAATCGTTTGGCAAGAAATAGGTGGGCTAGGTCGTCCAAGTCATCATCAAGGCCATCCAAGTCATATCTCTCTCATATAGCATGCGGGCCCTTGATATCCAACCTATGGGATTGTAGCCCTGTGGAATCCCAATCTAGGCTTGTTCTCCCAAAACTATCCACCAGCTAGGTCCTCATGGAGCAAGGCCCATTGCCTTTTGAAATCCAACTAGTGTGGTGGATGCCATCTCCAAACCTGTGACCATCTGTGGTGGTGAGTGGGTTTTCCATCTATGCAAACCATACTGTTGGCCATGTAGTCTCTCAGAACTCCATATTTTCAACCCGAGGACCTCAAGACATCATCTCCTTAGTTATCCACAAAATGGGGATAGCAAGGACTATTTTAAGTCTTGTGGCAGTAGAATATTTTCATCTTGAACAATTATATGTAAAAACAACTTTTCTCCATGGGTATTTGGAGGAAGATATTTATATGCAACAACCACATGGGTATGAGGTCAAAGGAAAGGATAATTTGGTATGCATGTTGAAGAAGAGTGTGTATGGCCTAAAGAAAGATCCAAGGCATTGGTATTTTAAGTTTGATAGGTTTATAGAACAAGGTTATAGTAGATGTCATTCTGATCACTATGCTTATTTTAAAAGGCTAGAAAATGGAAGCTATATTATCTTGCTATTGTATGTAGATGACATGCTTGTTGCAGGGTCTAACATGCAGGATATAAATGTGCTCAAGAATAAATGAGATAATTCATTTGAGATGAAGGATTTGGGTGTTGCAAAGAAAATCCTTGGTATGAGAATAACAAGGGATAGGGAAAATCACAAATTGACATTATATTAGGGTGAGTACATAGAGAAGGTGTTGGGAAGGTTTATAATGCAGAATGAAAAAACAGTTAGTACACCTTTGGAAATCCATTTCAAACTAAACAAGGAAATGTGTCCCAAGACACATGATAAAATATAATACATTTCCAGGGTCCCTTCTGCATCAATAATTGGCAACTTCATGTATGTTATGGTGTGCACAAGACCAGATATTTCACATGCATTGGGATTTGTGAGCAGGTATATGGAAAATCCAGGTAAATAACATTGGAAGGAAGTAAAGTGGATTCTTAGGTATTTAAGAGGTACTAGTACTCATGCATTATGTTTTGGAGGTTCAGACATTTTTCTATAGAGATATGTTGATTCAAATATGGCAGATGATAAAGATAGCGGGAGGAGCACCATAGGATATTTTTTTACTATAGGTGGAACAATAGTAAGTTGGATTTCAAAACTGCAAAAGGTTGTTGCGCTTTCAACAATGGAAGCAAAGTATGTTGCTTCTATAGAGGCTAGCAAATAGATGATTTTGTTACAAATATTTATGGAGGAATTGGGAAAGAAGTAGGAGAATAAAATGTTGTATTGTGAAAGTGAGAGTTCTAATCATATTGCAAAGAACTCAACCTTCCATTATAAGACTAAGAATATACAACTTAGGTACCATTTCATATGATTGGTCTTGGAAGATGGACATTTGAAGTTGGAAAAGATACATACTAGCTAGAATCCCACAAACATGTTAACAAAGGTAGTAACCAGGGAGAAACTGAGTTCTTTCTCAGTTTTAGTTGGCCTTCAAGCATGAAGGTGATGATGAGAAATTCTCCAGGTCCAAGGTGGATCATAGTCCAACAGGTACAACAAAAATGGAGTTGTTGTGATCAGTATCCAAGTGGGATATTGTTGGTTGTGTAGCCTAATTATCTTCCTAATTCATATGCAGGTTGTGGATTGTTCATTATAAGGTCATAGATATGATGGTAGAAGTTATGTTAGGGTTTTTTTTCCCTAGAAGGAAACCCTCTTTTATGAGGGAATTGTATTGTGGTTGTGTGTTATGGTGAATACTATATTATGAGAAAGGAGACTATGACATAAATAAGAGTATGTTACAATGGGTGTGTTGTAGGTTGTATCCTTTCATTTTATGGGATAATAAAAAGGAAGGACCTAGAAATTTATCTGGTGGACATAGCCCACACTGGTTGAATGAAATATATATATGTCTCTATTGTATTGTGTATCTTTTGTGTTTTATTTCCGCATTTTTTTAATTCTATTTCTCCATGATCATGCTTTTCTAACAAAAAGTTGAATGCATGACCATATCACTTTTCACGCATATTATCAGGAGAAGATGCATGGAATCTAGATGACAACTTACCATATGTGCAATTATTTATAGTTAAAATGGTGAACTACTACTTCACAGACATTGTGCAGTTTTTAAGTACAGGAATGGCCTTGTCAAACATGATAGTTGCATAGAAGAAACGGTTAGTGGTTAAATCAACAGACTACCAGGTAATTGCAAGGAAATTATACAAGTTAGGCGCATATGGGATATTATGACGATGTGTGCTAGAGAATGAAATTCCAATTATATTCTCTGAAGTGCACAAAGGAATTGTAGAAGGACATTACACAAGTAAAGCAACAACGCAAAATATTTTGTGCGCAGAGATTTGGTGGCCCACACTTCATGAGGATGCTAAAGAATATTTTCAGGAATGCGATGTTTTTCAAAGGGTGGGAAAACCATCTATAAGGGACGAGATGACTTTATACACCCACATCTTGCGTTGCAGGAGTTTGATAAATGGGAAATAGACTTTGTTGGACCGATTAACCCACCAACAAGAAGATCAAGAGCTAGATATATAATCACCGCGACATAGTATTTGAACATATGGGAAGAAGCAAAACCAATCATAGACTTCACTGTGGAGACTGTTACAAGGTTTCTATTTGAGAATTTATTTACATGATTTGGATGCCCCTACTGTCTATTAAGTGATCAAGGGATGCACTTCCTGAATAACATGATTGCAACATTGACGGAGGAATTTCAAATTCATCATTGGAAGAGTACGTTGTATCACCTTCGAGCCAATGGGATAGTAGAATATTTTAATAAAATTATGGAAAATGATCTGACAAAGATCTACAAGGTAGGAAGGGATGATTGGGACTTGAGGATCCCTGCATTATTATGGGCATATAGGACTACAAGTAAAACCTTGACCGAACATACACCTTTTAGGTTGGCATATGGGAAAGAAGCAGTAATTTTGATAGAGTTTAATGTGCCTAGCCTGTGTGTTGTAGTGAATACTAATATTTCATACTATGGCATAGTAGAGGAGAGATTTTAACAGTTTTTACAGCTCAAGAAATATTGATTTGTCAGAGGGTTCCATCAACAAGTTTAGAAGTCCGGAGAAAATGAATGGCATGATAGACACTTTAAAAAAAAAAAATCAAGTGGGGGACTTAGTATTACTATATGACAGTAATTTTATGCAACATCTATAGAAGTTTCAAATGCATTGGTTAGGACCATATGTAATTAAGCATTTGATGGAGATGAGTGATGTGTAGTTGGAAATGATGAATGGAGAAGTCCTCGGAGGAATGGTGAGTGGAAGTCGACTTAATTTCCTGGAAGCATCGAGGGGCATGAATTGACAGGATTAAGTGGCTCGAGATGAGCCACATGTGAGTGTTGGGGGGTTGTTGGAAAAACATATCAAAGAAATAAGTTTTGAGGGAACATGCAAAAGAGGGAAGGACAATAGTTAGGAATGCAAAAGAAGATAGATGTGCAAAAGTAGGGAGAACAACAATCAGGAATGTAAAAGAAACATGCATATGAAAAGGAAAGAAAAGCACACCTGAACAATGAGTCATCATGATTTTTCATAGGTTTTTGGGGATAATCAAGTAGGTTTTTGAGCCTTGAATTCGAATGTATAAATATATAATGGGTTGGGGAGAATGGGGTTCACAGAGAGTAAGAAAATAGGTCATTGTTGTTTTTGTTTCTAAAAGTTGAGTTGATGATAGGATGAGGTTGAGAGAATAGACTGAGAATGAGAGAAATTATATGTCTGAAGGTTTAGGGAGGGTTTGTAGAGAGAGAGGGTTTGTAGAGAGAGACTTTCACTGCAGAGTGACTAGGTAGGACGAGGAAGGATATCATGATGTATCTATTATAAGCGAAGTGCACAAGCCTAATATTATTGTATGAAGAATAATAAAGAATCCAATTGTTTTGGATGTATCCCAAGGATTGGGTGAACCACATTAAACTTTATGTCTGAATGTATTTTTATGCGATTGTTCATGAATGTTCTATTTATGCATAACTAGACATAGATCTGTGTATTGGATGATTGAGGCGCGGTAATGATGAATGCTACAATGAATAGTTTATGTTGAAAATACGTCATGATGGTGATGCATAAATAAAGTAATCAAGGGAAAAGAGACACATAATACTGTGCATAGGGTAGATAAGTGGGAATGAATACGATGATAGCCTTCCATCCCCTCATCCCTGCAGAAACTTGGTTCATGCTTCTCCAATAGATGCCTTGGGTGATACTTCAGTTGCATGCAAGTGATGCTGTAAGGGATGACTTCTACAAGATGTTTTGGGAGAATAAATTAAATTTGGGATCTTACAATCGTGTGCCAACAACTTGTGTTGTCACAAATGATTGATATTAGGTGATCATATTTTACCTTAATATAGTTCAAAGTCTACTTTATCCAAAAACAATTGTGTGCAACATGTTTTTGTTGCTATATACTTGGCCTTTGTTGTGGATAGAGAAAACGAAGATTGTTTCTTGCTCAACTAGGACACTAAATTAATGCCCAGAAAGAATGCTCCTCCACTTGTACTTTTCCTATCATCAACACTCCCTACCCAATCTACATCTGTATATGTTTTTAAAGTAAAATATTCACCTCTTGACTACCACAAGCCAAAATCCAAGGTTCCCTTTAGATATATGAATATTCTTTTCACCATTTTCACATGAGATTATTTTGGTGTAGCTTAAAACCATGCAACCAATCCTACTTCTTGCATAATGTCTACCCTTGATGTTGTCAAATATAGTAGGATGTCAATCATTGACCTGTACAATGTTTGATTTTCTTTCAGAGATTCATCATCTTTGTTCAATTTATAAATTGTGACCATGGGTGTGTTGATTGGTGCACAATCTTCCATTCTTCAAAATTTCCTTGATATACTTGGTTTGTGAAATGAATATTCCTTTGTTGAATTGAGAAATATGTAAACTAAGAATGAATGAAAATTCGCCAAGAATAGACATCTAAAATTACTTTTGAATTTCTATTGAAAACTATTTGATCCAGGTGGATATAGGTGGCCACCCACCTATTCCAATTGGCTCACATATAGATTTCATCTTGGCAATTTCAGTTTTCATCTTGGCAGTTTTTTTCTAGCTCTTCAGGTCCTAAACTTCCAGGGTCGTTTTGAGACCCTAAACAACATTTTTTGGGCCTGCCATAGTCACATTATAAACAAAGTAAAAGTGTGATGATATAATGTGTATTCTTAGGATATACCTTTCCAACGGGCTATCGTGCGCCTAAAACAAAGATCATATGAAAAAGTTACGACCCCGGGAAGTTGATGTACCAACTTACTCCAACAGGGTCCACATGACTTTTGTCACTTCATCTCCCAGGGTTAGGTTTTTTGATGTCTAGGTTTTTGTAATCATGTTTGATGTAAAAAGGATTTTGGAGCCTCATTGTACTCATCTTCTTGCAAATGAACCTAGTTGTCACATCTCTTCTCAAAGATAAGCTGCCACCATTCTAGCAAGCTTGTTTTAGTCTGCATTTTAAATTTTCAACACATTTCTTATTTAATAGAAGTCAATTTTTAATGTATCTCTATTATTATTCAATTTTTCTTTGTGTTAATATTATATATCTATGTTTTCATTTCGTTCCTCTCATAAATCCAGATCAATGGTATCAGAATGATATTCTCCTTGTCCTTTTTTAGTGCACGTCCTCGACGAGGTCAGGGTATATAGAGTTGGGTCTCAATCTTATTTCTCTTGAGGAAAACTTCTCTCACACGCCCAAGAAACATTCCATGGAGGGTGTTGGCACAGGGGCAGGCCTGAGGTTCAACTCCAAGAGTGCACTAACAAGCCCTAACTATTGGCCCTTTCAGAAACACCTGTGAAGCAGATGCAGTCTCACCTGAAGTAGCTATGGGGGGATTGCAGGAAAAATATATCTACAACCAAGGGGATATCAAGTGGATCCAATACAAAATCAATACATTAGTTATATATCATCTACCAGTTCAGATCTACTCCGCAGAACTATCTATCAGATCTAACTGTTGGTTGTGTACCCTGATTATCTTTTTGATTCATAGGTATTTTGTTTTCAGCCGTGTTTATACCCCATGAAGTATTTACACCCCAGAATTATGTACACTCTTCCATGGGGGGGAGTGCAGAGGGGGGTTACATAGGTTTATGGAGGAATTAGGAAAGAAGCAAGAGAACAAAAGGTTGTACTATGAAAGTCAGAGTGCCATTCATCTTGGAAATAACTCATCCTTCCATTCGAAGACTAAGCATATACAAGGGAGGTACCATTCCATACGATCCATCTTGGAAGATGTAAATTTGAAGTTGGAAAAGATACACACTAGCCAAAATCCTGCATACATGTTAACAAAGGGAGTAACCAGGGAGAAACTGAGTTCTTGTTGAGTTTCAGTTGGTCTTCAAGAATGAATATGAAGATGAGAAATTTTCTAGGTCCAATAAGGTTCAAATTATAGCATATACAATAGTGGTGGAGTTGTTGAGATCAGTCTCCAAGTGGGATATTGTTGGTTGTGGAGCCTGATTATCTTCCTGATTCAGAGGTCTTTTGTTTCCAGCTGTGTTTATACCCGATGAAGTATTTACACCCCAGAAGTATGTACACTCTTCTATGTGGGGGAGTGCAGAGGGGGGTTACCCCCTCTGCGGGGTTCGAGGGGGATATCCCCCTGGTTGGGGGGTCTGGGGGCAAGCGGGGGTTCGGGGGAGAAACCCTCGAAAGAAAAATTTCCTTGTAAATGTATATTGTAATTTCATTGTAAATCTGGACCGTTCATTATAAGGTCGCGGATCTAACGGTAGAAATTATGTTAGGGTTTTTTTCCCTAGAAGGAAACCCTCTCTTATGAGGGAAATGTATTGTGGCTATGTATCATAGAGAATATTATATTCTGAGATAGGATAATGTGAGAGAAAGAAGAGGAAGCTACGGTGGGTTTGTTATAGGTTGGATCCCTTCATTTGCTGGATAATAATAAAGGAATGACCTGACAATTTATCTAGTGGACGTATCCCACACTGGGTGAACCACGCAAATCTGTGTCTCTATTTTATTGTGTATCTTATTTGTTTTTTTTCTGCATTTGTTTTATTCTATTGCTCCACAGTCCCGTTTTTCTAGAAATTGGTATCAGAGCGAAAGGTAACTCGCAGGAAAAGAGGGTTCCTGGTTTGAGTGGGAGCAATGTCGGAATATGTAAAGTTTATGGTCAATAAATTTAATGGACAAAACTACCAGTTATGGAAGATGCAGATGGAATATTATTTATATCACAAGGATCTATTCCTACCATTGGGCAGAGTAGCAAAGAAGTCAACGACCATGAAGGATGAAGAATGGGAGATTCTTGACAGAAAGGCTCTAGGAACGATACGGTTGAGCCTGGCATCGTCGGTGGCTTTCAATATTTCGAAAGAAAAGACAACAAAGGGTTTGATGGATGTATTGGCTAAATTGTATGAAAAACCCTCGGCGCCCAATAAGGTATTTCTAATGAAGAGATTATTTAATATGAAGATGTCAGAAGGCGGGTTTGTTGCAGATCATTTAAATGATTTTAATACGATTACTAATCAACTAAATTTTGTAAAAGTGGACTTTGATTTTTGTCTCTGGTTCAAATACTTTAAAATTTGATGATGTTGTTGGTGTTATCCTTAGTGAGGAAATGCGATGGAAAAGCACAGGTGAGACATCAGGTAATGCATTGAACACAAAGAATAGGGGAAGACAAAAGGATAGAGGAAAGGGCCCAGGGCACCACAAGAATTCTAGGAAGGGTAGATCCAAATCCAGACTTGGAAAGATAGAGTGATGAAATTGTGGGAAGAAAGGACATCTGAAGAAATACTGCAAAGCTCCAAAGAAACAAAGAGATGGACAACATGA
The DNA here is from genome assembly GCA_009831015.1 of Picea engelmannii. Classification (NCBI taxonomy): domain Eukaryota; kingdom Viridiplantae; phylum Streptophyta; class Pinopsida; order Pinales; family Pinaceae; genus Picea; species Picea engelmannii. The sequence goes on from ML788893.1 coordinate 390,562, forward strand.
GAGAAATCAGGAAGCAAATGTAACAGGTGATGTGTTACAAGATTCTTTGATTCTTTCTGTAGATAATATTTTTGAGTCTTGGGTTGTAGATTCAGGGGCTTCATTTCATGCCACACCCCATAGAAAACATTTTCTAGATTATGTTCAAGGTGATTTTGGACAGGTTCATTTGGGTGATGATGCACCCTGCAAAATTGTTGGAATGGGAAAGGTAAAAATAAAGCAACGCAATGGAAACCAATCATTGTTCAAAGAGGTAATACATGTTCCAAATTTAAGGAAAAATCTAATTTCAACAGGGCAGTTGAAAAATGAAGGTTGTATATCCGTATTTACATATAAGACATGGAAGGTCATCAAAGGATCATTGGTGATAGCAAAAGGAGAGAAGGTAGGTACATTGTATTTATGTACTGGTAATACTGACTCTTCTATCTCTTTAGCTTCTACAGGAGTGGATACAACACTGGCATCATAGGCTGGGACACATGAGTGAGAAGGGAATGCAGATACTTCACAAAAGAAATTTGTTGCCAGATCTTAAACAAATTGATTTGGAATTTTGTGAGCATTGTGTTTATGGAAAACAAAAGAGAATCAGATTTCTCAGAGTCGGAAAAGAAAAGAAGAATGAAAGGTTAGATCTTGTTCATACAGGTGTATGGGGACCAACTCAGGTATCATCTCTTGGTGGCTCTCGTTATTATGTTACTTTTATTAATGGTGCAACTAGAAAAACTTGGGTTTATTGCATTCAACAAAAATCTGATGTTTTTGATACTTTTAAGAAATGGAAAGCTTTGGTTGAGAATGAGACAGAAAAAAGTTTGAAGTGTCTCAGATCATATAATGGAGGTGAATATTGCAGCAAGGATTTTGATGATTATTGTTCATACCATGGGATTCGTAGAGAGAAGACAGTTCCAAGAACACCACAAGAAAATGGTGTGTCAGAAAAGATGAACAAGACAATCATCGAGCATGTAAGGAGTATGAGATTGCATGTTGGTTTGCCCTTACAGTTCTAGGAAGATGTTGTAGATATTGTTGTTTACTTAATAAACAAAGGACCTTCAAGCTCTTTGGATGGTATAATTCCATAGGAGGAATGGATAGGAAAAAAGGTAAACTATCCTTTTTTGAAGACTTTCAGTTGTGAAGCATTTGTCCATATTGATAAAGAAAATAGAACAAAGCTTGAGGAAAAATCCAAGAAGTGTACCTTTATTGGATACGGTGTTAATCATTTTGGTAATCGCTTATGGGATTATGAAAATAACAAAATTATTAGGAGTAGAGATGTCATATTCAATGAGAAGATCAGGTACAAAGATCAGTTGCAGGGAAAGAAACAGGAAAAATAAAAACAAGAATACACAGTGCTTGATGAGATCACTGAAAAAGAAATTCCAAAGGAACTAGAAAATCAAAATGTACAACAACAAGAGCAGCAGGTACCTCAAACACCTACAAGTGTTGTTAGAAAATATACCAGGTTAAGTATACCCCCTGAACGATACTCTCCTTCATTGTATTATTTATTGTTGACTGATTCTGGTGAACCAGAATGTTATGAAGAAGCAATGAAAGTAGACACCAAAAAGAAGTGGGAGCAAAGAATGAAAGAGAAAATGGATTCTTTGGTAAATAACCATACTTGGGACTTGGTTCAGTTGCTTGCAGAAAAAAGAGCATTGCAAAATAAATGGGTTTACAAGTTGAAGGAAGAAGATGGATCAATAAAGAAGTACAAGGCTAGACTTGTTGTAAAGGGGTTTGCACAAAAGAAAGGTATAGATTTTGATGAAATATTTTCTCTTGTTGTTAAAATGACTTCAATTAGGACTATTTTAAGTCTTGTGGTAGTAGAATATTTTCATATTGAACAGTTAGATGTTAAAACAAATTTTCTCCATGGGGATTTGGAGGAAGAGATTTATATGCAACAACCATAGGGGTATGAGGTCAAAGGGAAGGAGAAATTTGTATGTAGGTTGAAGAAGAGCTTGTATGGCCTAAAGCAAGCTCCAAGGTAGTGGTATTTGAAGTTTAACAGGTTTATGACATAACAGGGTTATAGTAGATGTCATTCTAATCACTGTGTTTATTTTAAAAGGATAGAAAATGGAAGCTATATTATATTTCTATTGTATGTAGATGACATGCTTGTTGCAGGGTCCAATATGCAGGATATAAATGTGCTCAAGAAGAAATTAGCTAATTCATTTGCGATGAAGGATTTCGGTGCTGAAAATAAAATCCTTGGTATGAGAATAACAAGAGACAGGAAAAATCGCAAATTGACATTGTCTCAGGGTGAGTACATAGAGAAGGTGTTGGAGAGGTTCAGGATGCATAATGAAAAACCAGTTAGTACACCTTTGGCCAGCCATTTCAAATTAACTAAGGAAATGTGTCCCAAGACACAGGAGGAGATAGAATACATGTTCAGGGTCCCTTCTTCATCAGCAGTTGGGAGCTTGATGTATAAAATGGTTTTCATAAGACTAGATATTGCACATTCAGTGGGAGTTGTGAGCAGTTATATGAAAAATCTAGGTAAAGAACATTGGGAGGCAGTAAAGTGGATTATCAGGTATTTGAGAGGTACTGCTACTCATGCATTATGTTTTGGAGGTTCAGACACTTTTCTACAGGGATATGTTGATTCAGATATGGCAGGTGATAAACACAGTAGGAGGAGCACCATAGGGTATGTATTTACTATAGGTGGAACAACAGTAAGTTGGATTTTGAAACTGCAAAAGGTTGTTGCACTTTCAACAATAGAAGCAGAGTATGTTGCTTCTACAGAGGCTAGTAAAGAGATGATTTGGTTACATAGGTTTATGGAGGAATTAGGAAAGAAGCAGGAGAACATCAGGTTGTACTGTGACAATCAGAGTGCCATTCATCTTTCAAATAAGTCAGTCTTCCATTCGAAGACTAAGAATATACAACTGAGGTACCATTTCATACGATCCATCTTGGAAGCTGGACATTTGAAGTTGGAAAAGATACACACTAGCTAAAATCTTGCAGGCATGTTAACAAAGGGAGTAACCAGGGAGAAAATGAGTTCCTGCTCAGTTTCAGTTGGTTTTCAAGAATGAATATTAAGATGAGAAATTTTCCAGGTCCAAGAAGGTTTAGAGTCTAGCATATACAATAGTAGTGGAGTTGTTGAGATCAGTCTCCAAGTGGGAGATTGTTGGTTGTGGAGCCTAATTATATTCCTAATTCAGAGGTCTTTTGTTTTCAGTTGTGTTTATACCCCATGAAGTATTTACACCCCAGAAGTATGTACACTCTTCCACACGGGGGAATGCAGAGGGGGGTTACCCCCTTTGCGGGGTTTGAGGGGGCTATCCCCCTGGCTGGGGGGTCCGGGGGAAAGAAAGGGTTCGGGGGCGATGCCCCTGAAGGAAAATTTGCCTTGTAAATGTATATTGTAATTTCATTGTAAATTTGGACCGTTCATTATAAGGTCGCAGATATAACGGTAGAAATTATGTTAGGGTTTTTTTCCCTAGAAGGCAACCCTCTCTTATGAGGGAAATGTATTGCGGCTATGTATCATAGAGAATATTGTATTCTAAGATAGGATACTATAAGAGAAAGAAGAGGAAGTTACATCGAGTTTGTTGTAGGTTGTATCCCTTCATTTGTTGGATAATAATAAAGGAAGGACCTACCAATTTCTCTAGTGGATGTAGCCCACTCTAGGTGAACCACGTAAATCTATGTCTCTATTGTATTGTGTATTTTATGTGTTTTTTTTCCGCATTTGTTTTATTTTATTGCTCCATGGTCCTATTTTTCTAACACTAACACAGTAATGCAATAAAGGTATACCACATGACACAAAACAGAGCATCAATGACACAAAACACAAAATATACGTGGTTCACCCTCTCTCTAGGGCTACGCCCACAAAACTATGCTTTATAATATATTAAGATGAAGCATACAATTCTCGTCTGTGCTCTTAGCTAGCAGATCTTATTTATTCTTCTCTATATATCTCCCCTTCCTATGCACCCAGCTGCAAGACTTTATCTCCACACCTAGCTGAAGATCTTACAATACCAGAAGGCTCTTACACTTAACACTTCTCTCTCACACACAATAATCGCTCGTGCCAATAACAAAACTAGAACGAACCCTCTTCCCTCATCTAGGTTCTTATTTATACATTACAATCACTCACTGGCATCCTTAGGTTGAAATCTATGTGTCAAAACCCTAGATACCAAAACCCTAGGTGTCCAAAACCCTAGGTCAACTTGTCCCACGTTTTCAAGGCTTTGCCAGCCTGTCTTTCCTTCCTTCTCGTGCGGTGTTCCAAAGCATCCAATAGTGGCTTTTACCTCTTGTTGAGTTGTCCATGATCCGTCTTTATTATTGATATGTCATCCTCAATCTCCTCATCCAACGACTTGCTTCCTTTTACTTCGCTCCGTCTTTTCTGCTCTTTTGCTTACTTCGACCCAGTAACAGTCACTGTGTCTTCCACATGGTTCACATTTCGTCTTTTCTTCCTTGATCTTTGCTTTATTTGATAACCAAGGGACAATATGCCCCTAACACTCACATGTGAATTGTCTCGAGGCACTTTAGATCTGATCCCTCTGCTTTGCTTCATCTTAATACTGTGCAAGGAAGTTTGTGCTTCCAGCTCTAGTCCTCCCTTCCTCCCTTGCACAAACTGTCTTTTCTGTGTTTGGTACCCAGTTTCAACTGCACCTGGTACCTAGACCCTTATCCTCATGCTTTTATCGAGAGTTGTGAGGCAGCTGGTTGTCATAATACAACTTTAGTCAGCTCCTGTTCACCAAACCTTCCTTCCATTCTCCATTCAAAGTCTTCAACTGTGAAGCTCGTCCTTCTGTAATATAGGAAACCTCATATGGCTCGAGCCAATGTGTTCTGAACTTCCTAGGATGTTTCATGAAATTACTATCATATACCAATACCATATCACCTTGTTTAAATACCTTCTTCTTAATGTGTCTGTCATGGTAGGCCTTCTCTCTTTCTTTCTGGATCTGCTGATGAAATCCTGCAACAAATATGTCTTCCTCTAGTTCGACCAAATGTGCAAGCCTCTCTCGAACAATGCCATTGTTGTCCATATCTGTAAAGGAAGCAATTCTTAAGATTGGTACCAAATATTCCATTTTGACAACGGCTTCAATACCATACACCAATTTAAAGGGGGTCTACATTGTTAGCTTCTTACAAGTGGTTCTATAGGCCCATAATATTGTTGGTACTCTTAAATCTCAGTCGTCTCTATTGACATTGCAAATATTCATTAGCATTGTCTCCAAGATCTTGTTGAATGCTTCAACTATCCCATTTTCTTGTGGATGGTAAGGTGTGCTCTTCTGATGATGAACTTTAAATTCCTCAGTCAAGGCTTCAATTGTTTTATTAATGAAATGTGTGCCTTGATCGCTCATAAGGGTCTTCGGGAATCCAAACCTGGTTATGATGTCATCAAATATGAAGTGTGCAGCTGTAGTGGCACTACAGTCCTTAACGGATATTGCTTCGGCTCATCTGGCCAAGTACTTTGTCGCAGTAATTATGTACCTTTCTTCTGTGCGCTTCCTTGGTGGGTTAATAGGTCCCACAAATTCAATGGACCATTTCTTAAATTCTTGTAGGGTCAGATGCAGTGCTAACGACATTTCATCTCTTCTGGATGGCTTCCCAACTCTTTGACATACATCGCAAGCTTTGTAATAGTCCTTAGCGTCTTTGTGTAAGATGGGCCACCAAAGGCTAGCTAGAAGAACCTTATGCGCAGTTGCTTTCCCTGCATAGTGGCCTCCTACAATGCCTCAATGAGATTCGACAAGGATTAATGGTCTTTCTTCCTCCATAACACATCTCCTTAGTATCTTGTCAGGTCCAATCTTGTATAGTTGTCCCACTATAAGAGAAAAGTTTGCGGCATGCACTACTAGTTGTTTCTTCTAGGTGATTGTATATTCACTCGGTGCCATTCCTGTTGACAGGAACTGGACTATCTTTGCGAAGTGGTCATCGATCTTTCTAATGGCTAGTAGTTGTGCATCTGGTAGTGCATCCTCCAAACTATTGGTCTCTTCTCCATGTTCCAACCTCGACAAGTGGTCAAGACCTTTGTTCATTCTCCCTGGATTAACTACGATCTCAAAATCATATTCCTGAAATAGCAGAATCCATCTGCATATTCGTCCCCCCAACACTGGCTTGTTGACTAGGTATTTCATCACGAAGTGATCAGTAAACATTCTAAATTTTCCTCCCAACAAGTAGTGGAAAAACTTCTGCAGTGCATACACCATGGCTAACCCTTCTCTTTCAGTGGTGGTGTAGTTGATCTCTGTTATTGATAGCTTCCTTCTAGCAAAGGCTAATGGGTGGTCGATGTCTCTTGTTCCTGGTTGTGATAACATGGATCCTAATGCAATAGAAGATGCATAGACATGCACTTGAAACTCTTTACTCCAATCTGGGAAAACCAGAAGAGGCGCAGTAACCATTTTTTGTTTCAGGGTGTCGAAGCTATGTTGGCATTCTTCTGTCTAGTGAAATTGACAATATTTATTCAAAAGCTTCTCCATGGGTGTTGTAATATGGGCATAGCCTTTAATGAACTTCTTGTAATATCCTGTGTGTCCCAGCGTAATGCGCAGCTGTTTGACTGAAGTAGGAGGGGGTAGATCAACTATGATATCAATTTTAGATGGATCTACCAACAATCCCTACTTGCATACAATATGACCTAACAACACTCCAAATGGTGAAAATAAAATGCACTTCTTCAGGTTTAAGGAAACCTGACACTGCCTACACTTGTCCAACATTAGTCTTAAACATTCAATATGATTTTTCAATAAACTAAAAACAGTCCAATCATCAAAGTATGCTTCTAGAAAATTATGTAGGAACTCCTTCAATGCTTCGACTGCCACCCTGGAAAACATGGTCGGGGCATTCTTCAATCCAAATGACATTACTGTATATTGGTAGGATCCCCATTCTATGGAAAAGGTAGTCTTATGGAGATCTTCCTTGGCAATCCAGATGTGATGGTATCCTGAAAATCCATTTGTAAAAGAATATACTTCCTGACCTCCTACATTATCTAACACTTCGTCAGTGAATGGCGTAGGGAAGGGGTCATGCAAAAAAGAATCATTCAGCTTCCTGAGGTCTACGCAGATCCTGATCTCTCATGTCTTCTTGTCTTGTACCACCATAGGGCTAATCCATTCTGATTCTTCGACAGGTTCTATAATCCCTGCTTTCAGCATTCTGTCGAGCTCAATCTTCACTTTCTCTTTATATTTAGGGTTCAATCTGTACGGTCTTTGCTTGACTGGTCTTGCATATGGTTTCAAAGGGATCCTCATTTATCCCATAGGCCCTTTAATGCCCTTCATATCAGTGCATTTGGTCGAAAACAAGTCCTGATATTCATGCAGTAACTCGGTGATCTTGTCAATAGTGGCAACATCCCAATAATCTCCAACATTTGCAAGATTCAGTGTTTTCTCTGTTCCAATATTGATTTTCTTGATCTTGATTAGTTGTCCAATAAATGGTAGCTCAACTCCTGGTCCTTCCACATCTCTCTGGCCTTCTGTTTCTGTGATGTTCACCTTCCTAGGATCATCGTCTTCATCAGCATTGATGTTGTAATAGCGTTGTAGTTTCTAGAGAGGCGAAAACCATTCATCCTCTTCTTTCTCCAAAGGGAGGCTAGGTGCCTCCTCAAATACTTTTTGTCTTACAGTCTGTAATGCTTGATCTACTATAAAATATTGGCATTCGAATAAAAAGGTGGTGACAAAGTTCTCAATCATACATGCCCAATCTAAAGTGATGAGGCACAACTCTGCTTGAAGGTACCAATTGATAGGGATAGTGTCCAGCTTGTTTATTAATTTGTTCACCCACTTCTCTTGAGGAACATTGCTCCAAGATTCCTCGCAACTCCACACATGGTCGTTTGAGCAGCTTCGACCTTTGTACCAAATTTTGCATCCTTCTACTTGTGTTGAGAACCGCGCGGTCATGAGGGTACGACATTGAACCCATTTTGTAATGTTGTTTTTGTGTATCCTCCACCATCTTGATTTTGTGGCTTTCAAGACCTCATCCATTGCCAACAAGAATTTTTACGTTGGTACACTTTCTTCAAAGTCTGATAAGAAGGTTTCTAAAGGATTCAGACCATCAAAGGTGGGCAAGTTACTTATTGTGGTGCAGATCCATCGTACTTCTCTGGTTAATATAGCACACCTCCTTGTAGATACTTCGTACATTTTTTCTGCCAGTTATCCAGTGCTTCTTATGATTCTGATGAACATGTGTTTTCACTTCGCCAACTCAAATTTCCATCCATCGTAGGATTAATGTAATCATGTCGTCTGACTGTTAATTTGTATATGTTTTCCAGTTCGTCTGCACGGTCTTATTTTCTGATGGGCTCAGTGTATCGCAGACCTTCATCAGGATCTAACGGTGCGATGACCCTAAGGCCATCTCCTTCAAACATCATTATCCTTTTCTTTAAATCAACCACAGTGGAATTGTTGAAAGCCCAATCAATTCCTAACAATGCAGGTAAGCACAACTATCATCAACTATGTCAATCACCTCAAAGTCTACAAACATCCTCACTTCGTCGATGTCCACGTGGACATGTTCCAATATTATGAAGGGGCTTACTGCTTTCTGATTGGACATCCTAAGCATGAAAAGGGAATAGATCAACTTAGGTTTTCCCATCAGTGCCTAGGTTTTCTTCGTCATGGCATTGACCTCTGACCCTAAGTCGAGGACCACATAGTCTATATCATACTCTCCAATTTAAGCATTCAGATGTAGTTCCTTATTCGCCCTTCTCTTCTTGGATAGTTGATGTAATTCTTTATCTAGTAAAGTATCTACCCTTCCTATCTCATACTGTCTGACCAAATTTTGCAGTTCTTCTATAGCTTTCTCATCTTTAATCAACTCTATAAATGTATACAAGAAACTGACAAGTTTACTTGACTCTTTTCCATCTTCGGGTGAAGCAGACTCATCGAATTCCAGAGGCATTCAAAATTCTCTTAATTATGTTCATGTATTTGATGAAGAGCCTTGGTCTCCCTTGAATTATCTTCTTGCCTCCTCGAACATTTGTTTTTCTTTCTTTGCATCAAAAGTTTGTGTCTTCTCTGCAGTTTTCCTGACTTTTGATTCTTCTGTAGTTTTTCCTTGGATTGTTCTGTCTTTTCCTGTAATAATGCCTCCTCGAGTGATAACAGGGACTCTAGGGTCTTCTCCGCGAGGTTCTTCTTTGATCAGTTGTATCTGCGGGTTCTGCTGAGGTCCCCGTTTCTCTTGAAGTTTAGCCAGCAATGCTGGACATTCCTTGATGACATGCTCGAAAGAGTTACAATAGATGCAAGTGGTACAAAGGTTTCGACAGTCCCTTGCCAAGTGTCTAGGTTGTGTGCAGTTATAGCAGATTATCTATTCTTGACCTCTACCCATACCTCCTCCTCTTCCTCTTCCTCAGAATCCACCCCGAGGGTTGAAGTTTCCTCTCCCATGTGAGTTATACTGCGTAGTGTTTCCTTCTTATTGTACTTCACCTTGAATCTTGTATATATCCATTGACCTTTCATGCATGAGATCATAAGCCCTAAAATCCCTATCATTATGTCCCACGGACTTATAGAATGTGTAATACAGATTTGTGGGTGTCTGAACATATTTTTGCATGTAGTATCACTCACCAGGGTGATGTCTGTTTCTGCATACCTCACACCAGGGTAGGGTAACGTGTTTCAAGGGACTCGGAGCTCCAGAGGCCAAGTATTCATGGAATAGGGGACATTGTTCCTTGTCATGGACTTCTAATATGCACCTGACACACCAGATGTCTTCTCTTTTATCTTTTCAATTGTCTTTCTTCATATCTTCGACCTGTAGAGAAAAACTAGTTAGCTTACTCAATATTTGACTCATACTTGAGATGGATTATGCCATAGGGGTTGATTCTATCTTCATGGCGATCTCTAGTACCTCAGCTTGCAAAGAAATCTTATGTTTCATCAGAATAAATCTGATGTGTGTTAAGATGGCATCAATGAACCATTCCTTGTTCTGCTCATCTAGGATTTTAAAAATCAGATGGCCTGTCAAGGTCTTGAATCTATGATCGAACTCCCATATTGGTTCAACTATTCTCTGCTTGATTTCTTTCAGTTCTGTAATGCACTGTGATTATGATTTTGGTTTCTTGAATTCAACAATTAGCGAAGTCTTAACGGAATTCAGTGGTTTAGGTGTAGCTCCTTGGACAAATTTCATGTACCATCTTAGTGCGCGATCTCTTAGGGTAGTACTAAACTGAGCTCATTTGACAGCTTCGTCGGTGATATTCTTAATACTCCACACAACTTTGCAGAGAAATCAGTGTTTCTCAGGGTCTTCAGATCCATATCCTCTAAAGGTGGGTAAGCTCATCTCATCTGTCATAGATCTTCCTAGGTTTCTAGACTGAGTATGTGGTGGACTACTAGTGACAGTGCTCTAAGCGCTCTTGTGAATCTGATTACTCTGATTGATTAATGTTGCTGAAACAACAATAGGATTAATAGTACTTACTTCGATAGTCGGTGCAGTTCCTGAAGCTTTTGGTTCTTCTTGGCGAGGTTCTTCAACTTTCCCTTTCTTTGAATGCTCCTCGTCTGTCAGATCTGCCTCTTCTCCACTGTAGAAACCCTCGTCCCCATAGTTTTTCTTAAACAAGTTCACGAGAGGAACTTCTTTGAACACTCTCCCACTGCACATATGTCCAGCCTCTGTTTCACTATCGTTGTCCGAATTCTTGAACATTAACCTTTTCAGATCCATCTAGCTACTGTATCTTCAAGATGTTATTCTCATGCAATAGCATCTTGATCCTCAACTTCAGAAAATATAAAAATTTTCCTCTGGGTCCCTTGAAGAAATATCTCTCGGCTTGGCTATATGACTCTACTCTGTCAACAACAAACTCGATGATATACCCTCCAATGGTACTATCAAACCAGTGATCTATTGCTCTTGACACAACGTTATCAACTTTCTTGACCTTCTTGATCAGAGCCAACGTCCAAACCATAGGTGGCCTAGATCTGATCTCAAATTGGGTATATGCTAACCTAGCTAGCCACTCATATAGATCCTGAGGGATTCCTCCAAAAGAAAATTTCGGGTATATAATTAAAGATATATCTCTCCAACTAATCCTCTTTACTAAGATTAGGGTTCTTGTTCTGGGCTTCAGCGAAGTCCTTTTCCTGGTCTTCTATCCACTTCTGAATCTTTGTCTTCGATGGAAACCACCTTGACATTCCCTCAATAATATTCTTGTCCTGGCAATAGAACCATTTGTTAGCACAGAGGAAGACCCAGGGTTCAGCTCCAAGAGTGCACCAATAATCCCTAACTACTGGCCCTTTCGAAAACACCTGTGAAGCAGATCTAGTCCCACCCGAAGTAGCTATGGGGGGGTTGCAGGACAGAGATGTCTACAACCAAGGGGATATCAAGTGGATCCAATACAAAATCAATACAACAATTATATATCATCTACCAGTTCAGATCTACTCCGCAGAACTATCTATTAGATCTAACATAGTAATGCAATAACGGTATACCACATGACACAGAACAGATCATCAATCACACACAACACAAAAGATACGTGGTTCACCCTCTCTCTAGGGCTACGTCCACAAAACTTTGTTGTATAATATATTAAGATGAAGCATAAAATTCTTGTCTGCACTCTTAGCTAGCAGATCTTCTTTCTTCTTCTCTCTATCTCTCCCCTTCCTACGCACGCAGCTGTAGGACTTGATCTCCGCAACCAGCTGAAGATCTTACAATACCAGAAGGATCTTACACTTAGCACTTCTCTCTCTCACACAATAATCGCTAATGCCAATAAAAAAACTAGAACAAAACTAGAACGAACCCTCTTCCCTCATCTAGGTTCTTATTTATACATTACAATCACTCATTGATACCCTTAGGCTAAAACCTAGGTGTCAAAACCCTAGATACCAAAACCCTAGGTGTCAAAAACCCTAAGTCAACTTGTCCCATGTTTTCAAGGCTTCGCCAGCCTATCTTTCCTTCCTTATCACATAGTGTTCCAAAGCATCCAATGATGGATTTTTCCTCTTGCTGAGTTGTCCATGATCCATCTTTCTTGTTGATCTGTCATCCTCGATTTTCTCATCCAATGGCTTGATTCCTTTTACTTCGCTCCATCTTTTCTACTCTTTTTCTTACTTCGACCCAGTAATAGTGACTGTGTCTTTCGTGCAGTTCGCATTTCATCTTTTCTTCCTTGATCTTTTCTTTCTTCCATAACCAAGGGTCAACAGAGGGAGAAAATAAATACGATGGGATAGGATATCCTTTCAAAATGTTGCTCGAGAAATCCCTCGAGTGATAGAGGAATGAAATGATGGACAAATTTGCACAAATCCTTCCTTCTTTCTTCTTCTCTCTATATATCCCCTTCCTACGCACCCAGCTGCAAGACTTGATCTCCACAACTAGCTGAAGATATTACAATACCAGAAGGCTCTTACAATTAACACTTCTCTCTCTCACACACAATAATCACTCATGCCAATAAAAAAACTAGAACAAAACTAGAACGAACCCTCTTCCCTCATCTAGGTTCTTATTTATACATTACAATCAAACACCGACACCCTTAGGCCGAAACCTAGGTGTCAAAACCCTATATACCAAAACCCTAGGTGTCCAAAACCCTAAGTCAACTTGTCCCACGTTTTCAGGTCTTCACCAGCCTGTGTTTCCTTCCTTATCACATAGTGTTCCAAAGCATCCAACGATGGATTTTTCCTCTTGCTGAGTTTTCCATGATCCGTCTTTCTTGTTGATCTATCATCCTTGATCTCCTCATCCAAAGGCTTTCTTCCTTTTACTTCGCTCCATCTTTTCTGCTCTTTTTCTTACTTCGACCCAGTAATAGTGGTTGCGTCTTCCGCGTAGTTCACATTTCATCTTTTCTTCCTTGATATTTTCTTTCTTCCATAACCAAGGGCCAACAGAGGGAGAAACTAAAGACGATGGGATAGGATATCCTTTCAAAATGTTGCTCAAGAAATCCCTCGAGCGATAGAGGAATGAAATGATGGACAACTTTGCACAAATCCTTCGATGATTTCTAAAAAGAAACACATCTACCTCAAATGGAGGCGCCACCCCTTCAAGATAAAAATCAATTTTTATATTCCTATATTTAAATGTAAAATAGATGCATATGTTGTAGATAAATGGTTAAAATTTATAGAAGGGTATTTTTCTGTCCAAAACTTTTTTGATAGAGAAAAGATTACATTTGCGCTCCGCAAGGCCATCCCCCATGTCAAATATTGGTGAGAGAATTTTTATGAGCAAAAGGAAACAAAGGGATCTACATTATTTGTAGTTGCACCCACTTGGGGTTCCTTGAGGGACATTTTTAAGGAACAATACTACCCTATTGGAAGTTATGACGCCTTATATACAAGATGGACCACACTGTGGCAGGAAAGGGACCAAACAATGCTAGAGTTCACCAATGTCTTCCTTACCTTTCACACCAAGTTGGGTATCAAAGACTTTGAGTGACATCTGGTGCTCAAGTACCATAGTGGTATGCATAGATACATCTAGACATAAATGGAGTTTCTGGACATTTTGTCCTTAGGCACGACATATTGATATGCTGTCAAAATAGAGAAGAAGATTAAATAGAAGATGCAACAGTTTGGGTCTGCAAACCCCACACAATAGAATCAGAGCAAAGACGACCCCAAACCGTAGAAAAAATGGCATAGTAAGGATGGAAAACCACTAATCACTAATCTAATCATTCATTCCTATCTTCTCTGTTGTGGTTGTGTATTTAATCCCCATTCATTCATAAAATTAAGATGCATTTATACTCAAATGTTACATTCATTAATGTCAAACAAACCTCTATACTATACTATTGACTCTTTTAATTCTCTTAACAATGACCTTTCAAAACTTCTCTTACATAGTGTATATCTATAAAGTTCAAGCATAATATTTATGTTACATTAGTTTTGGAGATGGGGATAGTGGAGATAGGGGACGAGTTTTTAGGATGGCTAAAACCCATCCAATTTTTTCAAGAAACGACATGTTGAAGAATATATATTATTTTATATATAAATTAACAATAATAATAATAAATATTAAAAAAAATGTTTTTTTTTTTTTTTAATTTACTATATAATATAACATATAGCACAAACATGAATAATAAATATTAAACATTGAAATAAAATTTAAATTAAAACACTAAAACATTAAAATAAAATTTAAATGAAAACATTTAAGTTTAAAATAAACATAGTTAAGTTAAATTATATTTAGTGATGAAATTAAATAAAGATTACATTATTTAGATATCAAATTAAATTTAGTTATGAAATTAGATGAAGATTGACATTGAAATTTAGTTATGAAATTAGATTGAATGTTGACCCTGTGTGCATGTGTTGGAGAGAGTCGAGCAAATAGAGAGGCTCGTGTGTGTTGGAGAGAGTCGAGCAAAGGCTGCGAAAGAGAGGAAAACCCGTCGTGAATGGATGAGGTGGTGGATGAGAGGACAACCCAACCTGAGTTTGGTGTACTATACACAATAAATGTTGGTGGAGAATGAGAGGGGACACCAAGCTGAATGGAGAAGCAACATATAAAATGAGAGAGCGACAATGATAGGGTTTACATTTACAAGGTTGCACAAGGTTAGAGTTTAGGTGGGCGCATGCTAGATTTAGGTTTATTTATTTATTTATTTATCCTAAATGTGGTTGGGGTCGAGTGACAGCCAAACCATAACCTAAACATTCCCAATTTTTTGTGGGGGGTGAATTAGGAATGACCTAGAAGTCCCCACGTCCCCGATGACGTCCCCAACCATTCCAAAGCATTCCCAAGCCATTTTTAAGTCCCCAGAATGCCAGATCACATGATACACAAGGTTTTTTAAGGAAGACATGTCACTATACAACATAGCACAATATTATTTTTATCAAAATATTATGCATTCTTCGTTGTTTCACCAACTTAACAATTCTTGTACACCATATGAAATAAGCAATATTCCCCAAATAAAAATAGCCATCTACAAAAGTCCAAATAATATTTTTTTTACCAATTATATAATTAAAAAAAATATTTTTATCAAAATATTATACATTCTTCGTTGTTTCACCAATTTAACAATTCTTGTACACCATATGAAGTAAAGGATATTCCCCGAATAAAAGTAACCATTTACAAAAGTCCAAATAATATTTTTTTACCAATTACATAATTAAAAAAAATGTATTTCGAATATATCATTCCTTAAAAGGAGGGAAATGGACAATAAACCATGTATATCACATCGACAATAAACAATGTATATCACGTTAGTAAGAAAGTTTCAATCAAAGTTAAATAATTCAATGAAGTTATTAAATAAAATATATAACTTTCAACATCAAATATTATTATTAAGTACAATCGGAATAGGGTTCATTATTTACGGTTTCAACATCAAATATTATTATATTATATATCTATCACAGATTGCTATTTTTATTATCAAGGATTAGGGTTTATTTGTATTTTTGGAAAAAATAAATTTGAAATCAGATTAAAGGATTTTTTAATTTATTTTTTAACATAATAAACTATTTGAAAATGACAAAATTTCATTATCGTTTTACATAAATCGGACAAAATTTCATCATTCACTTAATATAAATCTCAAAACTAAGTGTATAGAGATAAGATAATAAACCATTGAGAAAAGGATGAAATTTCATCGTCATCTCATATAAATCTTAAAACTATTAACAATTATAACTTGTCTATGTACTTTATCATTGTCCTTAGAAACAAGGTATTTAAGCTTATTTATTTAAAATAATATTCTAAATGACAAATATCTTTCTAAAAAATAATTTAATAAAAAATTAAATTTTTTATGTAATTGAAATCTTAAATATATTATTTTATAAATTAAATTCATTTGATATGATTTATTTTTAGGAAATTTAAAAAATTAGAAATATTGAAATATAATAATTTTATATTAAATCATCATATAATATTTAAAAAATTAAAGTTTAATAAAAAAATAATTATATATATATATATA
>ML788893.1:414976-426159 GCA_009831015.1 Picea engelmannii
ATATATAATAAAATAATAAAATTTAAAACCACTTAAGTAATAATTGTGGGCATTCATAAAAAATTTGGTAACATGAAGAGATTAAGAATTAAATAAAATGTGTGGATGTAAAATGTAAAGAGGCAATTAAATTACTTTAACTTTTGATAGTTAATATATATATACACTAAATTAATAATAAAAGGGAAGAGAGGTTAAAATTGCACAACTGTCGGTTTTAGCTCTATTAGAAAGGGGAAAGAGGGAAATTATAAAATTTAGGAAACTAGGGAAAGGAGGTAACATAAAAAGGGAAAGATGGAGAACTTAAGGTAAAAAGCGGGAGGTCAACTTAGTAAAGAATCTGCAATTAAAAACCTTCTAAATTGAACTAAATTAGCAACTTCATTTTAGGGAAAGCCTTTAAAACTGTAAGGGAATCTAGGGACACCTAGGAGTAATTTTAGGAGTAACTCTAGGTGGGTGAGGGAAATAAGACAATTACTAAATTAAAAAAAGTAATTATTGGAGGAAAGTGGGGGATGAATGACACTTGTACGAAGGAGAAATTTTAGAAGATTTTTATTTAAAACTTAAATTAAATGAGATTTAGGGAAAGATTGGAAGTTATAAAACTCTATAAAAGAGAGGAAGGAGGAGGAAGAACGGGATCGACTATTAGCGTAACGTTACATTGCTGGAATAGTGACTTGACCGATTTACTTGTGGGAGTTGGGATTTCCCAGCTCAGAGAGGAGTGGTAGCTCAGCCTTGCGAGGCAAGTTGGGAGCTAGATGTACCATCTAGTTAGTGTGTGGCCCCTTTGCATCTCGGGGGGCTAAGGGGGAAGCAGAGTACCCCTAGCGTTGGATGGGAGGTACCGGTGAGGTCTCGATGGTCAGCGAGTGGGAGTTGCATGGAGCGCGGGACGTCATTCGGAGTGGGAAATCAGGCAACGGTACACTTTTCGTTTTGTATGGTAAAATGTATTAGGATTTATGCATGTCTACATTTTTTTGGAAATCTAAATCTGTGTGGATCCCTCTTTGCTCTTACTTAGTGTTTACTTTTGATGGAAACTTCCTCTGCGACTGATTGATTGTCTTTCGTTGACCCCATGACTTCTTGGCATGCTTCGCCATGTCTTCTGGTTGGGTTGGGTCTTATGTGTTGCCAAATTTTACTCCTGGGCATAAATCCTGACTGGATTAAGAGAATTCCCTGTATGCATGAAAGCATTTACCTTGTTAGACACCTAATTGTTAGAGGCAACAATATCTAACTGACAGTGTTTACTAATTGAATTCGTTGGGGTATGCCTGCAAATTCTTTTGTTTCCCTTGCTACACTTCTTAATCCCTGACTGCTACCCACACTCTGTTGGAGTGAGGACCACAATTACCCCTTTTCTTGTAAACCTGTGTGATTTCCTGTAAACCTGTGTGATTTCCTGTGAACCTTCTTCTATTTTTTCTGTGCGATGAGTGAGTTGTTGTGGTTGGGCCCATTAGCCAGAATTTTCCCTTGCACCTTGTTGTTGCGTGGCACAGTGTTTGCCCCGATCTTTACTCGGCGTGTGATTGGGCTAAGGCCCCTTTGAAGGAGGAATGCATTTACGCTAGATGATTTTGTATTATGAGTTGAAGACTAATCCCTTCAAGATAAAAATCAATTTTTATATTCCTATATTTAAATGTAAAATAGATGCATATGTTGTAGATAAATGGTTAAAATTTATAGAAGGGTATTTTTCTGTCCAAAACTTTTCTGATAGAGAAAAGATTACATTTGCACTCCTCAAGGCCATCCCCCATGTCAAATATTGGTGGGAGAATTTTTATGAGCAAAAGGAAACAAAGGGATCTACATTATTTGTAGTTGCACCCACTTGGGGTTCCTTGAGGGACATTTTTAAGGAACAATACTACCCTATTGGAAGTTATGACGCCTTATATACAAGATGGACCACACTGTGGCAAGAAAGGGACCAAACAATGCTAGAGTTCACCAATGTCTTCCTTACCTTTCACACCAAGTTGGGTATCAAAGACTTTGAGCGACATCTGGTGCTCAAGTACCATAGTGGTATGCATAGATACATCTAGACATAAATGGAGTTTCTGGACATTTTGTCCTTAGGCACGACATATTGATATGCTGTCAAAATAGAGAAGAAGATTAAATAGAAGACGCAATAGTTTGGGTCTGCAAACCCCACACAATAGAATCAGAGCAAAGACAACCCCAAACCGTAGAAAAAATGGCATAGTAAGGATGGAAAACCTCAGGACAAAAAATCCAAACCACAAACAAAGAAGGATAATCGAAAGACAAAGAAAGACACTGGGAAATGGTGCAAGTTTCATATGTTCCCCTGGCATAACACCGTTGAATTTTGCTCAAAGTAGTCATTGGTTGTCGAGGTGAGAGCCTCTAAATCAAATGCAGGCTCTGACTTGAATTCATAACTAGAAAAAGGGAGACAGATCATTGATGTAGAATCCAATGCCACCGTTGCTACCACCACCAAATTCCATCCCAACGTACCTGATGAACCAGAGGAAGGTGAGCGCCTCTTTCATTCACAAATGTGGGTGAAGGGTAATACACTGCACTTCATCGTTGATAGCAGTAGGCATAATAACCTCATCTCAACAAAGTTCATCAAGAGGTTGGCTCTACCGACATCACCACACTCTCAGCCGTACACCATCGGATGGCTCCACCAAGGGAGTGATCTTCGCATCAGCCAATAGTGTTGACTGGCCTACGACATCAAGCCCTTAAAAGAAGAGGTGTTGTGTGATGTCCCCCCCCTTGAAGTTTGTGATGTTCTTTTGGGCCAACATTTTTTATGGAAACTTCATGTTGTATATGAGTCTAGGAATCGTAGTGTTACTTTGGACAAGAGATTATACATGATACCAGAGGTAGTCTCATCTACCGTCATTTCCTTGATCTCTACCAAGCAATGCAGGAAGGTCATCTATTAGACCGGGAAGTTTGTATTCTTCATGATTCATGCTCAGAGTGAGCAGAAGGCTACACCCACATCCATGGAACCCACGACATGTCTCTCCATGCAGTAGAGGAAAGTGGATAAGGTCATGGAAGAATACAAAGACATCTTCTCCTCACCCACTAGGGTACCTCTGCACTTTCAGTTCAAGCACTCAATTGATATGACCCTCGGTGCACCGCTACAAAATGGACCAGTCTATCACCACTCTTTGTCAGAAAATGAGGAAATCAAGCACTAGATCCAAGATTTTCTCGAAAAGGGGCACATCCACCCAAGCTCATCACCTTGTGGAATCCAAATCATGCTTGTGTAGAAGAAATATGGGTCTCGGTGACTCTGCATTGATTACCAGGCCCTAAAGAAAATCACAGTCAGGAATCGGTACCCAATTCCCTGAATTAACGATCTCCTTAACTAGCTCAAGGGGGCCAAATACTTCAGTAAGATTGATCTAAAGTCCAACTACCACCAAATTCCAATAGAGCAGGCCGATGTATGGAAGTCTGCCTTCAAGTCCAAAGAAGGTCTTTTTGAAGGGTTGTTCATGCCCTTTGGATTGACAAATTCCCCAACAACTTTCATGAGGATGATAAACGATATATTGCGACCTTTCACCAATTATTGTGTGGTAGTGTATTTGGATGACATCATCATATTTAGTAATAATTGGGTGGAACACTTGTAGAACATTCAACAGGTTTTGTACACTGTGAAAACACAAGCTATATACAAATTTGGAAAAATTCTCCTTCGACATGAACATGGTCCAGTACCTAGGATACATTATTAATGAGCATGGGGTGCATGTCGATTTAGCCAAAATCTAGGCCATCCGTGACTGACCATCCCTAACCACACTCACTGATCTCTAGAGCTTCTTAGGCCTTGTCAATTTCTATTGCAGGTTCATGTCGGGATTCTCCCACATTGCATGGGCCCTTAGCCAAGTGACCAGGGGCGGTGAAAAGAAAAAAATCATGTGGGGTCAGTCGCAACAGAAAGAGTTTGATGATTTGAAGCAACGCTTTTTCTCAGCCTCAGTGCTCTCATTACCTGACCTACAACAATCGTTTTAGATTGATACAGATGCTTCAAACTATGTTGTGGGCATAGTGCTCACCCAACATGGACATCCCAGGGCCTATCATAGTGAGACATTATCATATACTGTCTATAAGTACCCCAGTTACGAAAAATAAATGTACTCCATTGTACAAGCCTACTTCCAGTGGAGGCATTACATTCTCAGGAAGGAGACAATCATCCACACTAATCATAATCCTATGCAGTTCATGCAGACACAAGTAAAATTGTAGAATGACCACCATCAGAAGTGGTCCACATACTTGCAACAGCTCCATCTCAAAATAAATTATAAGATAGGGAGCACCAACCACATTGTTGACTGCCTCGACCAACCTCTAGTTGTCGCAATAAACACAGTACTACACTCCTACAAACATAATACCTATGGATGGCCCCAATTCTATGAGTGAGATCCTGAATTCACCTCTACCTACCAGATGTTGAGAACAAACAAAATTGTCACTGATTTTCATTGTGTCATTTGGGCCATCTCTGCGTTCCATCAAGAAAGTGTGTGAATATAATTTGGGAATCTCACTATAGTCAAGTGGCATGCCACTTCATCATAGAGAAGACAATGGAAGTCCTGCAAAAACATTTCTATTGGTCGAAACTTCAATAGGATGTCAGTAAGTATATCAGGTCCTCCATGACCTGCGCTATTACCAAACCTGCCATTAAGAAACAAGGCATGTACACCCCTATTCCTACTCCTAACATGCCTTTGGAATCCATCTCTATGGACTACATGTTGGGCCTTCCTTCAACCAAGAAGGGAAATGAATTTGTTTTCGTGGTTGTTGATCGATTTTCCAAGATGGAAATTATGGTCGCGGTCTCCTGCAAGAAGAGAATCATAGCAGAGGCCACTTCCAAAATCTTCTTCGAACGAGTTTGGGTGCATTTTTGGATACCACAAACCATTTTCTCTGATCAGGGAATTAGGTTACTCAGCACATTCTAGTCGAGCCTTTGGTCATGGTTGGACACCAATCTCACCAAATCCACACCCCTCCACCCCCAAACTAATGGCAAGACCAAGGTCATCAACAAGATGATCATGCATATTTTGCGCATGTACAGTTCCAAGAATACAAGCACATGGGATGAGAGTCTTCCCTATGTTCAACACAGTTATAATAGATCCATACATAGCTCAACTAGCCACAAACCCTTTCAAGTGGGGTTGGGATTTCAACCATTAGGTCCCATGGATGTTGCACTATGCCTTATGCCCACATAGGCAGAATCATCCCATGCACAAATGAAAGATGAAAAATCCACCTAGTTCATTGACCAAATCCAACACATCCACCAACAGGTTCATGATATTTTTCATAAGTTCAATGCCAAGTACAAGAAACACCATAATAAACATCAGGTGCCACACAAGTTTCAGGTGGGAGATAAAGTTGGTTGCAATTGCAGAAATAATGCCTTACAGGACCCCATCAGAAGCTTCATCCACTCTATTATGGACCTTATACCATCACCAGTACTTTGGGTGAAAATTCGTTTGATCTTAACATTCCCCCCTTCCTTGGCTTGCACCCAGTGTTTAATGTGGACCTCCTTCATCCATACTTTCCACCATTATTTGACACCTTATAAGTAGAAAATAAATTGACATCGACATAGCTCAACCCTAACTACATGGAACATGCATCCATTGATCATATCATGGACACATAGGTCAAGGAAAATGGCCAAAAAAAGTTTCAACTTCATCATGTTGTCAAAGCAAGGCATCTCATGCACCAAAGAAAGTGGCTCACTCGGGGCCAAATTCAATAGAAATTTCCTCATTTGATGGGGGGACTCAACGAAATGGAGATCATTGATTCCTAAGGGGGGATGATTGATCCAGGTGGA
This sequence comes from Picea engelmannii, assembly GCA_009831015.1. NCBI lineage: Eukaryota > Viridiplantae > Streptophyta > Pinopsida > Pinales > Pinaceae > Picea > Picea engelmannii. Next base: position 420,936 of record ML788893.1, read on the forward strand.
TATAGGTGGCCACCCACCTATTCCAATTGTCTCACATACAAATTTCATCTTGGCAGTTTCATATTTCAACTTGGCATTGAGGTCCTAAACAAAAAAAATTGGGCCCACCATAATCACACTATAAACGGAGTTAGATTGTGATGACATAATGTGTATTCCTCAGATAGACCTTTCCAACGTGCTATTGTGTGCCTAAAACGAATATTGTATGCAAAAGTTACGAACCTGGTAAGTTCATGTACCAACTTACCCCAATGGGGCCCACATGACTTTTGGCGCTTCATCTCCTAGGGTTAGGTTTTTGGATGTCTAGGGTTTTGGAATTCATGTTTGATGTAAAAATTCTTTTGGAGCCTCATTGTACTCATCTTTTTGCAAATGAGCATAGTTGTCACATCTCTTCTCAGAGATAAGCTACCATCATTCTAGCAAGCTTGTTCCAGTTTGCATTTTACAGTTTCAACACATTTCTTATTTAATAGAAGTCAAGTTTTATTGTATCTCTGTTATTATTCAATGTGTCTCTGTGTTAGTATTATAGATCTGTGTTTTCATTTCGTTCTAGTCATAAATCCAGATTACTCTTGGAAATGCTTTTCATATTGCATCCAAAAATGATGTCATCTACATAAACCACAAAAATCAACTGTGTTTATCCTATTGTCTTGATGTATATATTAATGTCAACAAATTCCTTTTTGAAGCCTTGTTGATGTAGATATTTGTCAAGTCTTGAATACCAAGCTCTAGGAGTTTTTTTTAGCACATAGATTTCTTTCTTCAATATGCATACATGATCCTTATTCTCTAATAATAAGAATCCTTATGGTTGTTCAATGTATACTCCTTCCTCTAAATTTCCATTGAGAAATAAATAGTTGACATCCACTTGATAGACTTTGAAGTTCTTGAAACACACAAATTCCAAAAAAAATATGATAGCTTCTAGACTTGCAACCAGGGAAAAGGTTTCTTCAAAATCAATACCTTCAACTTGAGCATATCCTTTACAAACCAGCATTTCTTTATTTCTTATAACTTGTCCATCTTCATTAAACTTGTTCCTAAAATCCCACTTGGTGCCCATCACATTTTTATCTTTTGGTTTTGGAACAAGTTCCCATGTCTCATTCTTGTCAATTTGATTAAGCTCTTGTTCTATGGCATCAATCCATTGCTTGTCTTCACTAGATTCTTTAAAGTTCTTAGGCTCTATTTTAGATAGAAAAGATAAGTTTGCATGTTTTGGTGCACTTTCTAGTCTTCTTCTAGTCTGAACTCCCATATCTTTATCACCAAGAATTAAATTTTCTGAATGATTCTTTCGAAAAAATATAGATGGTGTCTTTGTATCTTGACATTTTGATTCTTCTTCTTCATTTTTTTCTCCTTCTGCTTATTATTATTCTTTATAGATTGGCTCCTCTGTTTGAAAAAGTGCTTTCACCCTCTGATGCCCTGCTCCATCCACTTTCACATTGACACTCTCTACGATTTTTCCCAATTCTTTATTGTAACATCGATAATCCTTTCTTCTTGATGAATAACCAAGAAAGGTACATTCATCAGCTCTGAAGTCAAATTTTCCCAAGTCCTCATTATCTCTCTTTATGTAGCACTTGCTTCCAGAAACTTTGAAGTATTTAACTATTGTTGGTCTACCCTTCCATAATTCATAAGGTGTTTTGTTTTTATTTTTGACTTTGATTTTCCCTTTATTCAGAATGTAGACTGTGGTGTTGACTACTTCTCTCCAAAACCCGTCTGATAGATTAGCTTCATTCAACGTTGTTCTAGTCATCTATTGTACGGTTCAATTCTTCCTTTCTACCACTCCATTCTGTTGTGGAGTTCTTGCAACTGAAAAAAGGTCTCTTTATTCCATGAATCTCACAAAATTCTTCAAATTCATTTGAGATAAACTCACCTCCTCTGTTTGATCTCAAGCACTTGATTTTCAAATCATTTTCGTTTTCATCCAAGGATATGAATGCTTTGAACTTATCAAACACTTCAGATTTTTCTTTTAGAAATGTAACCCATGTCATTATAGAGTAATCATCTATGAGCAACATGAATTTTTTTTCACATTTTAAACTTTTTGTTCTTGTAGGCCCACAAAGATATGTATGAACGAGTTCCAATGGCTTCATTGTTGGGTGCTCCTTTTATTTGAATCTTTCTCTTGTCTATTTTCCATGATGACATTTCTTACAAAGAGTGTTTGAAAGCTTAGCCATAACTAGCTCTCATTTATTTGTCCCATATAACATTTTTATCCCTGGATCTCAATGAGGATATATACATTATTTGAGGTTCTATATGCATTTTCCACTAATCTTCCTAGGCATTTCTTCCTTATATCATATCCTTTAGAATCAAATGTGAGGGTGTGTCCTTGATCACATGTTTGACTAACACTGAGAAGATTATGTTCCAAACCTTCAACATATAAGACATTATTTATTTTAGTCTTTTCATTATCAAGACTAAGAGTACCTTTTATGGATATCCTTTCGATAACATTATCTCCAAATGTTACACTGCGTTTGTTTACTTCCTTCAAAGTGTGAAACATGCTCTTGTCCCTTGTCATGTGGCTTGAGCATCCACTGTCAACGTACCATTTGTTTCCTTTTTTTTGAGCATGAAGGGCAATTTTCACAAGAATATATTCCTACTTCTTCTTCTTTTCTTGCTCTTGATTTCTTTTCCAAACTCATGTGGGTTCTTTCTTTTGTTTGGCAAGGGTATATTCTTCCCCATTTTGTCTGGAATTTTCCACTAGGCCACTTCTACAAAAACATGCTATGTGACCATAGTTGTTGCACTTATAACATACAACAATATAATAAAATAATGGAGCAAATGAATTATACTTTCTATTTGAGAACCCATAAGTACTTATGTTTTTGTCCAGTACTTGATTATTTATTTCATATACTCTACAATATATTGCTTTATGATCAAAGTGATTGCAAGAAAAACAATAACCAAGGAAAGAGTTTTGGTACCAAGTTGTGTGAGGCCATCTTGGTGGGAAATATCTTCTGAATATTTCCTTGTTGTCTTTGGGAGGAATATAAATTTTCTACGGAACATCATTTTCTCTCTTCCTGTTGTCTTCATCAATGGTGGATCTTTTGAGTACATCAACATAGATTTTATATTTTCCTTTATTTACTTTCTTCGTTGGCTCTATAGATTTTGAATTTTCTTTGGTGGTCATCTGACTCTTATCATAACCAAGACTAGTTTTAATTAGTGGTGATATTTGGAATTTGATGATATCATCTAATATTTTAGTGCTCTTTTCAAACTTCAATCTTCTATTCAAATGAGTGGTTGAATTCTCCAATTCCTTTCTTAAAGAAACAACTTCAGCTTCCAGTTTCTCACAATTTCCTTCCTTTTCCTTCAACTAGATTCTCACCACTTCTTCCTTCCTTTTTGCCTCTTCTAGTTGAATATTTAGGATGATAATAGTATTATTAGTTTCTTCAAGGATTTGTAACATTTTTTATTTTTCATCACAATCCTCCTCTTCATATTTTTTCCACTGCTCCTTTTGTTTAAAATTCTTTTTCTTAAGCTTCTTTATTTTGCTTAAGGCACAAACAAGTTCTTATTCAAGATATACTTCTACATATGTTTCAACATTTTGTTCCTTTTATGAATCCATAATTTATTTCCCTTTGTATTCATTTTTTGAAGTATCAGTTTCCATTGCCATCTGTGCTCCTGAGATCTACCTTCCAGTGGTTAGACTATTTCTGAAGGAACTGGATCTAATACCAATTGTTGAGCACACACTTATATTGAGAGGGAGGGTTGAATCAGTATAAAGCAATTTTTTTTTCTTTTTTAAACATTCATCAACCATAATAAAACAATCACATACGATATTTATTAATTGCAAAACATGGAACACAAGATTTACATGAAAACCCTTTCAGGAGAAAACCACAAAATTTCTCATTATAATTCTTTGTAGGAACCAACATACTATTACAAATATTTGTAGACACCAACCTACTGGAGACACCAATACCCACTAATACAAATCCTTGTAGGCACCAATCTACTCTTACAGATCTTCGTACACACCAATCTATTAGAGAAACCAATCCCCACCGTTAAGCACCAACTTAGCAAGATACACAATCTCTTATTGTGGGTTGCACCAACCTTCACCGAGTTTGCTTGATACGTATTTCTTGACGAGGTCATTTGTTGCTTCTTCCTTCACTAGATCTACTCATTTCATCTACCTTCACTAGGTCTACTCACTACTTCTTCCTTTACCAGGTACGACCAAAATTTGAATTTCCAAATGGTAACTTTCTCAAATCTTGCTATTTTGGGCCTCTTCCAAAGAATGAACTTGTGCAACATGCCACATATCCAATTTTTAAAATATGATTCTAAATTTTTTACTTGAGGTACTTCTATATGTCTTCTATATTCTCTAAAATTTCCACAGTCTGAAGAGTCCCAAAAAATAAGTTATAGTGAAAATGCCAAGATGACCTCTTTGAAATTGATCTCAAGACCATTCAGAAACTCTAACTTCCACAGAGCATATCTTATAAATTACAAAGAACCAACATTTTGAATTTTGACCACATGTACACCAATATATCTCCTATGTCTCTGCAAAATTTTAAGGTCTAAAACATCCCATAAAATAAGGTATAGTGAAAGTGCCAAGGTGACTTGTTTGAAGTTGATTTCAGGATCATTCAGGAACCCTAAATTCCATAATATAGTGAACCAACATCTGAAATTTGTACCAAATGTACACCAATATCTCTCCTCTATCTCTACAAAGTTTCAAGGTTTGAAACATCTTAGTAAATATGTTATAGCGAAAGTTCCAAGATGATTTGTTTGAAATTGATTTCAGGAGCATTCAGGAACCCTAACTTCCATAGGGAATATCTTTGAAAGTATAGTGAACCAACATCTGAAATTTGTACCACAAGTACACCAATATATCTTCTCTGTCTCTTCCAAATTTCAAGGTGTGAAACTTTCTAGAAACGACAATGTCAATATGACTTGAAATTGATTTCACGATTCAATCTGTGCTAATCCTTTTTTTACACACACACTTTCTCTCAATGCTTTATATTTTAGTACTTTTCATAACCTTTCATGAAGGGACATGTCCCTTAATTAAATAATTCCCAATACCATGGGAAAATACCCCAAATCGATGGGT
>ML788893.1:438700-487658 GCA_009831015.1 Picea engelmannii
ATATGAAATGTTAAGGAAAAGGAAAATACTCCTGACAAATTTTGTCAACCCTTTTTTCTTTGCCATCCTATCTAATGTGTTAAATGGGTTCCATTTTGTTTCCTTTTCTATAACAACAAAACAATTGAAAATGAGTATTTGTTGCAATAAAACTCTTTGATTGCACATAAAAAAAAACAATGATTACATAAGTTTCATGCACGTTGTTGTTGGGATAACTATTCTTGTGATTCAATTATTTTTATTTAATTGATTATCTGTTAAGAACCAAATACTTGCATACAAAAATACCACAATAGATTCAAAGAGAAATATAGAAAAACCACTCTTTATTAATCTGAAAACCCTTGGGGTAGGGCAACACCATACAATGGATTCTATTATGGAAGGGATTCTCTCCTGTTCACTTTCCTCTTTGAGGAGGCATCCTCCTATTGAGTTACCAATCCAAATACAATAATTCTTCTTGTAACAACCCTCTGTTACGCCTAAGAAAAAGAGAAGCAAAAAAGGTAACAAATTATTTTTACATTAAGAAATTACATCATCACACATTCACAATAGTGCCTTATCAACAACATCATAAGTAAAAGCAATACCAACTATTCATCAAGGAAATCCCATACGATGCATTCAATGTGCCAACGAAGGACAACGACACATAAACATAGATAACTTAGTAGATTAGCACATCAATATTATCTTGAAAAATTTGCAACAACATTCCATCAAATAATGAATAAAAATGACTACCCACCCAACCTACCCTACAAGATTAGGACCTCCAAGACACATAAGAAACACTCAAGCCTAGGTTCCAATTGATTTTAACCATTTAAGGTCTCAGGGCCGGTGACTGTTCTGAGGAATAAGGAGGTGTCTACATCCCACTAGAACAGTCAAATCCAAGCAACTAGCTAAAGCAACAACACCAACGATCATCCATGCATTAATCCATCAATCCTAAAACATCAAAATAATCCATGGTGCAAGGGTAATCATTATCATTATTAATCATACATCAACATTAATTCAAGGCACACATGATAACCATTTCTAACAAACATTCTGCAACATTAAACATTAGATGCGCGCGAGAGTAAACAAACTCTAGAAAAACCACATGTCGACTTAATTAATGGCGCAAGAGAAAACTAATTACTAAATCAGTCATATATCGACATGAGTATATGACACAATATTAATCAACATTAATTTCAAATGTGCAAGATAATTTAATACCTAAATCAATCATAAACAATAGGGGTGAAGGTGCAATGTGATCAACTTCATTCTGTTTTCACGGTGCAAGGAAAACATCCATTTTAATTTGAGGCACCTATTTAATCAATTAATGAATAAAACGATGATTCAACATTAATTTAAGGTGCGCACGTGATCTAAAAAACGAATCAACATCCTTCAATGCGTGCCATTAGTCTAATCACTTATAAAATCATACATCAATAATTTTAGAATGAAGCTCTCGCTCGATCATCGAACGAATCAATAGCATGATCTAACTATATTCAAAGTCATCATGATATGAACGACTAAACTAAGAAAATCAATAATATTCAATGAAAATAACCTTCATAAATATTTAAAATCCCATAATCAATTCTCATAAAACAAGAACAATGTTGCAACGTAAAGATCAATCCCTTCATCTCTAGTAGTTTAGTTTTTCCATCACTCTGCTATAAAAGTAATTCCTACCAAATTCAAAAGTACAACCCTCATAAATGAAAAAGAACATCATTCTTTTGAAAATGGAGCTATTCTTACACAAGGAAGGAAGGACACATTATTAATATCCCGATAAAAAGGAATAAACAATGTGGATCTAACCCATCCCAAGGCTTAGGACATAACAAGTAAATCAACATAGCTACTAGAGATGTGAGGGCATTTTATAATATCCACATTGTTCTAAGTAAGGATGGAGAATATCCTAGGTTGAAGCTTACAAAATCACTATCCACTCCTTTTATGTGTCTTCAATTCCAAAGTCTATATAAGTAACAAGTAAAAAAAAAGGGGGTCAAGATTTACATTGCTAAGGCAAGGAGTTGTAAGGAGACCAACCCATCCCCTTTTTCAAACAAAAGATAAGATAAAATTAAGGGCTATCTAGCCTATCTAATAAGTGGAGGGGAGTCTAGTCGTCGATCCAAGTCGGGGTGGACAACGATAGCACCCAACAAGCCGAAATATGAGAATTTAATTAAGGGAGTTAACCATTGATAGGGTTCAACAATTTAGAGAGGTACGGGGCATGGGCGTCCATTCTCCCGGAAGGTTTGTAGGTAAACAAGGGATTTCAAACTACGCAACAAATGAAAGGTTCAGGCACCAACCCACTTAAATGGAGTTATGATAGGGTTCCTTTTGCCTGCATGTGAATTTTGGTTAGTAAAATTTAACAATCAGCTAAGGGTTTTTCCAATGGTCGCAGGTCCAAGTAAATAAATGAATAATTAATTCTTTCCGGGTCCTTTTGTTTCCCCACTTACTCATATATTTTTTCTCAGAAATCCCATTCATTTATAATACATGAAAATAATTAAAGGCTAAAGATTTACATGTTTATGGTCTTTGAAGTCCTCGGACGGGGTTACGTCGATCAAAGAGATAGGGATCCCTCATCCTATCATTGCACCCCGATACCTCCATCGAACACAGTATGCATAGCTGGGACATTGGTAAGACAAAGGAAAGTAGAGTCTCATAAAATATGGCAGTCATGTAAGGTCCTCATAAGTTGGAGCATTCGACCTTGGCTTCGAGGGGCTAGATACCACCCAAACTTGGATCCTATCTCGAGGTTGTAGTATTCTAATTTAAGGCTCTCCAAAGTGCAGAATTTAGAAGTAGCGATAATGGAAGTGAGGTGGCAATTGCTTGCCTTAACGTGATGGTGAATAGATGATGTAAATAAGTCACGTGGGGAAGGGTGCAAGAGCCAGCCTGGAATCCATCAGAGGTGGGCAAGAGGAGAAGGACACACTCAACAACCTTAAAGGATCCCTAGGAGAGACACGAATTCAACCACTGTTGGGCAGAAGGTTTTTGGAATGCGATTAGATCGTTAAAACTTAGAGCCTATGAGTTTGCTGGGAAGAAAATGAATTGATATGAACAACAGTCAAAATCATTAGCAATTTAGATCATGTGGTTTCCCCAATTGAGGAAACAAATTGGGGAGAAATCAAAATGGTAAAAACAACATTAAATTCATCTTATTTAACTGCTAAAATTATTCCCCTAAAACAAGCACAAACTACAATGATTGGTTGCGTAGCTCCTTCCGAATTACCACACAATCTAAACAACAAAATCTAAATTGAATTTAAAATAGTTTATGAAGATCAAGAAAATTTGGTTCTTAACGCCATTCCATAATAAATTTTTATTCAAGAATTATAGACATACATATATAAAAATATATGATCCCAAGAGATGAACGAAATAAATTCAATAGGTTAATATTTATCAAAATAGAAAAATCGACTAATCAAATACCGTAACCAATAAGGAAGTCGATGTTGAGGTAGGTTGTTGTGCTTATCCTTGCCTCTGCTTGCTAATCATTGAGACCTCACTGATACTTCCCAACCAACGCTACGGGTACTCTTCTTCCCCCTTAGCCCCCCATGCTGTAAAGGGTCCACGCACACCCAACTAGAGGAAACATCTAGCTCCTAGCTCGCCTCACAAGGTCAAGCTTCCACTCTCTCTTCGAGTTGGGTATCCCAACTCCCACAAGAAAAATCAGTCAAATAAATTTATGTAGCATAACCTTACACATACCAGTCGTGATCCATTCCTCTTCTCTGCCATTACTTTTATAGATTTTTCTTAGTGACCATTTTCCAAATGCACGTTAAATTATTTTTTATTAAATTTTAATTAGGAAATACTCTACCTCGTACACTTGTCATCCGATCCCTTAGTTGCACCATAAATTCATTTATTTAATTAAATTAATTTCCAATTTCCCTCACCCATCCTAAAAGCACTCCTTGTTGTCCCTTTATTCCCTCTATTTCCTTTTATGATTGACACCTTTCTAAAACTTAGTTGTGTTTTATTTAGGAAAGTTCTCCAGACTAGATTCCTTTCTATGCTTCCACATTCCTTTTTGCATTCATTTCCCCTTTTTGTCTAAGTTCCAAATTAGCATGTCTTTCACATAAACAATAATTAATTCTAAGATAAATTATTTCTCTTTTAAATTATTAACTTTTTTTTTTCTTCATCCCCCTTTTATTAATTGATTAATTAGTTTTTATTCCTCTTACCCTATTTAGACCTAGGATTTAATTTCAACTAGGGAAATTTATAATTAATAAAATTTAATCATACACATTTATTTGAAGGTTGACCAAGTCAAAATAAAATATTGTTTTCTAGGCACCTAGGTTCATTGACTCACCTGTGTTAAAAATCATGACGTTCCCTTCAAGATGCACTACGTGCTCCAAGGGTGCCACTCGCCTTTATTCATGTTTCATTTAAGCGACATGCCATTGAAGACGCACTACGTGCTCCAAGGGTGCCACTCACCTTTGACTGATTTTGGTAGACATCCAACCCTCATAATCAATACTCCATCAGGTTACCTTATGGGAGACTAAGGGCCTCTAAGGAATAAGGACCTTTCCTTATTGCGCACCCTTTAGAATCTTCGTGAGAGAGTGTCTTAGTCTGCCCTCACGACATCATGGATCTCTTGAAATAGGTAATCGCTAACCTACAATTTGAACCACGACGGGAGTTCTAATAGGCCATGGTAGGGCTGCTGCCACACCTCTCCCTCAATATATATCTCTTTGTCATGCATGGCCCATTTACTCCTAATGTGAGTCTGATTAGCAAGAAATCGTCATACTTCATCCATTAACGAAACATTTCAATGAATCATAAACAACATCATAATATACCTGATCATATGTCACATATGCATAAACAAAAATACCCAAACCATATACATTCCACTCCCTGAAAATAACTCTCCCGGAACTGCTCCTTGAACAATTCCCATGACACGTCTTCGACGACCATGTTCAAATGTGGAAGGATCATCTTCCACCATAGAAGAGCACTCCCAACCTTCAACTGAAAGACCACCAAGCAAACTTTCATGTTGGAGGTGTAGTTGTGAAGTGTGAAGCACATCGTCATGTTCTCCAACCATGCCTTGGTGGCTACACCATCCGTGGCACCCAAGAACTTGGGAAAATTGACCTTCTCAAGTTCTCTATGATGGTACCAGTATCGATTGGGGCGCATTGTGGACTCTCTGGGGTACATGCACCCTGGCCTCATCTCTACCTAGACAGTTAATCAAGGCCTCTGATATTTCCCTGGAAGGACCTCGTCAGAACATCCACATCTCTTACAAAAATCGACTCCTACCCAAGGAATTTATCCTCCCCTTGGGGGGTTAGACCCCCAGGGCATGAGCACTTCTAGAGGCATCGCACCTCCTCCCCTAGCACCACGTTGTGAGCCTCTTCGGTGTCCTCTAACCATGATTACCGCATGGATAAGTTAAAATTTTTAATTAGCGCTAAGTTACCATTCAAGTGTATAATGTAGTGGAAGGCATGAAGATCCATATTCGCAGGGTGGAACCCTCTCTGATACCATATTTAACAACCCTTCGTTAAGCATAAGAAAAAGCGAAGCCCAAAAGGTTAAAATTTATTTTTTCATTAAGAAATTACGTCATCACATGTTCACAATAACGCCTTATCAACAACATCATAAGTAAAAGAAATACCAACTACTCATCAAGGAAATCCCATACGACGCATTCAATGTGTCGACGAAGGACAACGACACATAAACATAGATAGCGTAGCATATTAGCACATCAATATTATCTTGAACAATTTGCAACAACATTCTATCAGATAATGAATAAAAATGACTACCCTCCCAACCTACCTTGCAAGGTTAGGACCTCCAGGACACATAAGCAACGCTCAAGCCCAGTTTCCAATTTATTTTAACAATTTAAGGTATCAGGGTTGGCGACTTTTCTGAGGAAAAAGGAGGTGTCTACATCCCACTAGAAAAATCAAATCCAAACAACTAGCTAAAGCAACAACACCAACGATCATCCATGCATTAATCCATCAATCCTAAAACATCAAAATAATCCATGGCGCAAGGGTAATCATTATCGTTATTAATCATACATCAACATTAATTCAAGGCACATGTGATAACCATTTCTAACAAACATTCGACAACATTAAACATTATATGCACGTGAGAGTAAACAAACTCTAGAAAAACCACATGTCGACTTAATTAAAGGCACAAGAGAAAACTAGTTATTGAATTAGTCATATATCTACATGAGTATATGATGCAAGATTAATAAACATTAATTTAAAAGGTGCAAGATAATTTAATACCTAAATCAATCATAAACGACGGGGTTCAAGGCACAATGTGATCAACTTCATTCTATTTTCATGGTGCAAGGAAACCATCTATTTTAATTTGAGGCGCCTATTTAATCAATTACTGAATCCAACGATATTTCAACATTAATTCAAGGTGCGTGTGTGATATAAAAACCGAATCACCATCCTTCAATGCATGCCATTAGTCTAATCACCTAGAAAATCATACATCAATAATTTTAGAATGAATCCCCCACTCAATCATCGAACGAATCAATAGCATGATCTAACTATCTGTAATTCCATCCTGATATGAATGACTAAACTAAGAAAATCAATAATATTCAATGAACATAACCTTTATCAATACTTAAAATGTCATAATCAATTCTCATAAAACAAGAACAATGTCGCAACGTAAGGATCAATCCCTTCATCTCTAGTATTTTAGTTTTTCCATCACTCAACTATAAAATTAATTCCTACCAAATTCAAAAGTACAACCCTCATAAATGAAAAAGAACATCATTCTTCTGAAAATGGAGCTATTCTTACACAAGGAAGGAAGAACACATTATTAATATCCTGATAAAAGAGCAATAAACAATGTGGATCTAACCCATCCCAAGGCTTAGGACATAACAAGTAAATCAACATAGCTACTAGATATGTGAGGGAATTTTATAATATCCACATTGTTCTAAGTAAGGATGGAGAATATCTTAGGTTGAAGCTTACAAAAGCACTATCCACTCCTTCTACATGTCTTCAATTACAAAATCTATATAAGTAACAAGTAAAAACAAAATTGGGTCAAGATTTACATTGCTAAGGCAAGGAGCTGTAAGGAGACCGACCCATCCCCTTTTTCAAACAAAAGATAAGATAAAATTAAGGGTTTTTTATCCTATCTAATAAGTGGAGGGGAGTCTAATCGTCGATCCAAGTCACGATGTACAACGATAGAGCCCAACAAGTCGAAATCTGATAATTTAATTAAGGGAGCTAACCACCTGTAGGGTTTAACAATTCAAAGAGGTATGGGGCATGGGCGTCCATGCTCCCGGAAGGTTTGTAGGTGAACAAGGGATATCAAACTATGAAGGAAACATAGGGTTCAGACACAAAGCCACTTAAATGGAGTTACGATAGGGTTCCTTCCGCCTGCATGTGAATTCTGTTCACTAAACTTGAATAACCAACTGAGGGATTTTCCAGTGGTCGTAGGTCCAAGTAAATAAATGAATAATTAGTTCTTCCTGGGTCCTTCCGTTGCCCCACTTACTTAGACATTTTTTCCAGGAAATCCCATTAATTTATAATACACAAATTAATTAAAGGTTAAAGACTTACATGTTTATGGTCTTCGAAGTCCCCAGAAGAGGTTAGGACGGTCAAAGAGATAGGGATCCCTCATCCTATCATTGCGCCCCGGGACCTCCATCGAACAGAGTATGTATAGATGGGAGATTGGTAAGCCAAAGGAAAGTCAAGTTTGGTAAAAGATAGCAGTCCTGTAAGGTCCCCATAAGTGGGATCATTCGACATTGGCTTCGAGGGGCTAGATACCACCCAAACTTGGATCCTATCCCAAGGTTGAAGTATTCTAATTTAAGGCTCTCCAAAGTGCATAATTGAGAAGTAGCGATAATGGAAGTGAAGTGGCGGTTGATTGCCTTAATGTGATGGTGAATAGATGATGTAAAGAAGTCACGTGGGGAAGGGAGAAAGAGCCATCCCAAAATCCGTTAGAGGTGGGCAATAGGAGAAGGACGCACTTAAAAACCTGAAAGGATTGTTGAGAGAGACACGAATTCAACCACTGTTGGGCATAAGGTTTTTGGACTTCTATTAGATCATTAAAAATCAGAGCTTGTGAGTTTTCCAGGAAGAAAATGAATTCATATGAACGACAGTCAAAATCATTAACAATTTAGATCCTGTGGTTTCACCAAGGGAGGAAACGAATTGGAGAAAATTTGAAATGGTAAAAACAACATCAAATTCATCTTATTTAAACGCTAAAAATATACCCCTAAAACAAGCACAAACTACAATGGTTGGATGCATAGCTCCTTCAAAATTATCACATAGTCTAAACAACAAAATCTAAATTTAATTTAAAATAGTTTATGACGATTGAGAAAATTTGGTTCTTAATGCTATTCCATAATAATTTTTTCTTCAAGAGTTATAAACATACATATATAAAGGCATAAATCTATGATCCCAAGAGATGAGCGAAATAAATTCAACAAGTTAATATTTATCAAAATAGAAAATCGACTAATCAAATACCATAACCAATAAGGATGTCAATGTCGAGGTAGGTTGTTGTGCTTATCCTTGCCTCCTCTTTCTAATCATTGATACCTCACCGGTACCTCCTAACCAACACTAGGGGTACTCTTCTTCCCCCTTAGCCCCCTAAATCGCAAAGGGGCCAGGCACACCCAACCAGAGGAAAAATCTAGCTCCCAACTCATCTTGCAAGGTCAAGCTACTACTCTCTCTTCGAGATGGGTATCCCAACTGCCACAAGAAAAATCAGTCAAAGAAATTTTGACAGCATAACCTTTCGCATACTAGTCGTGATCCATTCCTCTTCTCTACCATTACTTTTATAGAGTTCTCTTAGTGACCACTTTCCAAATGCACGCTAAAATATTTTTTATTAAATTTTAATTAGGAAATACTCTCCCTCGTACACTTCTCACCCGATCCCTTAGTTGCACCATAAATTCATTTATTAAATTAAATTAATTTCCAATTTCCCTAGCCCATCCTAAAAGTGCTCCTTGATGTCCCTTTATTCCTTCTATTTCCTTTTATGACTGATGCCTTTCTAAAACTTAGTTGTTTTTTATTTAGGAAAGTTCTCTAGACTAGATTACTTTATGTGTTTCCACATTCCTTTTTGCATTCATTTCCCCTTTTTCTCTAAGTTCCAAATCAACATGTCTTGCACATAAACAATAATTAATTCTTAGACAAATTAATTCTCTTTTAAATTCTTAACTTGATTTTTTCTTCATCCCCCTTTTATTAATTGATTAATTAGTTTTTAGTCCTCTTACCCTATTTAGACCTAGGCTTTAATTTCAACTAGGCTTAGCATTTTTTAAGGGAAATTTATAATTAATAAAATTTACTCGAACACATTTATTTTAAGGCTGACCATGTCAAAATAAAATATTGTTTTCTAGGCACCTAGGTTCATTGACTCACCTGTGTTAAAAATCGTGATGTGCCCTTCAAGACGCACTATGTTCTCCAAGGGTGTCACTTGCCTTTATTCATGTTTCATTTATGCAACGTGCCCTTCAAGACGTACTACATTCTCCAAGGGTGCCACTTGCCTTTTATTTATTTTGGTAGATGTTCAACCCTCAAATTCAATACTCCATCAGGAAACCTTGTGGGAGACTAAGGGTCTCTAAGGAATAAGGACCCTGCGTTATTTCACACCCCTTAGAATATTCATGAGAGACTGTCTTAGTCTGCCCTCATGACACCGTAGATCTCTCAAACTAGGTAATCGTTAACCTACAATTTGAGGCACAACGAGAGTGATAGTAGGCTATGGTAGGGATGTTGCCACACCTCTCCCTCAATATATATCTGGTTTTTGTGCACAGCCCCTTTAATCCTAATGTGAGTCTAATTAGCAAGCAATTGCCAACCTTCATCCATCAAATAATCATGTCAACGAATCATAAACAAAATCATAATATACCCGATCATATGACACATATGCATAAATAGAAATACCCAAACCATATATAGTCCACTCCCTAACTCGATCCGGAGTCCAAGGAGGTCCATCGATGCCATCTACATTCTCAATCTATCAAGTGTCTTGCACACTCAATATAAACCCGTCAATAGAATCTGTCTATACATAGATATCAAATAACATAACATCATAATCCGTAAGCATCATCATCGAAATCCATAAGTGAAACAAACAACCATATACTAAATCGGATCACTTGCACACAAGTTTCCTCAAAGAATAAGTCATATCATGTGCGCACAAGAGAGGGATGTTACACTTCTTCACATCCCATTACATTACTTGAACACCTTTATATAGTTCTATCGACCACCTAAGAACATTCTAGAGGAATAATCTTCTAGAAGAAGAACCTTCTAAGAAGTCCTCTTACATTTATTATATCTATACTAAGATATCTAACTACAATAGTGGGCCTTATTTAATAATATAATAGACCTAGTCCACCTTACATTGAATGGTCTCCACTACCTCTATATCTACCTAACATTCCATCCCCCTTATGAAAGGTTTGTCATCAACGCTTGTTATGACGGTGTACAACCATATACCCTGGTTCCATGGATAAGTGTTCACCATAGGTGTAACGACCCCATCGTTACGACTACAAGAGAAGAAAAAGGTGCATTTTTTTTTTTTTAAATGGGATGACAACAACGATTAAAGATAAACAACACATCTGACGGTAGGCACCACACCCGCTGATAGGCAACAAGCAACTTTGAATCCATGCACTGACACAAGAGAAATTGGGTGAAACATGAGTAGAACAACAAGGAGAAACGACTACCCACCCAAAAAAATAGGACCACGCCTACAATCTAAAGGAAAACATCCCCCCCCTGACACCATGGCCTTGACGAACAAAGACTATAACCTCAAGGCATGTGAACCAAACGCATGAAGGCATTCCACCCATGCGCCAAAAGAAAACTTACAACGCTCGACAACACTCACATGGAAAGAACGAACTCCGGCCAAGTTCTCATTCGCCACTATCCAATAGGGTGCACCATGATCCCCTCATTAGGAATCATGCCATCCCCAAGTGATAGGCACGTCAATAAACTTGGCACAACACATCCTATCTGGACCGAGGACTCTAGATAGATCTGACGCATTAGGAGCCGAATACCGATAAGAAGACCACACCCACACCCCAACAATAGGTCGATGTGACACAAGAGGATGGAAACAAGGGAAGATGAAAGACAATACACGATTTCGTCAACAACCCAACCCTTTTATTAAGTCTAAACTGGTCAATACTTATGATCTAATTTAGCGTTAAATACAAATCTAATTCAACCAATCTAAATTACAATTAGTCAGTGATTTACAAACCTAACTTAACATGATATACAAATCTAATTTATCAAGTCTAATTTACTAAATTAGACAATAACTATATAACGAATTAACTTAATCACATATCTAATTTAGCAAGTCTAAATGACTACTAGTCAATAATTTGCAAAGCTAAAAAAAACCTTAAGTACAAATCTAATTCGCAAGTCTAAATTACAAATTAGACAACAATTACAAATCAATCTACCATTAATACAATCTAATCTTAGAAATACCAATATATACAAAAAAAAACATTCTCGATGTCATGCATAATGCTTATGATTATAATGCTATTAACAAATTATATTCTGAGAAGCTATCTAGCCATAATAACAATATTAAGGTTGTAACATCTGCCATTGACTAAACTTGTGGTCTAAGAATGCTATCTTCTAGCAAATAAAAGGTGTTTTTCATTATCAATGTTTCACTGTCAAAAGATGTTAACATGCAGGTGAGAGTTAATTACCATTAAACTCAGGAAATACATAATCATTATTAATGTTTCATTGTCAAAGAGATGTTAAAATGCAGGTGAGATTAATTACTATTAAATGCAGGAAATATATAGATGACAAAGAATTCAACGCAGGCCATCAATAAATGAAACCGCACTCTTAGAGAGGGTAACAACACAGTCCAAAGGTAAGTCAGTAACAAAGTGTAGTCTAAAGGGAAAATTGCCAGGTACATAGGCAACGAATGTTGTCTTAAAATGGCCAAATCGCCAGAGCAAAATATCCATGCAATGTAACACATTCAACATAAAAACGCAGAGCAATAATCTGCAAGGGATACACATCAATAAATAAATCATAGAGCAAGAGATCAGGCAATGAAAACGCCTTCAGAAATGGCAAGGCAATAAATAAATGCAAAATCATTCCTAGAGAGGGCAACATCGTCGGGTAACAAGCGGATTCACAGTCTGGACAATGGAAAAATAGTTGTGCCTTATACAAGCCTGCAAATTAAAAGTATCCCATACAGAAAAAGGAAAATCGACTGGATACTTGACTGCTATACAGTAAAAGGGAAATCCCTGAACAAAGAGGTAAACATGTAATCCAAAAAGAATAAGGAGGGTTAAATTCTGCAGGGTAAACTCACCTTCAGATCGCATTAAAGGCACATAATGCAATCGCCGTCACTGCTATCAAACATGAAGTGCATTGCCATTAAATAAAAACATTGTACATTATACACAACATAATAGAAAAATATGATCGTCTTCATTAAATAAATATATAATCTCATTGCCATTAATATAATCTCATTTGCTAGTAAATAAATTCACCGTTAACTAGAATAAAATTGTTGTTTAAAGCTACGAAGGAAAATGACTGTCGCTTGTTTAATGGCAGTCTACAGAAGGGTAAATTTGCCAGTAATTCTAAGTAATTTCTCCCAGTCCCAAACACCAAAAAATAGGAGTGACCAAACACCTAGAAGAACGCCCCTATTCACAGCGACTATGCCCGCCTCCCCTTCCCGATACACAATAAAAATTTAAGAAGGCAGTCCAATAAAATTTCATGGTTGTTCAAGGGCAAAAGATGTAGGCGCTCAAGGGGAGATCTCGTTGTAGTTAAAATCATGGATTGTTGTCATAAGGTTAAAATAAATCGCAGGTATAAGCACAGTAGCTATGCCCCCAATCACACAGTAGAACCACCACTATTGACACCTCCAAGCACTACCCAATACACAGTATAAACAAAAGCAAAAATACAACTTAGAAACACAGAGAAAAAGAATAAAAACGCAGTCAAAATACCTTGAAAACTGTCAATCAAGTCAAGTAAAGTGCAGAGGTAAAATACCTAGCCATAGGTGTGAAAACGTAAGGTGAAATTTGCGCAGTAACAACAGACTAGATGTATAAAAACCACACAATACTTTTCCTGGAAAAGCATTAAAATTGCCAATGACATTCATTTAAAATCGCAGAGATCATTTCATTAAAATGTAGAGATCCTTTCATCAAACACAAAGGGTAATAAGTGAATCGTGGAAGGAAGAATAACAATCACAGAAGTACTCATACTCACAAGGAGCAAGGCAGTCCATCAATATGGAATAATCAACATTGTTAGATGGCTAGGCAGAAACATCCTTCGCTCATCATCCACGCACAGAAAAGCAGGGCATTAGGATCTATAGGTCTATTAACACTGAAGTGATGATCGTCAATCCAACTTCTCGCCGACTGCTCAGGTGAGGACTGATGAGCTAGGGACAAGGGCGAAGTAAGAATCACAAACTCATCACAAAATCAATAAAACCATAGGACGGTCACGAAATGTAGGGGTCGAAATCCAAGGGAATCAATCAACAATGAGATGAAGGCTATGGGGAAATTAAGTTATCATTTAAAATGCTAATTTAACACCTTCTTACACAGTTAAAAGAACATAACTAAAGTGTAAGGTCAATAACAATCTACCATGCATAATAAAGGAAGCGTACCATAACCCAAGTCGCCTTCTCTGAGTCATTGTCCCGCGCACTCCATGCTGCTCCCACTTGCCAACCGATGAGACTTCACCGATACCTCCCATCCAACGCTAGGGGTACGCTTCTTCCCCCTTAGCCCCCCGATCCACAGAGGGGCCACACACACTAAACCAGAGAATCAACTATCTCCCATCTCACCTCGCAAGGCCGAGCTACCACTCCTCACCGAGCTGGGTATCCCAACTCCCACAAGCTAAGTTAGTCAAGTCTAAAATCCTGCAGCGTAACGTTACGCATAACAGAAGAGATCCATCATCCTTATCCTCCCTCCTTTATATAAAGTTTATAAGTCATTTACTTTCCCAAAATCCCATTTAATTTATGTTCAATAATTTAATTCATTAAAATCCTCCACGTACATGTGTCACCCATCCCCTTCATTGCACAAAAAAATATTTTCATTAATTAATTAATTACTCCTATTTCCCTCACTCACCTAAAAACATTCCTAGAATCGTTCCTAGGTGTCCCCATATTCCCTTACACATTTTAATGGCTTACCCCCTTACAATTTACTAGTTGAGTTTAATTTAGAAAGTTCTTAAATGCTAGATACCTTACTAAGTTAGTCTTTATGGTTTTTCCTTGTGTTTCCTCTTTCTTTTTTATGCGTCCCTCTTTTTCCTAGTTTCCTAAATATTTTAAATTCCCTCTTTCCCTTTTCATTTAAAACTCAAATTGGCATGTGTAGAAAATTACCGTTTCCCCTTTTCCTTTTTAATTAATAAATTTTTAATTAGCATATGTGATAAAACAATTATTTCCCCCCTTTCCCCCTTTTTAAATTTTATCCCCCAAAAGATTTTTATAAATTAAATGAATCACTTACCCCCTTCTCATCACATGATTAATGATGATTATCATTATTATTCATTTATTTTTGTTTTTATATAAATAGATAATTGTTTTTATCACAAGTATCACTTAGACCTAGACTTTATTTTCCTAGGTTGGGCGACATTTTATTAGGGGAATTGTTTTAAATCTTTCTTATCATGTTATTCGTCCTAAGGCCATCTAGGTTTATCCATTTATTAATTAACAACGCGATGTGCCCTTCAGGACGCACTAGGTGCTCTAAGGGTGCCTCTTGTCTCATTCTGTTTCCCTTGCGCGACGTGCCCTTTAGGACGCACTACCTGCTCCAAGGGTGCCACTCGCCTCTTTCCATTTTTCTTACGCGACGTGCCCTTCAGGACACACTACGTGCTCCAAGGGTGCCACTTTCCTATTGACTGACTTGGTAGACATCAAAAACCCCTGGATTCAATACTCTGCTAGGTGATCTTGTGGGAGACTAAGGGCCTCTAAGGAATAAGTCCCTTGCCTTATTGCACGCCCCTTAGAATCATCATGAGTGGTTGTCGCAGTCTGCCCTCAAGGCATCGTGGGTCTTCTCGAACTAGGTAGTCATTAACCTATAGTGCTAGTAGGTGGTGGCAGGGCTACTGTCCACACCTCTCCCTCAACATCTCTATCTATCGTGCGTGACCCCTGTACTCCACATGTGAGTCTGGTCGGCAAGATGTCGTTAGCCTACATCATCAACGAATCATGTCAGAAATATATCCATAATCATATCATCTAATCATATGCACACATGTCATATATAAAACAATCAAATCCCAATAGTCCACTCCCTGACTCAATCTAGAGTCCAAGGGTTTCATCGATGCCTCTGCATCCTCAAGGTCCAAAATCCTGCACACTCAGGAAAACTGAGTCAATAACACCTGTCTATGTCAATACAACAACATAACATGTCATCTATCCATAACGCCTCATAATCAGAATCAAACGCCTAATAGTATAATAATCTGGATCACTTGCAAACAAGTGTCCTCAAAGAATAATTTCTCTAGTGTGCGCAAGAGTGGGATGTTACATACACCCACTCTTGGTATAAACTTCCTCCCAAAGTTTCACAATATATAAATGCTGAAATAATGTGTATCACAGTATCAAAAGTCTATCTATCAAATAAAAATGGAAATTGTTGGCGCATATCATATGCGTCCTCCTAGGTCGTCGAGTGCGGACTATAGTTGTCCCACTGGACCTTGACCTGATCTACTGTTCGATGTTGTAGCTTTCGAATGCGATGATCCAGGATGCAGATTGGCTCAACTGTGAGAGCCCCCTCGCCCGATACCTGTAAGGAACTCATGTCAATAACATGTGAAGGATCACTAATATAATGTCTCAAAACAGATATGTAAAAAACATCGTGCTTACACCTCAAAGAATCAGGCAAGGCTAGTCGATAGGCCATGGGCCCCTTCCTCTCCACAATGTCTAAAGGTCCCACAAACCTAGGAGAGAGTTTAGCTCCCTTTCCAAAATTGATCGAACTCTTATGCGGTTTTACCTGCAAGAAGAATCAATCACCAACTTCATAACTACGGTCGACACGGTGTGCATTGACATAACTCCTATGTTGATCCTGCGCTTCTTTAATCCTTTGTATTATTGTTATCATTTGCTCTTCCATTTCTTGGATCGATTCTGGTCCCACCAGGACCCTATCCTCAAGCCAATCCCAACTCAAATGCGTCTAACACGGTCACCAGTAAAGAAACTCGAAAGGCACCATCTTAATGGTGCTTTGGTAGTTGTTGTTATAAGGGAATTCTACCAATGGAAAGAATTCTTCCCAATGATTTTGTTGGCCCATCACATACATGCACAACATGTATTCCAAGGTCTGGTTTGTTTGTTCGGTCTACCCGTCAGTCTCCAGGTGATATGTAGTACTAAATTTAAGTTGGGTTCCCAAGGCCTTTTGGAAACTAGTCCAAAATCGTCCAGTAAACACCGATCCTCGATCAGATATAATTCTCTTAGGCACGCCATTCAACCTCACAATATCACTGATGAAAAATCTAGCTATGTCAGGTGCCTGATACGTCATACACACTGGAATAAAATGAGCACTCTTCATCAGAGTGTCGACTAACACAAAAATCGAGTCATGTTTCCTTGCCATCAGTGGAAATCCAATAATAAAATCCATTGAAATAACCTCTCATTTCGATTCCAGAATAGCCTGTGGTTGTAGTAATATTGCCGGATGTCTATGTTCAACCTTTACCTACTGACATTATAGACATCTGGCCACATAGCTGACTATGTCTGCCTTCATTCCTATCCAGAAGAATAAGGATTTAAGATCTGCCCTCATCTTCGTGACTCCCAGGTGAGCCATGTATACTTCTCTATGATCCTCATTTAGGATCAATCTCCTCAACTCGTCGTTCAGTGGTACATAAATCCGATTTTTAAACCTCAATAATCCATCGTTGTCAAACATAAATCCTTCAAATCTTGGTACCATCATTGTGTTTTGTCCGATAAAATCCTCGACCTCTTTCTACCAGTCATCATCACACTATAAGGTTAAAATATTTTCACGTAGATTCGTTTGAAAAGGCAACAAAGAAAATATGCATGGTCTTCGACTCAATGCATCTACCACTCGGTTCACTATTCCTTTTATGTAAGAAATCTTGAAATCATACTCGCTAAGAAGTTTTGACCAACATCATTGTCACACGTTCAGGTCGCTTTGCGTAAATATGTGATGTAGTCCATAGTGGTTTGTATTTAGTTCAATTTTTCATCCAATGAGGTAGTGTCTCCAAACCTTCAAGGCATAAACAATGGATAACAACTCAAAATTGTGTGTCGCATAGTTCTCCTCATGCCTTCTCAGTTTCCTCGAGATGTATGCGATCACTCAATCATCTTGCATCAAGAGTCTGCCTAAGCCTTCCTTGGATGTGTCAGTGCATACCAAGAAATTTTCATCCATGTCAGGGACCTTTAGTATCGGTGTCATTGTCAACAACTCCTTGAGCTTCCAAAATGCTTACGCGCATTTCTCGGTCCAAAAAACTTCTTGTTCTTATTCTGCAATTCTGTGATCGGATTTGCTTTCTTCGAAAATCCCTCAATGGATCGTCGATAGTATCTTTATAAACCCATGAAGCTGCACAGTTCCAGGACATTAATCAGCACAGGCCATTCCATAATAGCCTCGACCTATGCTGGATCCACAACGATACCTTTGTCGGAGATGAGGTTCCCTAAGTAGTGAATATTTGATTGATAAAACAAGCATTTGGACAACTTCCCAAACAATTTATGCTCTCACAGACACTGTAGTACCAAGCGCAAGTGCTCGCCATGCTCCTCTTTTGTCCGATATTAAATCAAAATATCGTCAATGAATACTTGGATGAACTTGTCCAAGTACACGCGGAACACCCCGTTCATCAAACTCATAAGTACCCTCTAGGTGTTTGTCAGTCCAAACGGTAAAACAATAAACTCGTAATGACCAAACCTCGCCTTAAAGGCGGTCTTAGGGATGTCATCCTCCTTGATTCGTAACTGGTGATACCATGATCACAAATCGATATTTGAGAACACCGTCACACCCTTCATCTGATCGAATAGATCATCAAACTTTAGCAACAGATACTTATTCTTGATCGTTTCCTTGTTCAATTAACGGTAGTCAATGCATAGCCTCCATGACCCATCCTTCTTTCGTATGAAAATAACAGGTGTGCCCCACGGTGACACACTTGGATGTATATGTCCCAAGTCCAGCAACTCCTTCAGTTTCATTCTCAACTCCTGTAACTCTAGGGTCAACATATGATAAGGCGTTCTCATTATTGGTTCAGTCCCCAGTTTTAGGTCTATGGTAAACTCTAATTCCCTCTCTAGAGGCATCCTAGGTAACTCCTCCGGAAAGACGTACACAAACTCTCTCACCACCAGAAGGTGTTCTATACCTTCATCTACTCCCTTCTCGTTTAACGCAAGGATCGCATAAAGCTTACATCCCTTGTGCATGCTCTTCCGTAGCTGGAAGGAAGAGTTGAACCTCAGGGAAACTCCCTGGTTCCATCCTACAATCACTCATATTTTTCCTTCATCATCGACCAAGCTCAACCATTTTGTCTTACTTTTGAGTATCGCCTCATGCAATTCCAACTAGTCCATACCAATCACGACATCATACGATCCTAAGAGCATGACATATAGGTTGGCCCTAGTGACAAACTCTTCAAGGTTAAGGGTACAACCCGTAAAATTTCCTCCAACCTTCTGTTTGGCGCCCGAATCTATCTTTACAAAGCTAAACTCATCCTGTTCAACTACCATTACCTTAATCCTTTTTAGCGTTGCACTAGAAATGAAACTCTCGGTAGTACCGAGATCTATCAAAATACTAAGGCTCTGATCAACGATGGTACCTTACATCTCGAGCAGAGTCGAATGGTGCTCTTCCTGGCGATTATTCACCGCTGCATGAATCTGATGGGCCTTGCCCAAATCTCCCACGATAGTGGGTCCAACTGATCGAGATGCCCTAGTCCTCTCCACTGGGTAGTCGCGCTGTTAGTGTGGCTCCCCACACGTCCAACACCCCTTCTTCAGTCCAGTACTCCTGGTACCCAAAGTAGAAGATGACGACCCACCAGCCTAGAATCCTAGTCTGTTCTCCTGAATAAGCATAAATTGTTCCTACTGCGGTCGACATTGTTTCTGATGCTGTGGTCCCCGATAAGGTGTCTAGTGTTGATGCATTGGTCACCGAGGTGTAGTGAAAGTGGATCCTCTCTAGAAGCCATGATATCCAAGTGTCTGTCTAGCTGGTGTTTGATGTTGCAGCGCACCAGATGATACCTACCTTACTGGACTCGCTAGAGTCTTGCTCTGACCCCTGTTGATAAGCTTCTCCTCTTCTATGAGGGCCTTTTGGATGACATCATGCAAGGTATGAGGCATCAAAATCCTAACCTTGTCATGTATGCTACCATTAAGGCCAAACACAAACCTGTTGACCTTAAGTTTCTCAGTATTAAGATGCGAAGCATAACGAAGAAGCTCCATAAAATGGGCCTCATACTCTGGCATCGTACAACCGCCCTGTCATAAGGTGTTGAACTTGTTGAGCTGATGCTCAATGAATTACTCTGATAGCTACCTCTCTCGGAACCGTTCCTCAAATAGTTCCCATGACACATCTTCGACGACCATGTTTAGTTGTGGCAGGAGCATCTTCCACCATAGAAGAGAACTCCCCTTTAGTTGAAAGACCGCCAGGTGAACCTTCATGTTGGAAGTATAGTCGCAAAGTGAAAAGCACATCGCCATATTCTCCAACCATGCCTTGACGGCTACGTCATCTGGAGAACCAAAGAACTCAGGAAATTTGACCTTATCAAGTTCATAGTGAATGCCACTAGTATCAACTGGAGCATGCGGTGGACCCTCAGGGGGTGCTGACGCCCTGGCCTCATCTCTGTCTAATCGGATGATCAGTGCCTCAGACATGCACTGAAAATATCTCATCATTCCAACCACATCACCCACCGCTATCTTCTCCTGCCAGACTCCTCAGGCATGGATGCTACTAGAGGCATCGCGCCCCCTCCCCTAGCACCACGGTGTCTTCCTTCGCAATGTCCTCTAACCATGATTACTTGCATGAATACAAGTCAATTTAATTAGCAACATTATAATCAAATATCATATCAACAAAATCCGTAGTGTTCCCAAGTCGTGGGTTGAACCTGGCTCTGATACCATATGTAAAGACCCCATCGTTACGACTACAAGAGAAGTAGAAGGTGCAATTTTTTTTCTTTTAAATGGGATGACAACAACGATTACATGTAAACAACACATCTGATGGTGGGCACCATGCCTGCTGAGAGGAAACTGACAACTTTGACTCCACACACTGGCACAAGAGAAACTGGGCGAAACATGAGTAGAACAACAAGGAGAAACGACTAACCGCCCGACACAATAGGACTATGCCTACAAGCTAAAGGACAACATCCCCCTCCCAACACCATGACCTTGATGAACAAAGACTAGAACCTCAAGGTGCGTGAACCAAACGCATGAAGGCGTTCCACCCATGTGTCAAAAGCAAACTTACTACTCTCGACAACACTCACACGGAAGGCACCAAATCCGACCAAGTTCTCATTCGTCGCTATCCAATAGGGCATGCCACGATCCACTCATCAGGAATCATTCCATCCCCAAGTGATAGACGTGTCAATAACCTTGGAACAACACATCCTATCTGGACCGAGGACTCTAGATAGATCTGATGCGTTAGGAGCCAAATACCAATAAGAAGGAAACACCCACACCCCAACAACAGGTCAACGTGATGCAAGAGGACGAAAACAAGAGAAGACTCAAGCCAATACACGATTTCATCAACAACCCAACCATTTTATCAAGTCTAAACTGGTCAATACTTACGATCTAATTTACCATTAAATACAGATCTAATTCAACCAGTCTAAATTATAATTAGTCAGTGATTTACAAACCTAACTTAACATGATATACAAATCTAATTTAGCGAGTCTAATTTACCAAATTAGACAATAAATATATATCGAATTAACTTAATCACATATCTAATTTAGCAAGTCTAAATGAATACTAGTCAATAATTTGCAAAGCTAAAAAAAACCTTAAGTAAAAATCCAATTCGCAAGTCTAAATTACAAATTAGACAACAATTACAAATCAATATACCATTAATACAATCTAATCTTAACAATACCAATATATATAAAAAAAACATTCTCGATTCCATGCATAACGCTTATGATTATAATTCTATTAACGAATTATGTTCCGAGAAGCTATCTAGCCATAATAACAATATTAAGGTTGTAACAACTGCCATTGACTAAACTTGTGGTCTAAGAATGTTATCTTCTAGCCAATAAAAGGTGGCTTTCATTATCAATGTTTCACTGTCAAAAGATGTTAACACACAGGTGAAACATAATTACCATTAAACTCAGGAAATACATAATCATTATTAATGTTTCAGTGTCAAAGAGATGTTAAAACGTAGGTGAGAGTTAATTACTATTAAATGCATAAAATATATAGATGACAACGCATTCAACGTAGGCCATCAATAAATGAAACCGCACTGTTAGAGACGGTAACAAAACAGTCCAAAGGTAAGTCAGTAACAGAGTGCATTCCAAAGGGAAAATTTCCAGGTACGCATGCAATGAATGTTGACTTAAAATGGCCAAATCGCCAGAGAAAAATATCCATGCAATGTAACGCATTCAACATAAAAATGCAGAGCAATAATCTGCAAGGGATATGCATCAATAAATAAATCGCAGAGCAAGAGATCATGCAATGAAAATGCCTTCAGAAATCGCAAGGCAATAAATAAATGAAAATGCATTCCTATAGAGGGAAACATCATCGGGTAACAAGAGGATTCGCAGTCTGGACAATGGGAAAATAGCCATGCCTTATATAAGCCTGTAAATCAAAAGTAGCCCATACAGAAAAAGGAAAATTGACTGGATACTTGACTACTATATAGTAAAAGGGAAATCGCTAAACAAAGAGGTAAACATGCAATCCAAAAAGAATGAGGGTTAAATTCCCCAGGGTAAACTCGCCTTCAGATCGCATTAAAGGCACATAATGTAATCGTCGTCACTACTGTCAAACACGAAGTGCATTGCCATTAAATAAAAATGTTGTACATTATACACAACAGAATGGAAAAATATGATCGTTGTCATTAAATGAATATATAATCGCATTCCCATTAATATAATTGCATTTGTCAGTAAATAAATTCACCGTTAACTGGAATAAAATTGTTGTTTAAAGATGTGAAGGAAAACAAATGTCTCTTGTTTAATGGCAGTCTACAGAAGGGTAAATTCGCCAGTAATTCTAAGTAATTTCTCCCAGTCCCAAACACCAAAAAATAGGCGTGACCAAACACCTAGAAGCACGCCCCTATTCACAATGATTACGACCCCCTTCCCTTCCCGATACACAGAAAAAATTTAAGAAGGCAGTCCAGTAAACTTTCATGGTTGTTCAAGGGAAAAAGATGTAGGTGCTCAAGGGGAGATATCATTGTAGTTAAAAGAATGGATCTCTATCACAAGGTTAAAATAAATCACAGGTATAAGAACTGTAGCTACACCCCCAATCACACAGTAGAACCACCACTATTGACACCACCAAGCGCTACCCAATACACAGTATAAACGCAGGCAAAAATACAACTTAGAAACACAGAGAAAAAGAATAAAAACGTAGTCAAAATATATTGAAAACTGTCAATCGAGTCAAGTAAAGTGCAGAGGTAAAATCGTTGGCCATAGGTGTGAAAACGTAAGGTGAAATTTTCACAGTAAAGGCAGACCATATGTATAAAATCCACACAGTAAATTGCCTGGAAAAGCATTAAAATTGCCGACAACATTCATTTAAAATCGTAGAGATCATTTCATTAAAATGTAGAGATCCTTTCATCAAACACAAAGGGTAATAAGTGGATCACGGAAGGAAGGATAACAATCATAGAAGTACTCATTCACAAAAGGAGAAAGGAAATCCATCAATCAAGAACAATCAACAGGGTTAGACGGATGGGCAAAAACATCCTTCGCTCATCATCCATGCACAAAAAAGCAGGGCATTAGGATTTATAGGTATACTAACACTGAAGTGACGACCATCGATTCGGATCCTAGCCGACTTCTTAGGAGAGGACTAATGAGCTATGGACGAGGGCGAAGTAAGAAGCACAAACTCATCACAAAATCAATAAAACCATAAGACGGTCACGACATGCAGGGGTCGAAATCCAAGGGAATCAATCAACAACAAGCTTAAGGCTATGGGGAAATTAAGTTATCAATTAAAATGCTAACTCAACACCTTCTTACACATCTAAAACCACATAACAAAAGCGTAAGGTCAATAACAATCTACCATGCAAAATAAAGGAAGTGTACTATTACCCAAGTCACCCACTCTGAGTCGTTGTCCTGTGTGCTTCGTGCTGCTCCCGCTTGTCGAATGATGAGACTTCACTGGTACCTCCCAACCAACACTAGGGGTACTCTTCTTCCCCCTTAGCCCCCTGAGACGCAAAGGTGCCACACACATTAAACCATAGAATCAACTAACTCCCATCTCACCTCACAAGTCCAAGCTACCACTCCTCACCGAGCTGGGTATCCCAACTCCCACAAGATAAGTCAGTCAAGTCTAAAATTCTGCAGCATAACATTACGCATAACAAAATAGATCCATAATCCTTCTCCTCCCTCCTTTATATAGGGTTTCTAAGTCATTTACTTTCCCAAAATCCCATTTAATTTAATGTTCAATAATTTAATTCATAAAAATCCTCCTCGTACATGTGTCACCCATCCCCTTCATTGCACCAAAAATTAATTTCATTAATTAATTAATTACTCCTATTTCCCTCACCCACCTAAAAGTATTCCTAGAATCTCTCCTAGGTGTCTCCATATTCCCTTACACATTTTATTGACTTACCCCCTTACTAATTTACTAGTTGAGTTTAATTTAGAAAGTTCTTAAATGCTAGATACCTTACTAGGTTAGTCTTTCTACTTTTTCCATGTGTTTCCCCTTTCTTTTTTATGTATCCCACTTTTTCCTAGTTTCCTAAAGCTTTTAAATTCCCTCTTTCCTTTTTCATTTAAAACTCAAATTGGCATGTGTAGAAAATTAATGTTTTCCCTTTTCCTTTTTAATTAATAAATTTTTGATTAGCATATGTGATAAAACAATTATTTCCCCTTTTCCCACCTTTTTAAATTTTATCCCCCAAAAGAGTTTTATAAATTAAATGAATTATTTACCCCCTTCTCGTCACATGATTAATGATGATTATCATTATTTTTTATTTATTTTTATTTTTATATAAATAGATAAAAAAAATTATCACAAGTATCACTTAGACCTAGACTTTATTTTCCTAGGTTGGGCGACATTTTATTAGGGAAATTGTTTTAAATCTTTCCTATCATGTTATTCATCCTAAGGCCATCTAGGTTTATCCATTTATTAATTAACAATGCGACGTGCTCTTCAGGATGCACTAGGTGCTCCAAGGGTGCCACTTGCCTCATTCTGTTTCCCTTGTGTGATGTGCCCTTCAGGATGCACTACGTGCTCCATGGGTGCCACTTGCCTCTTTCCATTTTTCTTTCACGACGTGCCCTTCAGGATGCACTACGTGCTCCAAGGGTTCCACTTGCCTCTTGACTGACTTGGTAGACATAAAAAACCCCTGGATTCAATACTCTGCCAGGTGATCTTGTGGGAGACTAAGGGCCTCTAAGGAATAAGGTCCATGCCTTATTGTACGCCCCTTAGAATCATCGTGAGCGACTACCGTAGCCTGCCCTCACGACATCGTGGGTCTTCTCGAACTAGGTAGTCGTTAACCTACAGTTCGAGCCATGGCGGGAGTGCTAGTAGGCTGTGGAGGGGATGATGTTCACACCTCTCCCTCAACGTCTCTGGCTATCGTGCATGACCCCTCTAATTCACACGCGAGTTTGGTCGGCAAGCTATCGTCAGCCTGCATCATCAACGAATCATGTCAGAAATATATCCATAATCATATCATCTAATCAGATGCACAAATGTCATATATACAACAATCAAATCCCAATAGTCCACTCCCTGACTCGATCCAGAGTCCAAGGGTTTCATCGATGCCTCTGCATCCTCGAAGTCCAAAATCCTACACACTCAGGAAAACTGATTCAATAGCACTTGTCTGTGTCAATACAACAACATAACATGTCATCTATCCATAACGCCTCATAATCATAATAAAACACCTAATAGTATAATAATCCAGATCACTTGCAAGCAAGTGTCCTCAAAGAATAAGTTTGCTAGTGCGCGCAAGAGTAGGATGTTACAATAGGGATAAAGTATACTAGAGAACCATGGTCCCATGTAGAAATGAAAGCCACCATGTTGAAGTAGTCCAACCAGAATTGTAAATCGGGGTCCCATGTCCAAGTTCTTATATGAACTCCACACGAAAGATATCAGAACCGAATAACCAACTGAAAATGATGCTCCAAACACTGACACCTTTCATGTGGATCCAAAAAACAATATCCATCCAAATAGTGGAAAAGGGTCGTAGTTGAATCGAGAAGGAATAATACCACTGTAGAATATGTAGTTCGACACTTGTAGTCATAACTGGCTCTTGATTTGTCACATTGATGTTCTTTATAGAAGGTGGAGTAGAGTCATCAAATAAAATATGAAAGTGGTTGTCATCCCATAAATGACAACTATACATATACCAATCATCATAATCATCCTTGTAATCATACCAGGCATATATTTCTTTATTATATTATGCTGAGATGTAAATGTCAATGATCTCCTTGTTATATCTCTCTTGGATATCTTACATTGGAAGAGTAAAGTACCAAGAATCAAAATCATGCTCGAAAGCATGCCAAGCAAGTTCTTCTCGAGCATATTATGTGAGAATGTCGGGATAAATCTAAAGGTATTCCCTTATTATATCACCGAGATATTTTAGGGACATTGGAAATTTTGCAGAGGTTAGAGTGCATCCCATATCCATCGAAAAAACCTCATATAATATGCCA
Organism: Picea engelmannii; assembly: GCA_009831015.1. Lineage (NCBI taxonomy): Eukaryota > Viridiplantae > Streptophyta > Pinopsida > Pinales > Pinaceae > Picea > Picea engelmannii. Next base: position 465,295 of record ML788893.1, read on the forward strand.
GAAGAAAGTGCTGAAAATACTCTATCCAATGACACTAATCCGACAGCAATCTGAGAACCCTATGAAAAGTTATGAACTCTCCAGTCTCATCGTCGTCATGAAGACCCTAGAAAATGACCGATTTTAAATCGGCTATATCATCACTTCTAGAGCTCTGATTTGGGTGATTATTTTTTTGAAATCACTATTTTTGAAAGAAGAACTGAGATATTTAATTTGTTTGGGAAAATTCGGCCTCGACTGCTACAAAAATCAGAAAAATTGCTCGACCATCCACGAAAAAACCATGAAAATAGTAGATTTTAAAATGTCGATAACTTTACTTCTCAGACTCCATTTCAGACGTTTTGTTTTTTTAAATTGGGTTTTTTTTTGAGAGGAACTCAAATATAAAACCAATTTCTATAAATTTTTCACATAAATATACATAAATCATCCAGAATATCACGACCCTCTTTTTTTTCTATGAAAAATTTGCAAAATAGAAAAAAACGTGCCCACAATTCCCGCGAAGGAAATTGCTCTGATGCCAATTGTTAAGAACCAAATAATTGCATACAGAAATAACACAATATATTTAGAGAGAAATATAGAGAAACCACTCTTTATTAATTTGAAAACCCTTGGGATAGGGCAACACCATACAATGGATCCTATTATGGAAGTGATCATTTCTTGTTCACTTGCCTCTTCGAGGGGGCATCCTCCTATTGAGCTACCTCTCCAAATAAAATAATTCTTCTTCACATCCCATTACATGGCTTGAATCCCTTTATATAGTTCTACCAACCACCTAAGAACATTCTAGAGGAAGAATCTTCTAGAAGCAAAACCGTCTACGAAGTCCTCTTACATTTATTATATCTATACTAAGATATTTAACTACCATAGTGGACCTTATTTAATAATAAAGTGGACCTATTCCACCTTAGATTGAATGGATTCCATTACCTCTCTAGCTACCTAACATTATCTCTCTATACACTTTTTTAAACATCCCTAAATGCACATTCCATACATCATCTTGTTCGAAATATTTAAATCTCTCAGTCTTATAAAACAAAAAGCACAATAAAATTCATATAATATTTATATGAAGTAAATATAGTAGAAATGTTAATTTGGTAGTGTTTTGGAGTAGTGTATGCATATTATAGAAAAACATGTTTAGCAATAACACTTTTTAAATGATTAATTTTTGTTATTATATGGTTTTTTTTATTGCAAGTCTTATAATGCTCATAGCCCATTACTCTAGAAATGCTTGTTGTAGCTTAAATATAACCTTGTTCTTGGATTCATTGGACTGCTTTTTGTATTGTAAGTCAAAATACGTCTATACATTATTTCCATTATATCCCTTACAATATTATAAAAAATATCCTCTTATAATTAACTTTTTCTAGTACTTTATATGAACTACGGACCAATTCATTAGCATTTACATCCTTTGTAATTTTTTTCTTCTTAGGAAGGCCTTAGGTTCCCTTGTTGTTGTTTCCTGCACAACATTCAACATATGATAAATAAAGTGTTTGAAAATTATTTTTATAGTATTGTTAACAAGTGCATTATTAATAAACATTAGAAAAAATCCATATTAATCACCTTTCAATTCACCTCACTTGATTCTCTTATTTGCAACATTTACATAAATATTTTATGCTCTTTTCCACTTAGATTGCAAACAATATTATCAAGGTTTTTCAAGTTCTTACTCTACATGACACATGTTAACCAAATCACATTATTTAGCTCCACAAATAATTCAAATATATTAATTTTATGTTAAAACTTCAAGTAACTTACCTTGTTCTCTTCTTGGGATGTGATTTCCTCACTTTCATTGTTGTAAGTTTTTCTCTTGATATTCTATCAATAAAATACCTACATAATGAAATATAAATTATCAAATATGTTTTTCGAAGTAAATAATTCCAATCTAAAACTATTTTGGATTTGTGCGATGTATACAGTAATATGCCCCAATGTGTAGTATGTAGTAATGTGGCAGTAATACACACCGATGTGTTTAAACCTATAGGGAGCACCATGTACCCCAATGCACAACTATAAAAAAAATCCTCATTGTGATACAATTGTAGAATTTTGTTCCAAGAGGTATGTTCTATAGCACTAAATGCACCGGTGCATCTCTACTGTATAATGCACATCGTGAAACTCACAAAAAAATCTTTTAACTTACAGGAATAGGTTTTGGAATCTAATAAAATGAGGGGCCTCAATCAATTAAAACATTCTTTACATTAAAATAATCATAGAGGCCAACAAATACCCAAATCCCCCCAAAACTAATATCATCATGTAAGGGTAAGAAAACTAAATCCCTACTGCTAGCATTTGTGGAAACACACAATTAAAGGGAAACAACAACAAAGATATGGTTTGTAGCATTGAATGTGAGTTTGAAGCCCTTCTATTTTTTTGAAATGAACTATAAATATGAATATGAATAAATAAAATTTTCAAGAATTTGTGAATCAATCGAGGGAAATTTGTTGAAATGAAGAGAATGAAGTTACATAATTGAAATTTCTCTTTTGCATATTTGTATGAAACCTACGTTGACCCCTTATAAATTCCTCTCTTCTTAAAATCTATCCACTATAATTTGTTACTTGGTAAATGTCTCTTGCACAAGTCTCACCTCTAACATTTAGCACAACAATGGATGAGGGTTTTTTTTAACTCACTTTTTTGAAATGAAAATCCTGCCCATTTTCTAATTTATTTTTTGTCGCATTGATCAAAAACATATTGGCTATTTAAAAAAAATTGGCATGTTGTGCATCTATCGTTTTTAAGCACACAAGTGCAGTATATTACCATAAATGTACTAGAGTAACAATTTTCGATGAAAATGGAAGTGCAAACCTTCACAAATAGTACTTTACATAAATTCTAGTGTAGATCTAGGTGTTTTTAGAGTGTGCATTGAAATTGAGGGTACTAGTTCATCTATTATAAACAACTGCACTGATGTGCCTATGAAAAACAAGTTCACCAACTACTTTAGAAAAGGACTTCCAAAGTCTGTTTCGAATTAGACTATTACATGCTTCCCAAATTTTCTTTTAAGAATGCAGACAATATTGATTATGGTTTTGGTTCAAGTGTAAGGGAAAATATATGATAATATCAAATTGTTGATTCTTCAAATTCCTTATTCCATATTGTTCCAAGTTCACCAAGTTCTCATTTTCCCTTTGTAGTAAGTCTAAATTTTATTTATATTTTAATTACTTGATTGAATATCTACTACCTTTGAAGATGTATTTACTTGATTAATTATGCATTGAATTTTGAAATTCTAATTGGGATTAAGTTGGATGCACAAGATATTCCACTAGTCCAACCTATACAAAATTACCACATGCTCTTATCTAGAGTAAAATACTGCAAGAAAATGCTAGGTGAAAATGGAGAGCCACCTTACCCTACCAACTGTAACGTAACATCTTCCAAAAACCATCCTATGCTAGTGGTACTTCACCATGAAATAGAGCTCTTTTATGACACCCCAATAGTATGTGACTGTTAAAAATGTAAAGGGTTGAAGGTGAATCCTCAACATGTCACATTGTCCCATTATGTTAACTTATTTTTCATCCACATTCATGATCAATTTTGTGTTTTCATTTAATCATCCATAGGATTCTTCCCTTGTTTTTTATTTGTTTTCCCCCTTAGTCATTTTCTCCTTTATCAAAATATTTCCAAAACTTATCCAAATTCAAGCAATGTGGCATGGGGGTAGCATATATTTTGGATCCACATGTCTATAGGTCTGCAAGTCCAAGTCCAAAAGTCATCCTATGCTAGTGGTACTTCACCATGAACTATATCTCTTTTATGACACCACAATAGTATGTGACTATTAAAACTGTAAAGGGTTGAAGGGAAATCCTCAACATGTCACATTGTCCCATTATGTTAACTTAATGTTGATCCACATTCATGATCAATTTTTTGTTTTCATTTAACCATCCATAGGATTCCTCCCTTGTTTTTTTTTTTTTTTTGCCCCTTTAGTATTTTTCTCCTTTATCAAAATATTTCCAACACTTAGCCAAATTCAAGCAATGTGGAGAAGGGGTATCCCAAGTTTTGCATCCACATGTATATAGGCCCAAAAATTTGAAGTCCACAATCATGCATCCTCCGAAATGCACTTCCTGCTTTTTTGTTTCCCAAATTGTACCTTTTTCACTTTTCAATACTTAAACAATTTCCATAAAGAAGAAGATGTGGGGCCACTTACCAACCAATAATATTTTCTCTAGTCTCTAGGTCCACAGGTACAAAGTCTTTTATTCTCCAAACTACACCTTCTACGTCTTTGATCCGCCAAAAAACTGTCTCCAATACTTAGTTGCATTTCTAGTTTCGGTGCAGACCTCCTTACTTTTCTTCTTGTCCATGTTCATAGGTTCATGGGTCCACAATCCCACGTGATACAAATTTCACTTTCCATTCCTCATATTACACTCTCATACTTAACATTTTTCGTCTACCATGACATCACATCACCACTCCCCATCACATTTATTGTCCCCACCACATCAACTACCACTTGTGTAAGCATAATAATGTTATTAAATTCACGAAACATTCGTAAGCCTTGCAATAAATTCAAATATCATGCAAGCCAACAACATTAAAATAAAGATTTATGATTGATTGAACTATCATGATAATACGTGGTGAAATTAAGTAAGATATAATATTCCAAGCTGTAAATATAAACAGTAGTTCCACCTATTGTTAAAGCCAAAAGCAGGAAAATAATGCCAAGTAAGAAAAACGAGTTGTATTATGGAGACACACTTGGGCATGAGAATCAAGAGTTTTAGTGGTCGAGGGCATACAATTACTACAAGAATATTTCTCCAACCGAGAATAAAACAAACTTAATTTGGACATCATGTATAACATTAGCATGTTGTGTTCCATAAGAAACAGACTCCAAATAAGTTGTTCAATGGTGCGCAGATAAGTTCAACGCTGAGAAAATAATAATTTAGTTGCAAGAACATCAACCCATTTCTTTAGTTCCTTCAACATTTTCCAGAATACTACGACTCCCTACATCTACCTTGTGGTTTAAAAACGAAGAGGATGATGAATTTCTAAAGCAACATAAATGAGGGGAGAGGTTTCTAAGCAATTATTTGGAGGACTCAAGTAGTAACCCCGATGTTTCCAGGATTGAGGTAACTTCACTAAAATACGCATACAAAGAATTTGCATGGTTGTTTTCCCATATTATTGTTTTGGAATCTACTGCATTTGTACCAAGAAATATTATATATGCCTTGCATTTTGCTTTGCATGAAAAATCCATTATAGATTGGGGTTATCTTATTTCAAGTGAAGTTTGTTTCCAACTGGGTAATTTGAAAAAGACTCAAAATTTCTATATGACTTCTTACCTCGTCTATGCCATTGCTTATGGTCATGTATTTGAAGACTTGTCGAAGAAAAATAATGTTAATTTTAATATGGAACCAATTTATGCATGGTATTCGACTTTGCATAGACACAAAGATCAATATAATTTTACCCAGTTCATAACAATTTTATTTCAGAGTTCGAAAAGTTAATTTTTGTTCCTGGTACGTCAAGACTATATCTTGAAGCAACCACCTTTCTCTATGGGAAAGGATTTTATGAAACTTCTGAAGAATGTTTTATTATCAGGTTGTTTGGTGGTGAATAAAAGCCTTTTATTCTCCCATTTTATGTATCAAATAGAATTTTTGTCGAGAAAATGCACAGATAATATAAATGTTGGGTCCATTTCTTTTATGAGAAGAGTAAAAAAATTCCACACCCTTACCATGGAAAATTGGATAATTCAGTGTAAAAAACATAACCCACCTCGACGAACTCACAGGTCATCATCACCAGTTGGGCTTAAAGGAAGGAAAATGTGTTAATGGTTTTGACCTGGATAACAAATTCACTACATATATGGAATTAATCGGTTATTCTTCTTATTTCACTAAAGTTGAACAATTTCAAGAAGAGGTGGGGATAATCTAGATCTCCCTAAAGTGACGATATACCAAGTTTAATATAACATGAAAGAAATAATAAGAACTAATGAAGGTTACTGACAGCCCAACAGGGAAGTGACAAACAAAAACTCTAATTCACCAACAAATTCCTAGAAGAGTACTCCATTGAGAAAAAAATAATAAAACTAGTTGTATGGATATGAGAAAAGTGTTAGTTGGAGGGTCTAGTGATGCAGGTGATAAGGACCCACTAAGAAAAAATATTGAAAAATCCCATATTGCATATAATTCTATTAAAAGAAAAAGAAATACACAACAACAAGGTTGAGCATACCTGAAATCTAGGAAATTCCATGAGGAATGGATATTGACAAGCTCATTGAAGAATCTAGTTGGTCTGCACAAAAACTACTGGAAACCAAGGAAATTGTTGAATCCCTAATTACCCAGGAACCTAAGATAATCAAGGAGGAGTCTTCCACTTTTCACCGTGCGGCATACAATCGTGAATCCAAAAAAACATTAGTGGAAAAAATCAATAAAACAAAGTCATCAGAAAGATGGAAATCATCAATTGATTTTGATGGAGTTGCACCATAAAAAATTGCTTAATTCCATAGTTCAACTAGAGAATATTTTAAGCAGTCTATTGATACCATGGAAAATAAAAATTCAGAGTTGAAACAAATTATTAAAGAATTAGAAGGGGCCTTGATTTCAAGACCATTATTTCCAAAGCCCTTGAATACAATTCAACCCACACTTGTATTAGAAAAACATTCAAAAAGCATCAATAAATGTAAATTCTCCTCAATTTTATTACAAGAAATAAGAAAATATGTTGGTGATGCCATACATAAAATAATTGATATAATTCAATAAATTTGGGACCTTGCTCAAAGTATTGCTAGTTTTTCATCAAGAATAAAAAATTTCAAGGAATATCTGCAAAAGGACCTGGAAAATGATGAAGGATTTTATAGGGAAGTTGTGAGTACATTCTCAAAAAAAGTCTCAAGCTTAAGTCTCAAGAAAAAAATCCTTCGACTTACCAAATGAAATAGGTCAATGCATGTTAGATGAGAAGAATTAAATATTTGAAAGAAATGATAAATGAGATTGATGTTTTAAAAAATAAAGAAAAAGTGATTTTTTCCTTAAACTTGTGGATCTTATTAAGGAACTTGATGGTTACCATGCTCTTATCAAAGGAAACCTTTATGGGAACACTTAATGCATTAAAAGTAGCTTGGGAAAATGAATTCACCGAAACAATAAAAATTCTCGAAGAAGAAGTTGAAAAATAGTTGGTCTGGTATATCAATAGAAATGATGAAGTTGATGACACATTGCATGAATCGGGTATGGATCTGAGAGAATTTGAAAACGAATTATTTGAAATTGAAATTAAGCATCAGATTATCGTAGATCCTTTAAGGGAGTATATCGAGAAGTGGTTGAATAAAGCATTAATCAAAATTATCAAGCCATAAAATCAAGAAACATTTGCGGTGTTTATGCCACCTCAACCAAAACATGCATCTATAAAAGAAACACCTCCAAGCAAGTAAAAGGTCGTGAGAAATTTCCATCACAATAAGTCAAGCAACAACTTTGTTCCCCCCTTTTTTAAGTCTATTTATTCCACAATCATTTGTCATACTTCCTTCTACTTCTCAGTATTATGTGCAAACCAGGTTGATCCTTGATTGTTTTCCTCTAATCTTCCAGGTCTTTTCATTTTATGGTCTGTGGAAGCCCCATCCCAGTATTTTTTGAAGGGAAAATGCAAATATTTTCTTTATATTTAAAGACTTATGTTATTTTTTGAGACTCCAAGAGAACTACTTGGGATACCACATTATTGTATTCTCAAAGACTTTGATTTGAAGCTTTAGTTTCCAAATGTTTAATCCATCATAATCTTTTTGGTGTTTAATGGAATGATCATTTGAAGTTCTCTTCTATATGTGGTCCATATTTCTTATCTCTTTATTGTGGATATTGTTTATTATCTTTATGAATGATGTGATGTAAATGAAAACCTTTTATTTATCATACTCATTTGGTTTATGTATTTTGTAATATATTGTATATATTTTCTTTAAAATATTCCTAGTCCCAATATCAGGTATTGTTCTGAATGTGAATGTTAGCTTTTCAAAAGTATGGTCCTTCTCAGACTTTGCTATATTTATGTTTATAATTTCATAAGTAAAAGAGGAGCATCACCTTTCTAAAAATGCAGGGGGATTCATTTCCTAGTGAGGTTGACCTTAAGACCATAAAACAATATTTTAGATCAACATTTTTTGTGACTCCACTGAGGAGAGAAAAAGGCTAGTTTTTCATATGTAACATCTAGTTCCATTGAGCACTTTTATATTGACTTATTCTTTGAGGACACTTGCGAGCAAGTGATCTGGTTATGATACATTATGATTATGCTTTGATTATGAGTTATATTATGATGTCATTATGATTTATATGTTAATTTCTAGATGTACATATATTGGCAGGTATTATTAATGATTTCTCCTGAGTGTGCACGATATATTATAGGTTGAGGATGTCGATGGCCTCAATGAACTTCCTTGGACTCTGGATTGATTTAGGGAGTGGACTTGTATTGGTTTGAGTTTTGAGTATTTATTTACATGTATATATGATTACTTTAGTATGGATATTATGCATATGGATTATTGACATTTTTCCTTGTCAGTGGATGCAGGCTTGGTGACGCTAGCTAATCCGACTCACATATGGAGTAAAGGGGCCATACACAGAAACCAAACAGACGAGGGAGAGGTGCGGCAACATCCCTATCACAGCCTACTATCACTCCTTCTGTGACCTAAACACATGGTTAACGATTACTTCATTCCGAGTGGTCCACGATGCCATGAGGGAATACTGAGACAATAGCTCACGAATAATTCTAAGGGGCATGAAATAAGTAGAATCCTTATTCCTTAGACAACCCTTAGTCTCTCACAAGGTCGACCAAGTGGAGTGTTGACTCCAAGTGTCGGACAAACTTCAAAACTAGTCAAAGGTGAGTGGCACCCTTGGAGCACGGAGATGCGTCTTGAAGGTTACATTCCGTAATCAAGTTGTGAGTCAATAGACAGATAGAAGGTCTAGAAAATAAAATAAAATACTTAGACTTTGATAGAAAATAGCATGCAAATGATTATTAAATTATAAACCAGAAAATAACAAAAGTCTAAGTCCAAAGAGATTTGATGAAGTAAAACTCAAAAATGGAATAAAGGGATTTAGATTAGTAAGTTAAGAAAATGAAGAAATGATAATAAAGTGGGTAGATGAACATGTGTGCATGAAAATAATAAATGGAATTTTAAATAAAAGAAAATAAAAACATGAGAGAATAGGTGGTTCACATAGAGAAGCATCTTGAGTCAATCTACCACTAATCCTAACTAAAAGAAGACTCCTAATCCAACTCAAACTAAAATCTAGTTAGGGGACACAAAATAAATGAGGGATTGGGGAACTAAGGGACAACTAAGAGGAAAAATAGGAACAAATTGGGGAATGTGAGGGAAAATGCCAAATAAATAAAATAAAAAGAGAATTAACATGTGCAACTTGGGTAGAGTGTGACACATGTAGTGGGTGAATAATCATTTAATTAAATTATTAAAAATTAATTATTTGTGCATGAGGACACGTGTCATGGGGATTTTTTCTATAAAATAAATGGAGAGGAAGGGGCAAAGATCTCACTTTTTTTGGAAAGTATTGTTATGCTGTCAAAATTTTATGAACTAGTTTACTTGTTGAGAGTTGGGTTCCAAAATTGTGTAGAGAGTAGAAGATCTTCCCTGTGAGGCAATTTTTGGTGCTATTGTTTCTTGGTTTCTTGTGTGTGGCCCCTTTGCGGATGGGGGTCTAAGGGGGAAGAAGAGTACCCCTAGCGTTGGCTAGGAGGTATCAGTGAAGATGTTCGATTAGCAAGCGAGGGATGGGTGCAAGCTTCCAACTAAAGATTGTATTTGAGCACATCAACATTCGGTCATGGTATTTTACTGTTATAGTTATTTGTGGTATTATAAATGTTAAATTGAAATTACCGACTTTAATTCAGATTGTATATTTTATTTAAGAAATGATCCTTGAAATGTATATTGTATTTTATGCCTACCCAGAGCTATGGAAGATTGATACATTCACCTTAATCGTTTAATAATCCATTATTAATTTAATCTAATGGAAGTGTCATATTGGTTTTAAATTGATTAGAATGAAATTGCACAAATTATGCATTTATAGGTTATCGATTCACTATTAAACATTGGCTGACGGTCATCAGTTTCTTGGATTCAATTCCATATATATATTACAATTTAACTCTAACACTTGTGCATGTAGATATCAGTTAATATTATATCGCTTAGATCTGCATTGCATTTAATTAATTGGTAAACATGAGAGATTTTATCTTATTAAATTCATTTCTCTACAAAAATTTGGATATCACTGTTAGGTTTAGGAAAACAAATTTAATTTTAAAAATAAGTATATATGCACCAATGACCATGCAACATGAACAAATAGTATGAATACCAGTCATAATCCTTTTTCCAAACCAACACAAAGTGTATCGTTATCAGATGTCCTTGATTGTGTTCTCTCTCCCTTGATAGATATAATGTAACAAGAAAATTGTTTAGAATTAGGGTGATTAAGATTTGGTATTGCGAAACCCTAAATAATTTCAATGTCGTTAGTTCCTGAAAGGATCTTACCATTCCTCTTGATTGATACCTTGTGACTTGGTCTATACTTGATAAACCTTGATATCTGAGAACCTCCTTCTCTTTTTCAGTCTTAATACACTTAATTTTTGGTTGTAGCTAACTCCATCTTATTCCTTCAGTAATTTGGAAATGGCGTTATAATAGTCCATGTTAAAATGAATTCTCTTACAGTCTCAATTTTTAGCTATGTTTGGGAATTTCACACGTAGGTTTCATAGCTTCTTCCATCTATTGGTTCCTCCACGTATTTTATGCTTAAACTAGAATATAATTTTATTGTTGCTGGAGGTATGGAACACGTACGTAGTAATTCCTCCACCCGAAAGTTTATCTAATTAATTTGTTATAGGAAAGTTGAATGTTGGATGGGAAGATTGATTTGCATGACGCAATCTCATTTTATATGTTGAAACCTAATCAATTCACAAATTCCTAAAACCTTTTGGTCTTACAATAAAACGTTATAAAATATATTTTTATATTTATTTAGTCCCATTCCTGTTAATTTCTTTTGATTCCCAACTTTGTACCTTACATTTTAAAATATGTAAGCGCACCAACCTTAGTTTGGGTTAAAATTTTAACAAGTAATTAAATTCCAAAGAAAAGTCTAGTAGTAGCTTAAAGATGGATGTGATTTCTCCTTTATCGCATGATTCCATTGGAAAATAAACTTTCTTGTAAATGACCTGCCAGATGGAAAGATAAGGAATAAAGTAAGGGAAACGTATTGAACTCTTGTAAGTGAATATAAAACTAGAGAATTACATTTAAATTCATCTGTGCCAATTAGGATATTGGTTCAGCTTGTGCTTTTCAAAATATTAATTATGGATTAAAAAAAATAAAAATTTATGAGATTAATAATCAATATTTATGATAGCCTATTCCATGTAATTCTAGAGAATCGTAATCTGATTTTATGATGTCCATATAAAAGTCGATAGAGATCTATTTAATCTATGTACATTACATAATTGTTGATGGTGTTACATTATTGATTTTAGAGGCACCATATGTTGATGTCAAGTGAGAAAATTATAATGACAATTAGAAAAAGAATTATATACATTCACATGATGGATTAACTTAATTCCCTTTACATTTTTAAAATACTAAGTCAAAGGTTATAATTAAGTTTGGATTAAAGGAGTCTCTATTGATGTTTTATTAATGTTGTAATTCAGTGATTGTGAATAAAGATTATCTCAATGTTACTTAATTGAGTTAGACACATTGATCATATTAGTGTTAAATTATTGGACTTAGTTGTGATGAATATCATTAATGTGATGAGTATTGAAGTAATGTTTAAGGATTACATTTTATATATATATATATTGTTATTTTTTTGTAATTGCTTTTATATGTGTTACGAAAAGAGGCAACGTTACATATGGTATCAAAGCGGGTTCAACTCTGCGACAAAGGATTCGTTATGCCTTCCACTATTTTTTTTTACAGTTATAGATATATCACTAATACAAATTGGATTTGTTCATGAGAGGTATCATGGTCTGAGGACGCAGGATGAGTAGATGATGTGGTGCGGGGGGAAGAGGTATGCTTCCTTTGAGAGCATATAGACATGAGAGATTGACTCCACTTGGAGAGGATCAGACTACTAAGCAGGAGAAAGTTGTTGTGGGAGATGTGGTAGGTATGATGAGATCCTTCCAGAGGATGTCATAGGCGTTGATCCACTTCTTGGATCGAGATGAGGGTAGAGAGTCTGTGCCCAATGAGGGTTCACATCGCACTCCAGCAGGTAGTAGTAGTATATAGAGAGAACTCGAGAAAGTGAAATTTATCGATTTTTGGGGTGCCTCAGACGACTTAACTTCCAAGGAATGGTTGGAGAACATGGCGATGTGCTTTGAACTACACGATTACACCTCCAACATGAAAGTCTGCAAGGCGGTTTTTCATTTGAAAGGGAGTGCTCTTCTTTGGTGGAAGACACTCTTACCTCAACTAAACATAGTTGTTGAAGACGTGTCATGGGAATTGTTCGAGGAACAATTCCAGGAGAGGTACTTGTCCAATGAATTCATTGAGCACTAGCTTAATGAGTTCAATGCCTTACAAAAGGGTAGTCATATGGTACTAGAGTATGAGGCTAGGTACATGGAGATAATTAGATATGATCCACACCTAAACGTTGAGAAATTAAAGGTTAACAAGTTTGTGTTCTACCTCAACTTCAACATCAGTGTGAAAGTGAGGATATTGATGCCTCAGATGTTGCACGATGTAGTTTAGAAGGCCCTCATTGTTGAGGAAGAGTTGAACATTGGGGGTCAGGGTAGGACTCTTTCTAGGCAAAATGGACAGGCTCCACCTGGAGCACAACAACATTATACACCAGTTGTTACTGCAGAAATCAACTCTAATATCAAGTATGCTATATAAGAAAATACGCTAGCAAGACAAGATAAGAGGACTACCTCGTCTATACGTTCGATGAAGTCCACTGTTGAGCACTTGACTCAAAGCAATATACCTACAACTAGTCCTCAACAACCAAGCAACGCAAGAATATGGTGATAATATATGATGTTAGCACATTCAATAGCATAATCCATCAACATTCATAACAAAAACACCCATGGAATAATAATTCAAATATCTACAAGATATTAATTGGATGAGAAAAGAGTATTTCTATTAAGATATAATCAACAGAGGTGAATGAGTTACATACTTTCGTGTCGGCATGGTTCAGAATCGAGAAACTAAGTTCCTTCCAGCTGGGCCTCCACCACTTCAATCCTCCACCAAAGGAAATATCATATAAGAGAGACAATGAAGTTCTTAATCAGTAAGGGAAGAGCTTAAGGGCTGAACAATGTGTTCAGAATTAAAGGACAAAGGGATGTAGACTCAATGTGAAGTGAATAATTTCTCTAGAGTAACTTTGCTCTCAAAGTTGAATTCTTTCTCTCTCTTTCCATAGCTCGGATTTGGCCCATTTATATCCTTCAAATGGAACTGAAGGTTCGAGTTAGAAAATTTCTAGTATATGGAAGGCCAATGATCATTGATCTCATGACATGACATGGAAATCCGACACCATTTTTCAATTTTGGGCACATTTCCCGATGTACGTGGGTTGTAGTAGTGCAACCTGCGTATACACATGTTGTATAGTAGACAAGGTGCATATATGTGGAAAAATTATAATTTTAGCTCTGGGATTTGCAAAAAAGGGACTTCAAGTCTACATAGGGAAATGGAAAATGATATTTTGTGCAAGATTGTATGGGGTGAGGTAAATCTTTCTATAACATATGCCCCATAATATGTGATGTTAGAGGAGTATCTGTGATGGCCGAAATACATTATAAAAACCAAAAAGTGGAGTAATGGGGACCCAACTGGAAGAACTAGTTGGCACTTGACTCAAAGCAATATACCTGCAACTAGTCCTCAACAACCAAGCAACGCAAGAATATGGTGATAATATATGATGTTAGCACATTCAATAGCATAATCCATCAACATTCATAACAAAAACACATATGGAATAATAATTCAAATATCTGCAAGATATTAATTGGATGAGAAAAGAGTATTTCTATTAAGATATAATCAACAAAGGTGAACGAGTTACAGACTTTCGTGTCGACATGGTTCAAAATCGATAAACTAAGTTCCTTCCAGCTGGGCCTCCACTGCTTCAATCCTCCACCAAAGGAAATATCATATAAGAGAGACAATGAAGTTCTTAATCAGTAAGGGAAGATCTTAGGGGCTCGACAATGTGTTCAGAATTAAAGGACAAAGGGATGCAAACTCAATGTGAAGTGAATAATTTCTCTAGAGTAACTTTTCTCTCAAAGTTGAATTCTTTCTCTCTCTTTCCATAGCTCGGATTTGGCCCATTTATATCCTTCAAATGGAACTGAAGGTTCGAGTCAGAAAATTTCCAGTATATGGAAGGCCAAGGATCATTGATCTCATGACGTGACATGGAAATCCAACACCATTTTTCAATTTTGGGCACATTTCCCGATGTACATGGGTTGTAGTGGTTCAACCTGTGTATACACATGTTGTATAGTAGCCAAGGTGCGTATATGTGGAAAAATTATATTTTTAGCTCTGGGATTTGCAAAAAAGGGACTTCAAGTCTGCATAGGGAAATGGAAAACGACATTTTGTGCAAGATTGTATGGGGTGAGGCAAATCTTGCTGTAACATATGCCCCATAATATGTGATGTCAAAGGAGTATCTTTGATGGCCAAAATACATTATAAAAACCCAAAAGTGGAGTAATGGGGACCCAGCTAGAAGAACTAGTTGCTCATTACAATCTGTACTGACTTTGCATACATGGCTACCAATTTGAATTACACTACAGATCCATGTAAAAAATATACCAAACAACTTTCCATGGCCATGAATAGGAAAATACAAAAGTGGTTACATGCCAAAGGTTGTCATGGTCACGGATGAGGCCTAGTAACACCAGTCTCAAAGTCAATCTGAAGATATATGTATACAATGGAGTACAATTTTATCTCCCATGATCACTGAAGTCACACAGGCATTGGTCCAATGAAAAGATAGTAACAAATCAGGAAAGATGTGGCTACAAACTAATGTCTTCAAGTCTTCTACACAATCTACCAAAAGCGCAAGTCTACATCATGTGAATAAACAAGTTGAGGTCGAACATAATGAGACTTCGTTTGATTACCGATCATTGAGGTATATCGTTAACAAACGAAAGACATCCTACCGATGATGAAAGTAGGTATTAAGGCACCGAGTACATTCTTACAAGTGTGAATAAAGGAGTCGGGGTTTAACACTTGAAGAATCCATCGATCAAGAGACATTGATGTATTCCCAACTGTCGATGGTGAGAGAAATTGCCACTAATGATTGCAAGCCTCTAGGTACTCATAGGAATATAGGTCTCATTTCCATAATAGATGGGTTGAATTCGATGGAAGGAGACCTGCTAAAAGGAGAGAATTAAGGCATCTCTCATCATTTAGCATGAGGTACAAAGAAAGAGCTTGATGATTTGGAGGAAATCGGACAAAGAACATATTCATTAACCAATGACCCTGTGCATCTTTGGCATGTGCCAAGTGAAAGCGATACACGAAAAATAACCTATGAATAAAAGACAATGAGGAAAACGACAGACAAAGGTGAGGAAACCACCAATAAGGCTAATGGTATCCAAGACACTGCACGAATCCCAATGTGTGAATAGATTTATTGTCGTTGAACACAAGGGAAACCACCCAGTCAACTACAAATGATGAAATGTCGACTGTTGGATTCAATTTTACCTACCCATGAGGAAAGTAGGACCAGGGTGTGCAATAGCATTACATCTTCATGTGATTCTGAGAAAAATTGAGGGTATGGTCGACATGCAAAGTCAAGATTTATGAGGAATGGTTGACACAAGTTGATAAACATCCTTTGAACAAGAGCATGAGACATATGGAAGAGTCTGGAAGAATGGACTCGATGTTGAAACCATGAGATGCAGGAGGAATCAATCAAACTCTCGATAAGGACTGGAAGAGTAACTAGTCAGGGGAGTAAACTCTCTGTAATGAGCTCAGATTCCTAAGGCCATGCTAAAACCAAAATTATGATGACAAGTGAACTCAAAAATTTTGTGCTTTGTTCAAAGGTGACACGAATGCTTCCAATATAAGATAATACTCCCTTCCCACACGTCCTTTTTTTTTTCATAGTCAAATGAATGTTATGATACAGAGGAGGAAACGAGTGTTGCAAGTAAGCAAAACTAGTTCCAGCAGTGTAACATACCTATGCTCAATGTAAGGAGGGGCATGCGGGAGATGGACATGTGAGGGAATGTTACCTCCTGGGTATAAGGTGTCAATTTTCAAAGGACATAAACGAGGCTATGCTTGGTTGAGGATGCAAAAATTCTGAGGCAAACGGTTTATAATGCAAAGAAATAACCAACAATAGGCTCAATACTGCAAGCAAGGGCATGAGATGCAATCACAACTTAACGCCAAAAAATGTCCTTTTTCATAATATTAGTCTACTTGGTTTGAAAAAGGGATAAAATTGTACCAAATATACGTCCTTTCAAATCCAATTTACGAGTGTGAAAGAGACAAGTTCACTTGACAATATTTTCTCTTTTTGAAAATGAGTCGGAAAAGAGCTTAAATAAAACTTGCTTGGGAGTCCTCTATGTATAGGTCAACACATTTATGAGTGAGAAATGATGTTCAACATAAAGTCATGTATTAGCTATAAGGGACTCTCGGTCCTATGGAAGAAATCGTTGCATGGGCACCAAGTGAAGCAGAGGATCTAACTAGGGTACCCATGTTTGGTGAGTCTCTACCATTTGATAATGACACGTCTTGTAGAAAATGGAGGGTTTTATGTCGCTTAAAAATGGGTTCGTACCTAAGGAATATGAGTCTCATTTATAGGACAATGAAAGTGTGTATGATGGAATGAATACCTATCCTATATGTTGGGTAGCGAAAATACCTGTATGTAGTTACAAATGGTCGACATAATGCTAAAAACCGCAATAATCCCTGGAGAAAACTACAAAAAACAACTCAATCCACTATTGTATTAGTCCATTAGGTGAAAATATGATCCAAAACTATGTAAAGTGGGTAAAACCTTCTATAAATAGTAATAAAAAACAAATTTTACTATGTCATTTGACTTTTTTACCCAAATAGTGGATTTTGGACCAAATTACCTCTGATACTCAACTGGTGATTGTGGTAGATGCGAGTGACGTAATCAGTGACCGCCTCGACCAAATAATTCCTCTTCCCCTCCTCTTTATTTCTAGTGGATTACATTTTTTATTTAGGTTTGAAATTTTAAGTTATCTAGAGCGCAAATCAAAAGTTTAGGTGTACGTGAGATACCATTGATCGGGTCTCGTATACCCATGATTATACGCAGTTGTCTAAAATAAAGTTAGTGTATACTCAGCCCTATACACGAATGGGAATGTCGTATCCTGTGTATATTTCTGTAAACAATTTTTTTGATGGTTTCTAACTCAAAAAGTGATGTTTCTCTGGCAAGATGGTTCTAGAGTGGAGGGAAAGGGAACATGAGGAGGTATATGCTGCTATGGAAAGAGATCAGGGGGGAGAAATGGCCTTGAAAAGATGTGGGTTGTAAAATTTTTGGGCACTCAAATGGATGAGGGCCCAAGTGAGGTTGCTACATTTTCTCATGGATTACTAGGATCCAGACAATGAGACATTCAACCTTGATGGGAAACCATTAAGGATTGAAGTCGAGGATATTTATTTCTTGACGGGGTTGTCGCATCGGGGTGAGGTGGTGAACCTCAAATCACAGGGAGCTAGAAGTGGTATGAAGATAGAAGAATACATATATGCTCACTGCATTCCAGGGATCTAAGAGGTCGGGATTCAACTCCCCATCCGAGCGATAAAAAATATAAGCCTCAATATTGTTGTCCTCGTTTTGACCGAGATCACAGGATCGACTTCGTTGCACCCGGCATAGAGGTCACTTATGTTCTACTCTGTGGAGTGTTTGAGACCCATGGTGTACGATTGGTGCACCTTGCTACTGGATAATATAAAGATCCAGTTGACAGAATGCAAACAGGGTGATAAGAGGAACTTTAGGTTTGCTTCCATCTTGTGTAACTTTTTCTTTGAGTGGGTTCCAGGTTTGGGACCTAGAGTTGAGATCATTCCTCTAGGACCTCATGATCCAACCATGGCACGATGGATCGAGGTGATAAGACGACAGGGTGGAGGTAGGGTGCCCACACCCTACAATGATGATTTATTTTACTGGTGGAGATGGTAGGTCATTGCTCTGGATAAATATCCCTATGCAGAGATCGACTTCAAAGGGGACCCTGACATGACATTGCGACCAGGGACCACCTAAGGGGACACAAATATGTCAAAGTTTTTAAATATTTCATTTTTTTTGTATTTTTGTATAGGAACACAAAAAAAAATTGGATGATGTTTAAGTACTAACTAGACACGTATGTGACACAGATGTAGTTCCACAACAATCAGACATGCTTCCACAACATCGTCGAAGGCACCAGGGAGATGAGGCGGCAGGAGGAGAAGCAGAGAGATTCCTTCAAATGTGCAGGGAAACCTGTCTCACTTGACACATAGGATTCTGATGGTTCAGGTAGAGGATCTGTCGGAAGCTATGCAACGACATGTGATTGGAGTGCCCAGAGCTTGGGTGCAACTCTTTCGGTGCCTCACAAACGTCGTAGTTTGTTATCATGAAACACATAAGGTACCATAGGTGTATATGTCATGGATTTTGTATTATCGACTGTATATATGTATTGAGGGTGTTGGCCCTAATTTTATACTATAAACATCATATTTTTTGAAATATATATAAAACATGGTTCATCGGCTTTACTTATGTTACACTGTGTACATTGAAGAGAATGTTTTCCTTGTTTTAGTTATGTGACAAATGCCAATCTAAAAAAAAAATAGCATAAGCATCAGATACATAATTAGAACTCCTAGGTATGTGATGATAAGTAATAAAATCAAACTATCGTTCTAAAAGGCGTACCCGTAGGAATCATCAGAGTAACATAGGGTCGCACACATGATAATTGTCGTTCAACTGACATACTACTAACTGAGAATCCAGGCGAACCTCCAAAGAGAGAATACCATGTGAAATGTCATCGTGCAAAATTTCTATAATGACGCTATATTCAGCCACATTATCCATGGATGGCCGTAGGCATATACCACCTGAAGACACCAGTAGACCCTCGGGTGAGTAAACCACCCAAGAGGAAGAAGCCAAGTTCCATGTATGACAATTGGCTCCATCTGTGAATCTTAAGTAAACCAAAGACTCTGTTGACATCTTCCAACCAAGGGAAAACTCGATAAGAAAGATGAACAAAAAAATAAAGGAAAAATATATATACACTAAATTACATTAGTATACAAAGAGTTATGCCCAATCTTGGGGCTCAAGCGTAATATCTTTTCAAGTAGATCCCATTCATGGGATCAACCAACATGTTCCCTTCATAATCTTCTAATTCATAGGCTCCTTTTTCTAAGACACGTCGCATGATATAGGGGTTGTGCCACATGGTTTTGAACTTGCCTGCCCCCAACGGTTCTTTGGCTTGATCATATAAAAGGATAAATTCACCCTCAGCATACAACCAAGGATAGACAAACTTATCATATTGGACCTTGACACGTATTTTATTCGCTTCGATGTTCAAAGAGGTGTCTCGACGTTGCTCGTCAAGGCTCTCTATATGTACGAGGCATCGCTCGAGATCGAAAGTGTCAGGGAGGAGTGCGACTTCCAATCTAAGAGAATGGATTTCACATTCAATGACGAGCACGACTTCCAATATAAGAGAATGGATTTCACATTCAATAGGTAATATTGACTCCACACTGTGTACTAACTGGAAAGGAGAAAATCTGGTGGAAGTATTGACCGAGGTTCGGTATGCCTAAAGTGCAAGATATAGCATAATATGCCAGTCAGATTTTTTCTAGCTGACAGTTCTCTGCAAAATGATCTTCAGAGACTTGTTGAAGGCCTCTACCTGTCCATTTTCCTAGGGGTAGTAAGGGGAAGAATGACCATTCTTAAACCCCATCTTGGATTCTAGTTCTTCCATCATTTCATTATGAAACTGATTGCCATGATCAGTGACAATCTCACTCGGGATTCCTAACCTGGCGATAATTTGATTGAATATGAAGAAGGCAGAGTATTCCCATTAGACTTAATTGTAGGCATGGCCTCGACCCACTTACTAAAGTAGCCTATGACCGCGATAATGTGTTGATGCCCCCCAGCCGAAGTTGGGTTGCAATCCACAAAGTCCACCCCCCACTTGGTGAAGGGACTGCCAATAATTCCTGGATGGAGAGGAGATGGATGCGAGCACAATTTTCGAGTGAACACCTAGAAGGGGTGTCACTTCTTAACTGCTTCAACTCAATCTTTAAATATAGACGACCAAAAATAACCGGCTCGCAAAATGTTTTGGGTTGTTGCAAGCCTAGATAGATGACCACCAAAAGCCCCACTGTGGCAATCATTTAGAATTGACTTGGCTTCTTTGTGATTTAAACAACGATGAAGGACATTGTCTATTCCTCAACAATATAGAGTGTTGCCGATGATAAGGTAATTCTTGGCTTGGTATTGTACACACCGTCGGTCATCTCGCGAGAGATGTTGAGGGAACTTCAAAGTTTGAAGATAGAGAACAATGTATCCATACTAGGGGTTAGATGACAAGACAAGAAAAATGTTTTCATCCGCAAAAGAATCAACATGAATAACATCCTCGTCCGATCATGGGAAGTCATATATTAACTATGCAAAGACTAGTTTTTAAATATTTCATTTGTTTTGTATTTTTGTATAGGAACACAAAAAAAAAAAATTGGATGATGTTTAAGTACTAACTAGACACGTATGTGACACAGATGTAGGTCCACGATGACCACACATGCTTTCACAACATCGTCGAAGGCACTGGGGAGATGAGGCGGTAGGAGGAGAAGCAAAGAGATTCCTTCAAATGTGTATGGAAACCTGTCTCGCTTGACACATAGGATTATGATGGTTCAGGTAGAGGATCTATCGGAGGATATGCAATGACATGTGATTGGAGTGCCCAGAGCTTGGGTGTGACTCTTTCGGTGTCTCGCAAACGTCATAGTTTTTTATCATGAAACACATACGGTTCCATAGGTGTATATGTCATGGATTTTGTATTATCGACTGTATATATGTATTGAGGGTGTTGGCCCTAATTTTATAGTATAAACATCATATTTTTTGAAATATATATAAAACATGGTTCATCGGCTTTACTTATGTTACACTATGTACATTGAAGAGAATGTTTTCCTTGTTTTAGTTATGTGACAAATGCCAATCTAAAAAAAATTAGCATAAGCATCAGATACATAATTAGAACTCCTAGGTATGTGATGATAAGTAATAAAATCAAAATGTCGTTCTAAAAGGCGTACCCATAGGAATCGTCAGAGTAACATAAGGTCACGCACACGATAACTATCATTCAACTGACATACTACTAACTGGGAATCCAGGCGAACCTATAAAGAGAGAATACCATGTGAAATGTCATCGTGAAAAAATTCTATAATGACGCTATATTCAGCCACATTATTCGTGGATGGATATTATCGGACAAATTGGTAGGTGCAGACACTAACTGATCTCCCTAGATCCACCTAGATCTAGAATAAAACACACCAGAACATGACGCTTTCCTTAAGTTTTAGATATTGAATTTACTAACTAAAGAGGGATGGGTGACATACCGTTTAAATGTCGCTTCCTCTCGTCATCTCCATCCTAGCTCTGTTCCAATGCTCATACAATGATGAACCTGCAAAAGAATGCAACCAACCAAAGTGATAGAAATAGCATAAACTCAATATAAACCTATGTATGTGATCAAGGAATCATACAATAAAACACAACAAGCTTTAT
>ML788893.1:526943-539802 GCA_009831015.1 Picea engelmannii
AGAAGAAGTCTACATTGAACAACCAGAAGGATTTCAGTTGTCAGAGAACAAAAACTATGTGTGTAAATTAAAGAAGGCATTTTATGGTCTAAAATAAGCTCCTAGAGCATGATACTCCAGACTGGATAAGTATCTGCAACAGGAAGGGTTCAGAAAAGGAAGTGCAGACAATAACCTCTACATCAAGGTAAGTCAAGGTAATATTTTATTAATTGAAGTTTATGTTGATGATATTATTTTTGGTAGTGATGATGACAGGTTAAGACATTAATTTGCAAAAGACACACAGAATGAATTTGAAATGTCATTACTTGGAGAACTATCCTTATTTTTGGGACTTCAGATATGTCAAAGCAGCCAAGGAATTTTTATTTCTCAAACCAAGTATATTAGAGAAATGCTAAAGAGGTTCGGAATGGAAGATTGCAAACCAGTTATTACTCCCATGCAAACCAGTTGTAAGTTGAGCAAAGATGATGATTCGAAGTCTACAGATCAGAGGAAATACAGGTCAATGATTGGCAGCCTACTATATGTGACAACATCCAGACCAGATGTAATGTAGGCAGTTGGACAGGTGGCACAATTTCAAGCAACACCAAAGGAATCACATGTATTAGCAGTAAAGAGGATCTTCAGATATCTCAAAGGAACATAAGAGTTTGGATTATGGTATCCAAAAGGAAAATATCTATCACTTATTGTCTACATAGATGCAGATTGGGAAGGTTGTATTGATGACCGACGAAGCACCAGTGGAGCAACGTTCTACTTAGGTGAGTGTTTGGTATCATGGCTAAGCAATAAACAATCATCAGTATCTCTATCTACAGCTGAGGTAGAGTATATTGCAACAACAACATGTTGTACACAGGTTCTTTGGATGAAACAAACTTTGAAAAATATATAGGTTGAGTATGATGAGCCCATTCCAATATATTTTGATAATAAAAGTGCCATCAATATCTCAAATAACCCAGTGATGCACTCCAAGATGAAGAACATTCCAATAAAGTATCACTTTCTATGGGAACAGGTTGTAGAAAAGAACATCAAAGTTGAGTATGTGGGCACAAAAGAACAAGTGGTAGACATTTTTACAAAACCACTTCCATGGGAAGCCTTTGAATATCTTTGCCAAAGACTTTGGGTTACTTCTACTCCAAAATGAATCTTTTTTGAATTCTTATCTTATATTTCTTAGATGTACATGAGGAAGCACCATAAGAGGACAGTTCAGTCAGGGGGAGAAGCCCCAGATGGAAAGATACCTTTGTCATTGATGAAAAAGGGGGAGAGATTTATCATATGTAGAGGATAGAGGCAGATTTATCAGATGCATAGGAAAGAGGCATGGTTCCATGGGGAGCATGAGTGATATGATTTCAGTATTGCATCAAAGTGTAGCCATCAATGCCAAAAGGGAAGATTGTCGATTAAGGTTGGTTGTCATTGATGTCAACCCTTGAAGAAAGCCATGTAGCACAAAGGTTTGGGTAATGTACCCAAGATTGTTTGGTGTAAATATGACTCATTATTTTTTTTCCATGGTTGATAAGAAGTAAATATGGATGAACTCCAAAGTGGTCCCCTTATGGTGAAAGCCCTCACGGGAAGACGCTTTGCGGAGTAAGAGAACCCATTGTTAATTGTGGAATAATGAAATGAAGGATAGTGAATTTTTTAGAGAAAGTATCCTAGATGGATAGTTCTTTTCACTCCATTTCCGCTGGTATGTATAACGTCACATAACTCCTCACAATTAGAGAGTTATGACGATGTGAAGTTGGAGAACCCAGGTTTGGGTAATGGACCCAAGTTTGTTTGATGGATAACAGTATGATTTTTTCTATATTTGAAGGTAATACTATTCTATATGGATAGTACATGTCATTCCATTTCTGGTGGTATGTGGAATGTCACATAACTCCTCACAGTTTGAGAGTTATGGCCTTACGAAGTTGGAGGACCCTATATGTCATCTAGAAGCCCCAAAAGGTCAAAGTAGTCAAAGTGGTTTAAGAGATTTTAAAAGGTAAATAATAAAGTGAAGTGATGAGTGTATTATAATTCAAAGTGAATACAAAATAAATTATTTCAATAATAAATTTAATGGAGAAATTAGAAGTGGGTTAACCCTAAAATAAGGAAAGTGGGACAAGTGACCTAGAAGATGTTTTTAAGGAAGCTACTTGGAGAGTATAAATAAGAGGCAAGGCTCTCTCATTTAAATCACAACTACGCATATTGAATATATATAGGTGTTTGAGGTAACCAAATATATCTAAGCTGAAATTCTGATGGAAGGTGAAGAAAAGAAGGCCGAAATGAAAGGAAGGATAAATTATTTTAATGGTGCTTTCTAAGGTATGTTATTTACAAGTCATCTCACCATTTTCGCTATAACATTTTTTCTATAATGATTCAGAACGTGAAATTGCTATTCCATTGAGAAAACATATCCAAGTATCTGTGGTAAAAACGTCAGCTTGTGATTCATTGTATTTTGGGAGTTACACTCCATGGAAAATAGGGTTTGTGGCTAGTCCTGAAACTAGTCAAAAACAAGTGTTTCGGGTAAAAACATCATAACTTCTTCATAGCAGATCCAAATTCAGTGAGACAAAATGTTTTGGTTAGGGTATAGTCTATAGTATGTTGTGTAATAGTTTCATATCATTTCAAAAACCATTACGTCCAGGGCATTCTCTACAAGTTAGATCTCTAGAATAAGACATAATTCATAAAGGTATGCCATTTTTGCTATAACTCCTTTTCTGAGAGGTTACAAGTAGTGACACCTAGAGGAATTGCATAAAACACACTGAAGAACATTTTGTATCATTTTCATATCTTTATACATTACAGGTTCATAGTTATGATTACTTCAAGTTAGGGTTGTTGACTAATCCAAAACTAGGCATGTGAGACTAAATAAAAGTTTGATGAAAATGATAGTCTCTTGTTGTTAAAGTTAAGGAAGCTTTGTAGGAATGTGATCATATACACCAGGTATATTATAGAGCTTCAAATCATATTTGGATGATGAAATGGATGATGGATTTTGGTTGAGGTACATGTTGAGTACATGGTTGAGACAAATAGTTGATGAGTTGCCACATACATGAGGTGTATAGTTGATGATGTTGGTACATATTGATGAGTCATGGTTGATGAGTAGTTGACACATGATTTTTATAGGGTGGTGCATGCTTGATACACTTGTTTATGGTATAGGTTGATTGTAGGTCGAGCTACAGGTTGATGCATGGTTGATGCATGGTTAAGATTTATTGGTACAGGTTTACAACGATATATCTCATAGTGATAGTGTGACAGTGGTTCCATCATTCTACCTCTACTTCAGGGTGGTAGGACAGGGAAAGGACATGTGGTTGTAGCCACCTTCCAGTTATATCTGGAGAACATAGGGGGTTGTAGCCTCCTTTTAGTTCTAGCTATAGAATTGGGGAGTTGGAGCTTCCCTCAAGTTGTAGCCTGAGAAACTAGGGGGTTGGAACCTCCTTCCAGTTGCAGTTGGAAAACAAAGGAAGTTGGTGCTTCCAATGAATGTAATTATTCAAGACATATAAGAAAAAAAAATTCGTGGTTTTATCCCGATTTGGGTTTCCATGTAAAACACTGGTGTACTTTGTATGTGTGTGATTTTTTATTTCTTACTACTCATTATTGTACAATAATTCTACATTGATATAACATTTGAAGAAAAAAGATTATAATTACGTTATTACTGATTCACTGCCCCTCTCAGTAATCCAACAACATCTTGGTTAAGGTTAGGGTCTGGATTTCCAGCCATGACTTTGTACCTTGCATTTTAAAATATGTAAGCACACTAACCTTAGTCCGGGTTACAAGTTTAACAAGTAATTAAATTGCAAAGAAAATTCTAGTAGTAACTTAAAGAGAGACACGAGTTCTCCTTTATCGCATGCTTCCATTGGAAAACAAACTTGCTTGTAAAGGACCTTCCAGATGGAAATGTAAGGTATAAAGTAAGGGAAACGTATTGAACTCTTGTAAGTGAATAGAAAACTAAAGAATTACATTTAAATTCGTTTGCGACAATTAGGATATCAGTTCCGCTTGTGCTTTTCAGAATATTAATTATGAATAAAAAAAAATTAATGAGATTAATAATAAATATTTATGATAGCCTATTCCATGTAATTCTAGAGAATCGTAATCCGATTTTATGAGGTCCATATAAAAGTTGATAGAGATCTATTTAATCTATGTACATTACATAATGGTTGATGGTGTTACATTATTGATTTTAGAGGCATTATATCCTGATGTCAAGTGAGAAAATTATAATGATAATTAGAAAAAGAATTATATACATTCACATGATGGGTTAATTTAATGCCCTTTACATTTTAAAATATCAAGTCAAAGGTTATAATTAAGTTTGGATTAAAGGAGTCTCTATTGGTTTTTTATTAATGTTGTAATACAGTGATTGTGAATAAAGATTGTCTCAATGTTAATTAATTGAGTTAGAAACATTTATTGTATTAGTGTTAAATTATTGGACTTAGTTGTGGTGAATATCATTAATGTGATAAGTACTGTTATAGAAATATTTGCCTCACCCTATGCAATCTTGCACATAGGGCCTTATTCCATTTCCCTATGAAGACTTATCTTCCCTATTGATAAAATCCATAGAAAAAATTAATATTTTTCCAAATATATACATCTTGCACACTATAGAACATGCATATATGCAGGATTCTCCACTATAGCCTGTGTACATCGAGATTTGTGCCAGAAAATGAAAATTAAATGTTTGGTTTCCATGTCATGACAAGAGATCTCTAATCCTTTTCCTTCCATATACTGGAAACGTTCTGAATCAGACCTTAAGTTCCATTTTGAAGGCTATAAATGGGCCAATTACGAGCTATGAAGGAGAAGAATTAAACTTTGAGATCAAAGTTACTCTGGAGAAATTATTACTACATATTGAGTTTGAATCCCTTTGTCCTTTAAGTCTGAACACAGTGTTCAGCCCCCAAGATCTTCCCTTATTTATAGAGAACCCCATTGTCTCCCTTTTATGAGCTTGCCTTTGGTGGAGGATTGAAGTGGTGGAGGCCCAGCTGGAAGGAACTCAATTTCTTGGTTTTGAACCATGATGACACGAAATTCTGTAATATTTTTTCTCCTGCTGATCATTTATTAATAGAAATACTCCTTTCTCGTCCAATTGATATCTTGCAAATATATGAGTTATTATCATTGGGCGTATTTGTTATGTTTATTAATGGATTATGCTATCTAATGTGCTAACCCTTTACATTATCACCATATGCCTTCTTTTCTTGTTTGTTGAGAACTAGTTGCATGTATATAGCTTTGGGTTCAAGTGCTCAATGGTGGACTTCATCGAACATTTGGATGAGGTAGGCCTCTTTCTCATCTCACTTGCATATTGGTTTATATAGCATATGTTTGGGATAGAGTTTATTTCTGCAGTCATTTCCATCTGTTGTGGTTTACCCTAGACATAGAGAGATTTCCCTCGTAATAGAATTGGCGGCCATATTGGGGATAGATTATTCTTTCTTAGTTTTTGGATTACTTTTCTCCTTAGATTGCTCTTGTTTCTATTGTGATTCTTGTCGTATCATTGCTTGACAGTTCTTGTTCACTATGGGTCTGAGTTTCCAGCCTTTCTCCCTTGTATGACCTTTTTTTGAAGCATATACGCGCCTTTTTTCTTGACAGTCGTGGATATACGTTGGATGTCTCACTCCAAGATGCGTATATACGCTCTGTTTTCCTGAACAGTCGCATACATTAGTTTGCCTTACTTGTTTGTTGGGTCTGGTGGTTGTTGGGTGGGATTTGATGTTTGTTGAGTCTTCTTAGGTATCTGTAGTGCCTGTTGAGTGCTTGTGCGATGACAAGAAACCCTCTTTTGGTTGAGTTTCTGGGTGGAGTCTTTCTCACCATATTTTCATTTTTTATTGTTCTTGTCCACTGGGGTTGGTGTTTTGTTGCTTGGTATCCTGCTTGAGTTATCTCTTTTTATACATAGTGGGGTTATATATCCAGTTGCTTTTCAGTCCATGCATTTTTGGTTTTGTTATATTGAAAATACAAAAAAATAAATGGGCATTTTGCATTGCTTGGAATTTTTGTCTTTTGGAGTCTTTTTCATTAGCTTAGTGCATATATTGAAAGATTGCATTTTACTTCAAAATTGCAGAGTTGAATTTGAAAATTGCATTGGTTTTTAGGAGCATATCATTCATTGAAAGTTTAATTTAGGAATTTGCATTATTTTCATATTTACTTTTCTTGCAGAGTCATAACACCATGAGTTTCACTACCATACCTTTTTGAGTAATCACAGCCATTAAAATTAACGTTATAATTTAAAATTGATTAGTCACAATTTTATTTTCTAGAGTACACAAACTAGCCTAGGATTTAGTGCCTTGGAATAGGATTTTGTGAGTAAACTTCTCCAAGGCAATTAAATCAACATATGTCTCTGATCCAGGGAGTGGATAAATCCATTGTATAATTGGTAAGATTAGGAGGCTCTGCTCACACCGGAGTTAATCACGAGGTCACACAAAGTCGGTTGAAGGGATATCCCCCTTATACCTTCCTAGCGTCAGAGATATTTCTGGGGATCTTGCTAGTGACTTTACCTCTGTGAGAGGTAGTACTTTAAAGGTTTCGAGATTTGCTACCCTTCCCATACGGTGGACCTGACTTATGACTTCTCGCATGTGCATCGATTATACAGTGTTTTATTAGTTGCTTGACTTAGGTGTCTCATAAGTTACTTGCAAGGGTTATTCTGCAGGTACCTTGGGTCAAATAAGGGTTGGACAACACAACCTTTATGGAGGATTACCTCTCCAGGGGGATCTAACCAACTGGTTGTTAAGCCCACAAGGCCCTTATAACTGATTATGTTACCTCTGATCTTTAGCAGGGAGTCTCGAGCCCCTCTTGGGTGAAACATACCTTCATTAGGGAGGGAGGCCACTCAACCACTTTACCCCATTTTTATGTATATTGTTCATTTGACTTTTGGTGTGCTCTTTGATTACTAGTTGACCTTAGGAGTCTATACTAAGTTTTTGTTATCATGGATAGTGGGGTTCCTTTTGCTCCCTCATTTATCGCTACCCACCCCATGATCCCTACTCATTTCATGGGGATGAATCCTACCATTTTTCATAATGGTATGCAGAACTGTGATACTCAATCTGTGCCTTGGGCCTCTAGCCTTTTTTCTATTGATATGCCTTCACCCATGCAATCCTCTCCTTGGTACACTTATATGAATCCTAGCATTGGATCCGGGGGCATCTTGGCTCTGATGCCTATGTATTTGTTCGATATGAGTCACATCCCTCAACCAAATCTCACTATGGGAGGTTGGAACCTCCCCTCCTACGGTTCCAATCCTAGCTATACTCTTCCTGGAGCTAACACTCATATGGGTGTTTATTCTACTTATTACACCCCATCCATGTATCCTTCGTCCACCATGTCGGCTCCTTCGAATACTTTTCCCATGACAAGTCCTCATATATCCCTGGGTCTTTCATACAGGGAGAATTAATTTTATGGTTTAGGCTACCCTCTTCATGGAAACCCTTCACAAGGGGGAAACATATATCCTCACTTGAATAATCCTTATCATACTTCTGTCTCTTCACAAACTTCAGTGATGATGCCCATACATACCTCATTAAATCATTTTGGCGAAGGATACTATCTTTCAGGATAGGGACATGAGGTAAACCAGGATCCTTCATAGCCTTCAATGTTCCAAAGCCAATCTTTCCCTAGACCTTGGCATGAAATTCCACAGCTTACCGCTAGTCCAGTCACTCCCAGTCATATTGGAGCTCCATCACCAACCTCTACCAGTCATGTTGGAGATGGGTCCACAACTTCTGCAAGTCCTGTTGACAACCTGCACCTGACCGCTGCCAATCATGTTGGGGGCACCACACTAATCATCACAAGTAATATCAAGGTCATATATCCAACCTTTGTATACCATGTAGGATATGAATCTCTCACCTCTACCAACCACGTTGATAGTATGCCACTAGCCATTGTGAATGACACTAGGGGCATTGAGAAGCCCAGACACCTCAGATGTAAGCTTAAATTCCTTTGCAGGACTTGTGAAGGAAGTCACCTTACTCGTTTATGTCCAACCATGGTTGGGATACCATAAGCGTGGGGCTCACCTAAAGGCCCTTTAGATTATGAGGCATCTGTGGTTTCCCCACACCTTTTTCCTCCTTTGAATGACATGACAGTAATTTCGTTGCAATATTCCCTTGATCACACCCCTGTTTTTTAGGGTGATGTGTCCCTTATCCCTGTTATCATGCATCCTCTTCAAACTAAAATTGAAGAAATGGTCGTACCAGTTCAATATTTGGTCAATCCTGCTCTCTGTGTGGAGGGTGATGCATCCTCCAACCATATCATCAGTATTCTTGATCCTTCACCTTCTGAACGAGAGAGAGTTTTACTCTCCATGAGTCCTCTCCTTCCGATTTTTGAGAATATCACCTTCAATTGGAATGGTCTTGTGGGGCATCCAATGCCCCTGCCTATGTATTTTCCAGTAAGAGACATTATCCGATCTATCACGGAGACTATATAATTCATTAGTACTTTATCCTCCTTGACTTGGAGAGCTTTGGGTTTTCCCAAGCTTATGTCGATTATTCGTAAGATACTTACATTCCACAGAAGTCCGGCACGGGAACCTTAGCCTCCCTCGTGACTTGCCACCTAGACTCTCCCTAACAAGTATGAGTTAATCTCTTTTTCGACTCGTTCAAAAAGAAAAAATATTGTTGAGTGATTTGTCCCTTTCACACTCATTAAATTAGACTTGAAAGGTCGTGAGTCTTAATTAATCTCTTTTCCAACTCGTTATCAAAAAGAGAAAAGATTGTCGAGTGAACCTGTCTCTTTCAAACTTGTAAATTGGATTTGAAAAGACGTCTATTTGGCACAAGTTTATCCCCTTTTCACACCAAGTAGACTAAAATACATAAAAAATGACATCTTTTGGCATTAAGTTGTGATTGCATCTCATGCCCTTGTAGTTTTGAGATTATAGTCAGTTCTCGCTTTGCGTTATAAACTGTTTTCCTCGGCAGTTTTGCATCCTCAACCAAGCATAGCCTTGTTTATATCCTTCTCAATTTGACACCCTACACCTAGGAGGAAACATTCCCCCAAGTGTCCATCTCCCACATGCATTTCCCTGCATTGTGCATAGGTACGTTCCACTGTTGGTGTTAAATTTTTAATTAAAATGAAGTACCAAGGAAAGTGTTTCTCTTCCCTAGGCGCCTAAGGGGATAAATTGCCGAATGTGGGTCTTAGTCAAATTAATTTGTGAGATGCAAATTAAAAGATAACTTTATGATTAAAGTGAGGGTGAGTGAAGAGACACCAAATCTCAGCCACCCATCTGATCTAATCTCAACTGTTTGATTAGAAAACTCCTCACCTTCCCTCATGAGGTTGATTAAGGCAAGTGGGCGCACCCAGTCTTGGGCAAGATGCAGCAACAGTCTTGTTGAGAGAGCAAGAGAATCTTGGTGAGATGCCAAGAGAAAGAGAAGTTGAAGCATTCTTGTTGAGAGAACAAGAGAGAGCAAGAGAGAGGTCGAGCTGAAGAAAAGAGACAACAGCTGAAATTTCTGGGAGTATTGGCATGCATTCCAAGGTTGCCGAATAACATTGAGTGGCACAGAAATTGAATCTTAGCAGAGTCTTGGCACGAATTTCGTGACAGTCCGTACAACATTAATTGTCGTACAGTTGTACGAATTTTTGGTTCAGAAATTGAGGAGCAAAGCTACAGGAATGTCCAGATAAGTTTGTGTAAATATCTGAAGATGAATATGTTGTAAAAGAATTTCTTAGAAGCTCATAAATAATACAAATCCCTCTCTAACTGGTTTTCCCCTTGTGGGTTTTTCCAGGGTCGAAGTTAGAACGAAATTCTTTGTGTCTATATTTTCTGAGTTTTGCATATTGCTGATATTTTATTTCTGCGTTGAAAACGATGTTCAGAATCCTCATGTTTCAGTTCTAAAATTTATTTTCTGTTAAGTTTTTATATGCTGAAACACCAGGCTGTAGTATATGCTGAAACACAGTGTTGAGTCTTATGATGAAACGCCGCTGTGAGTATATGCTGAAACACAGTGCTGAGTCTTATGTTGAAACACCGTTGTGAGTAGATGCTGAAACACAGTGTTGTAACAGATGTTGAAACACAGTGCTGTAACAGATGTTGAAACACAGTGCTGTAACAGATGTTGAAACACAGTGTCAAGTCATATGCTGAAAAACCGCTGTGAGTATATGCCGAGACACAGGGCTGTAACATATGCTGAAACAGTGCTGAAACTGAGTTTGGCATTTAAATTTGACTGAAAAGACAGCGAGACTGAAACTGGGTTGGGATTTTGAAAAATTAACAGTTGGAACTAGTTTTTCTTACTTGCGACACTCATTTCCTCCTCTGTATCATAGCATTCATTTGTCTATGAAAAAATAAAAAAAGACGAGTGAGAATGGAGTATTATCTTATGTTGGCAGCAATCGTGTCGCCTTTGAACAAAGCACAAAGTTATTGAGTCCATTCATCATCATAATTTTGGGATTAGCATGGCCTTAGGAAGCTGAGCTCGTTACAGAATCTTCTCTACCAACTGGTTACTCTTCCAGTCCCTATAGAGAATTTCTTTGATGCCTCCTGCATCTCATGGTTTCATCATTGGTCTATGTTGCCAGAGTCCTCCATGTGTCTCATGCTCTTGTTCAAAGGAAGTCTTTCAACCTATGTCGGCCAATCCTCAAAACTCTTGACTTTTCATGTCATCCATACCCTCAGTTTGTCTCAGAATCACATGATATTGTAGTCCTATCATGCACCCTGGCCCTACTTTCATCATTGGTAGGTAACCTTGAACCCAACAATCGAACTTTCATCATTGGTCGTTGATTGGGTGGTTTCCCTTATGTTCGAAGGCAAGACATATATTCAAACATTGGGATTCGTGTAGTGTCTTGTATGCCATTAGACTTATTGGTGATTTCCTCGCCTTTGTCAACAATTTTCATCATTGGCTTCTATTCAGAGGATGTTTTTCATGTACCTCTTGCACTTGGCACATGCAAAAGATGCACAGGTTCATTGGTTCATGAACATGTTCTTTGTCTGATTTCCACCAAATCATGAAGCTCCTTCTTTGTACCTCATGCTAACTGATGAGAGATTCCTTAATGCTCTCCTTTCAGTGGGTCTCTTTCCATCGAATTCAATTAATTTATTTTGGAAACAAGACCTAGAGTCTTATGAGTACCTTGAGGCTTGTAGTCATCAGTGGCAGGCTCTCTTTCCATCGAAAGTTGGGAATACATCAATGTCTCCTGATCGATGGATTCTTCAGGTGTTTGACATCGACTCCTCTATTCACACTTGTAAGAATGTATATGGTGCCTTGATACCTAGTTTCATTATCGATAGGTTGTATCGCATTTGTTAACGGTATACCTAAATGACCAGTAATCAAACGATGTCTCATTGTGTTCGACCTCAACTCCTTTATTCACATGATGTAGACTTGCACCCTTGGTGGATTGTGTAGAAGACTTGAATCCATCACTATGTGGTCGCATCTTTCCTAAGATGTTGCTTCCTTTTCATTGGACCAGTACCTATATGACTTCAGTGATCATAGGAGATCAGATTGTACTTGATGGTATGCAAATATATTCATATTAGTTTTGAGACTGGTTCTACTGGGTCTTTTTCATGACTATGACAACTATTGGCATGTAACCCCATTTGTATTTGCCTATTCATGGCCACAAACACTTGTTTGGTATATTTTCAACATGGGTCTACAGTGTAATTTTATTGGCAACCATGTATGCAAATTTAGTGCAAAATAAATGAGCAATGAGTTCATCTAGATGGTCCCCTACCACTCCACTTCTGGGTTATTTATAATGTATTTCGGCCATCGCAGATACTCCTCTGACCTCACACATTAGGGGGCATCTGTTATAACAAGATTTCCCTCACCCTATGCAATCTTGCACAGAGGGCCTTATTCCATTTCCTTATGCAGACTTATCTTCCCTGTTGATAAAATACAGAGACAAAAATTAATATTTTTCCACATATACGCATATTGCACACTATAAAACATTTGTATATGTTGGCTACTCCACTACAGCCTGTGTACATCGGGATTTGTGCCAGAAAATGAAAATTAAATGTCAGGTTTCCACGTCACGACAGAAGATCTTTGATCCTTGATCTTCCATATACTTGAAACGCTCTGACTTGGCCCTTCAGTTCCATTTTGAAGGCTATAAATGGGCCAATTTCGAGCTATGAAGGAGAAGAATTAAACTTTGAGAGCAAAGTTACTTTGGAGAAATTATTACTTCATATTGAGTCTACATCACTTTGTCCTTTAAGTCTGAACACAGTGTTCAACCCCCAAGCTCTTCCCTTATTTATGGAGAACCCCATTATCTCCCTTTTATGAGCTTGCCTTTGGTGGAGGATTGAAGTGGTGGAGGCCCAGCTGGAAGGAACTTCGTTTCTCGGTTCCGAACCATGCCGACATGGAAGTCTATAATATTTTTGCTTCTGCTGATCATTTATTAATAGAAATAGTCATTTCCCGTCCAATTGATATCTTGCAAATATATGAGTTATTATCCATGGGAGTATTTGTTATGTTTATTAATGGATTATGATATCTAATGTTGTAACCCTTTACATTATCACCATATGCTT